>JARFJB010002417.1:1805000-1865000 GCA_036346205.1 Vesta saturnalis | reverse complement strand
GACGCATTATTAGATTTTTTATTACTGTTTAGTAACTAAACATATGTACCCACTTACTAGTTAACACACTAACTCCTACGTGATCACTTATCAATTAAAACTTTGGAAAAAAATATCTCTCTCTACTTCTAGGAAATACAATAACGACATGCCTAAATAATTTCATTTGAATTGTACTGTCTAACCTAACCCAATGCTAAATTCTCACAGTAATTATTTCCTAAAATTTCCATGAACGAAATTCTTATAATACGCAATAAAAAAGGGAGCAAAAAATTACGTTTACTAGAAATTATTAATGGAAACCTACTTTAAACGCATTTTCCACGAAATAAGCATTAGCAAAAACGTCACTAAAAATTAGTTTCGGGTTTGAAAAGGCCAATATAGCAATTGCTCTTCTAGGAAAAGGGTGTAATTTTGCATGCATTTTTATGAAATACATTTCAAAACTTGACATTTACATTATGGACACTGCGGTGGGCCATTACGTGTTTAATGTTTAAAGTTATTGACGTTCCTTTTAAAGCTAATAAAAATTATCATATGATTGGGTTTCTAAACAATTTTAATCTATTTAATTCTTCGAATATTACTAGCAAATTAAATTCTAATAAATAATAATAAACGATATTATTTACTCTATGTAATAAACACATTTAAAATACTGGCGATTACCTATCTAATTTTTTTACAAACAACTACCTACTCTACCAAGTTATTTTTATTTATTACATGTATCTACGATAATTAAATTGTTTGAAAAACTTAAGAGATAATAGTGAAAATCTAATCAGGATTAAGACTCACTTATTTGCTTTGATACAGTGGCGTACCCAAGGGTAGGGTTCATGTGGTCCGGACACCCTCTTGAGAATGCCAACATTTCTGTAAAAATAATCTAAAAAAACTCTAAAATAAGTTTTGCAATAACTTGAACGCCACATTAAATTATACATTGAATTCAGTTCTAAGTTCTTATGGTGAAACAAGAATTAAAGCATGTTTGAGAAATCCAGTTTTTATCTGTAAATTGATATTTCCTGTGGTTGGTAATATTATATAATTGAATTATTTGCAAGTAAGCCTGGGCGATTAAATTTTTCAATACATAAAAATTTTATTATTATTTCATTCATTTTGCCCCCAAATTTTATTTATGGGTATATTTTTAATTTATTGAATAAAATAATATTTTTTAAAAAATTTGTCACAAAAAATTGTACTCTGTTGAAAGTAAAACAAACTACTTGTTTTGGAGTTATTTGAGGTATTAGTAAGTAATACTGAACGAATTAATAAATTATTTTAAAATGAAACAATAAATAATTTTCATGTGCGAGAACGAACTACCTCAGGGAATAATGATTGTTTTAGAAACAACTACGAGTTGTAAATTGTAAATTACTTAGAACTTAAAAAACGATTTTAACTGTATGACATTAACATAGAACAAACAAAGGAAACAATTTAAAAAAGAACAACGAATAACACAAAACAAACAGAAAAAAAAATTGAATAAGTAGGTACGGGTTTTTACATTAAATGTTCGAAATGCCCACATTTTCACGAATACATAATCGTAAACGTTTTTCTAGTGAAAACATAATCCTTTGGAGTGGCCGTGGTTCTTGAATTAACATTATTAAATTATTTTCAACTCTTGCTTGAAGTTCTTCAATGGAATTAATCTCGCCTGAATATTCTTTTTCTACTAAACTCCATACATCAAAATCCAAGGGATTTTGGTCAGGGGACGTTGGTAGCCAGCGGATAGGAGCATCAACACCTCGACCAATCCAACGATTTGGAAATTGTTCGTTGAACCATCTTCTAGTTTGTCTACTGAAATGAGGTTGAGCACGATCATAAAAACCATATTTCTTCGTAGATCAACAGGCAAACCTACTAATAGCGGAAATAAACGATTATCCAAAAATTCATAGTAAACATCACCATTTAAATTTCCATAAAAAATATGGTATGCAACGAGGCGGTTGCCTATTGAAGCAGCCCATACATTCAACTTAAAATTATGTTGATAATGCGTACATGTTTAACCTTTGGATTTTCCTCTGCCCAGAAGTGACTGTTATGACCATTAAACATACTTTATCTAGTAAAAGTTGATTCATCGGTGAAAAGAATATTTTGTAAAAAATCAGGATTTTGTCTCGATCTTTCTTGTAATACTTCTCAAAAGTTTCTTCTCAAAAATAGATCTTCAGGCAATAATTCTTGTACTTCTCTGTAGTGAAACGGAAGCAGTAATTGTTCTTTTAATACACGGTGTACACTACTTGCGTTACTTGCACTTGCCGAATTTCTTACACTTATCGTAAGATCTGCAAGAACTAGATTTAAAATATTTTCTTCTGAATTAGCAATTCTTGCCACTCGTGGTCTACCCGAATTTACCTTCTTGGTTTAAAGATTCCAGTCTCACGGCACCGCCTCACTAAATTCAAAAATGTTTTTGAATCCGCAACATTTCTTCTTGGAAATTTTTCTGCATATCTTCTATTCGCTGCTTTAGCATTTCCATCACATTCCCCTAATGTTAAAACAACATATCAGTATAGGCACTATTAGTGTACATATTCATTTTTAAAAGCGTTATTACTTGTTAAACAAACCAAAACTATCAACAACAATGTATCAAACTAATCTCTCTCCCTCTCCTCTTCTCCTCTCCCTTTCTCCTCTCCCTCTCCTCTTCTCCTCTCTCCTCTCCCTCTCCTCTTCTCCTCTCTCCCTCTCCTCTCCTCTCCTCTCCCTCTCCTCTCCTCCTTCCCTCTCCCTCTCCTCTCCTCTCCTCTCCTCTCTTTTCTCTCTCCCTCTCCTCTTTCCTCTCCTCTTCTCCCTCTCCTCTCTCTCTCCTCTTTCTCCTCTCCCTCTTCTCCCTCTCTTTCTCCCTCTCCTCTTTTCTTTTCTTCTCCTCTCCCTCTCCTCTTCTTTTTTTTTTTCTCCTCTTTTCTTTTCTCTTTTTTCTTTCTTCTTCTTCTTTTTTTTCTCCCTTCTTCTTCTCTTCTCTTTTTACAAAATAATTCTGAAATCAAATCTCAAATATTTTCAAAATATTCGAAAAAACTGAAAATCTTTATTTTTAGCTATATCTCTTTTATTTGAACAGATATAAAAATAAATTACATTTTTCCATTACCACTTTTTATCCTCATGATTGGTGACAGAAAAAATTAATCCGACGTTTCATCGATTAGAGACCACCATGAACTTTATTTTTTTCATATCAAAATTAGCTAATGGTATAAAATGATTCCTTTTTTTATTCTAAATTCAACGATGTTAACACTTAATGATAATTCGACGTTTCGACCCTCATTCTTGACGTTTTCAAATATTTCTTTTTTTATGAAACATTTTTGAAAAAAAACTACCAAAGCAATTTATTCTGCAAATGTACATTTATTTCAACTCATAATTCATAATAGGACATTTCGACTCATCAAAAGCATCATCAAGTAATCTCTTATGAACAGTAGCTACCTATTCGTAGATAACTATTTATTACGATATCGAAAAAGCCTTTCCAAACCTTGTCTTAAACTATGACATAAATAACTCTTTTATTAAGTTTAAATTTAAGCAAACACCTAACAATAAATTTACTTCAAGTGAAAATATTTAAACAAATTTGAAAAATCCTATTAAAACACTTAAAAATTAACTACAGGTGAATAATGAATTCGGTTAGTTTAAATTTCTGGTAGTAGGCTTTGATGAGTTTAAAACAATTATTGCACCATCAAGTAATCTCTTATGAACAGTAGCTACCTATTCGTAGATAACTTTATTACGGTATCGAAAAAGCCTTTCCAAAGCTTGTCTTAAAAATACTCAAATGTTTACTTGGTATTCATAAATAAATTGCTCAAGCAAAGGAGTGAAAATAGTGGGTAATATTCAAAAAACACGGTAGTTATTAGGGTATTATGTTAAATGTTACTCATTTAAACCATAAAATTATGACTAAAAAGTAATTAAAAAACATTTTTAGCAATGAATCATACATTTTACAACGCTACAATATCAAATAATTTTTATAGTGTTTTATATTAATATTAAATGTATTTTGTAGGATAATTATAAAACCGACATTAGTCCTACATACTATTATTCAAAATGTCGACCATTTTTTCAATGCACTCTTCACATTTGTTTGCGACAGTTCTGGTTACTCGACGTATTGTATTACGATTAATATTTTGAATAATATTAATAATTCGATGTTCCAGAACTTTCCAATTTTCTGGGGGATCAAATTCATATCCCTCATTTTTTACATATCCCCATAAATAAAAGTCTAATAGGGTAAGGTCCGGAGACCTATCAGGCCAACGCACAGGACCACGGTTGGATATTATTCTTTCACAAAAAATCTCCCGTAAAAATGCTCAGACTTTCTCTGAATTATGTGTGGGGCATCCATCTTGTTGGAACCACAAATTATTAAATTCATGAGTGGGAACAGCTTCACGAATGGATGGAATGATTTGGTTTTGCAACATTAAAAGGTATCGTTGTCATGTTAACGTGTGGTCACAATTAATGGACCAATCAGACGATTTCCTGAAATTAATTGCAAATATTAAAAAAATGAGTCGTAATTAATTTATTAAATGTTACTCAATTAACTCAAACAAAGATATTACTTACCGATCATTCCGCACCACACATTAAAACCAAAGTCGGCGTGAATCTCAAATATGTGAATTTTCACGATTCCAGTAATGATGATTTTTGTTATTGAAGACTCCACAGTTGGTAAAACGTGTCTCATCTGTCAATATAACTTTATCAGAAAAATCAGGATTTTCTTGACATTTACGATGGTACCAATTACAAAATTCGATTCTCCGGTCAAAGTCACCTTCTTGCTGGCCTTGTACAATTGTTGGCTTGTAAGGATGATATTTAACAACTTTCAAAACATTCTGTACAGTGGATTTTGGAATGTGAAACTCCGTGCCACAATTTCGTGCTGAAGAGTTCGGATTTTCGTCAAAATATTCCAAAATGTTTCCGTTACGATTCTCATTATCGATCGCATACTTTTTTGAACGTGGTTTTTCAAAACTTCCAAATTCTATTAAATTTCTTACTACATTATTAAAATGATTTCTGCCAGGTTGTCTTCTTTCGGGGCACATTTGAAAATAGTCGTCACTAGCTCTGTTAGAATTTCTTTCATTTTTTGATATACCACACTAACATATCAAAATTTTCTTCGTTAGAATAATTTACCGCCATTTTCAAATAATGTTCATTGAAATGTGAGAAACTATTGTAGTCTTTTGACAGATTACTTAACTGTTATACAATAATTGTTTCAAACTCATCATAGCCTACTATCAGAAATTTACAATAATCGAATTCATTATTTAGCTGTAGTTAATTTTTAAGTGTTTTAGTAAGATTTTTCACATTTTTTTAAATATTTTCAGTTGAAGTAAATGTATTGTTAGGTGTTTACTTAAATTTAAACTTAATAAAAGAGTTATTTATCTGTCATTGTTTAAGACAAGGTTTGGAAAGGCTTTTTCGATATCGTAATAAATAGTTATCTACGAATAGGTAGCTACTGTTCATAAGAGATTACTTGATGATGCTTTTGAAGAATCGAATTGTCCTATTATTAATTAAGAGTTGAAATAAATGTACATTTGCAGAATAAATTGCTTTGGTAGTTTTTTTTTCAAAAATGTTTTATAAAAAAAATAAATATTTGAAAATGTCTAGAATGAGCGTCGAAACGTCGAATTATCATTAAGTGTTATACATCGTTGAATTTAGAATAAAAAAAGGAATCATTTTATACCATTAGCTAATTTTCGCCCCATATGAAAAAATAAAGTTCATGGTGGTCTCTAATCGACGAAACGTCGGATTAATTTTTTTCTGTCACCAATCAATAGAGGATAAAAAGTGGCAATGACAAAGTGTAATTTATTTTTTTAATTCTGTTCAAATAAAAGAGATATAGCTAGAAATAGAAATGGTCGATTTTCAGTTTTTTTCGAATATTTTGAAAAATATCTGAGATAGCCTAGATTTCAGAATGTCATTTTAGTGGGCTCAAAATTCTCTAAAACTTTCTCTATTTAACCGTCTTTCGATCTCTTATAGTTTCGAAGAGAGCAATACTGCATAGACCATTTTTGGACACACTGTATACGTAAAATTTCATCAAACTAATTAAAATGGCCTGGAATTGGATAAAAATGTTATTTATGAATTATATAATGGAATTCGAAACTTTATCTGCAGTATAAATTAAGTACACCGACTTTATTCAATATTAGTATGTAATTAGATTATCTAACAAAAATATTAGAGTACCTACATTTTTGATCAACAGTTTAGTTTAATGCTTAGAAAGTACCTGTAATTTTGTTGTTTAGTTTTGCAATAGCTACCGAAATAGTTTATATGCTTTTATATCCTTCTTATTATATGTCTTTCCTGTCACTACATATAAAATAGTGTTATTATTCAACAAGCATATAATTTGTTTCAATGGAATAATCATCATCCGCGTGAATAACAACCATCATATGCGAGTAGAATACTATACTTTGTCCATGACAACCAAATAATTTTGGCTATAATTAAGTACTACATGTCTTAATTTTTAAATGAATTAATAACATTGAAACAAAATAGTGAATTTCTCTCTAGCTAGTAAGAAAAATAATTTGTTAACATTAATATTAATGTTTGTATTAACTTAAGCGTAGGAATCGAACTTAAATCTACATTAATATTTTGGTTATTTGTAGATAATATGGTCTCATTGTGTTCATATGTTTGACAAGAAGGATTTTGTGAGCTTTTTGAGTTGTGTCTTTTATTTTTGATAGAGTCATCAACGTATCCTTCTGCTAGCTACTGCCGTAGATTTCCATCCACTATGTATATTAGCTGTTGTTGTTAATTCTAAGTATGTTTATTATTTAACAGTAGCTGATCGATGAACGAATCCAGTTAAGTCAAAACCTGCTTCATCCTGAATATACAAAATTTGGAAAGAACTCAGAGCATGTACTCTTAACTTGTGCCAATTTATAGTTTTTATTTTTTCGCATACTGCTATCCCGACAAAAGAAGAAATATAAAACTCTTCACATGTGCTACTAGGACTACTAATCGAATTTAGTCCAACACGTTGATGTCTTTAGGCTTGAGTATGTGCATTGTTCTGCTTTATTTACTTCTACAACATTTTAATTCTTGTAATAATAATGGTAAAACGTTTAGAGGGTAAAATACTTCTTCGTGTGTACTTTGGATACTTACCGGTAAGGGCCAACATCTAAATTCAAAATTTTTTGTTTCAACTAGTAGAATAAACTATGCCCAATTACTTCCAGTATTGTCGTTCTCTCGCACTTGTATTAACAGAAAAGCAGATGAATGATAAGGATTTTACTGCCTGCATTTAAATGTGCATTATGTCTTGATACAACCATTTATTCGTTTACGTTCATTCTCTTTTTTCCTTATTTTTAGAATAACTAAAGTAAAGTTTTATAGTAGTAGGTAGGAAAGAGTTTGACACGTTTTATCCTAGGTAAAATTTTTCTAGTACGCCCGGTTTCAACATGAGAATTTTAAATAGTGCACCTTAATTATTTTTATGTCCAGTAGAACCAACTTTGAAATTTTTCCAGGAATCCTCTCACGACTTTAAAAGAGGTTAGGTAAATGCACGCGAGCGAGCATTGACCTAAGCTAAAACCGTGCGTTTATTATTCTAACCTAATATTGTACGTGTATTGACCTAACCTAAAATGTTGCGTGTATTAATCTAACCTAATATTGTACATTTATTGACCTAACCTAAAATTGCTCGTATCTGTGCCTGTGGGTGCGTGCGGGTGCGCGCGTGGGTGTGTGTGCGTGTGTGCATGTGCGTGTTTGTGTGTGTATGTGTGTGTGTGTTTGCGTGTTTACGTATTTGCGTGTTTACGTCTGTGTTTGCGCCTGTGTCTGTTTCTGTACCTGTGTCTGTGTGTTTGTCTGTGTCTGTGCCTGTGCCTGTGTATGTGCCTGTGCCTGTGCCTGTGTCTGTGCCTGTGTCTGTGTCTGTGTCTGTGCCTGTGTGTGTGCCTATGTATGTGCCTGTCCCTGTCCCTGTGCCTGTGTCTGTGCCCGTGTCTGTGGCTGTGACTGTGCGTGTGCCTATATCCGTCTCCTTGTTCGTGCTCGTGCTTGTGTTCGTGTTCGTGTCCGTGTTGGAGTTCGTGTTTGTGTCCGTGTCGTGTCCGTGTCGGTGCCCGTGTCCGTGTTTGTGTTCATTTTGTAAAACTAACTTTCATGGGAGCCAATTTAGAATGCCTGAATCGAGTTAGTGTTGCCAACTTTGGTTAATTGTAAAATTTCTGTTTTTTTAAATACAACATCCTGTATATTATGCGAGAGAAAAATTTAACTATATACGGTTATAAGGTTGACAGAAGCTGATTTCAAATCAACATCCTAGACTTACATCTTGTTTTGGTTTCTGTTCTAATTCGAATAAAGTTGGCCGAAGCTGATTTCATATCAAGATCCTAAACTTGCATCTTGTTTTTATTTCTGTATTAAATCAAATAAGGTTGGTAGAAGCTGAATAAGGTTGGCCGAAGCCTGTCTGTCTTTTGTGTAATTTCAAGGTCTGTTCGTTTTTCAAGTAATTAGCTATTACGGGGTTTTTCCAGGCACGTCAGAGACATTTGAGTAGTGAAAGGATGTTATAGCGTTACATAACTGGGGAAATTAAGAAAATAATTACTTTATATTAAAGGTAGGGGAAAATCGTTAAGTACTTTATCTTGAATTAATTTCTAGTATATTACTTTAGGACTTAAAATTGGTTTTTAATTATAAATGTGTTTGCACGATCAATCACACAGTCCTTCAGGGCTGGGCTACCAAAAAAAAAACCTCTTACTACTGCCAAAAGGGCCCTAATTACGGAACGAGGATCATAAATACGTCATCAAAGGGGTTGAAAGTAGCGCCAGAAAAGAAACCCGCAATTAAGATACGTGTCTGTGATTGCCTAACCTTCCGGGGCTGGAATTTAAAACTAAACAGGGCACATGCCCGGAGAATTTGTCCTATTCTGTCCCCACTCGAAGGTCCGGATCAATGGTCTGGAAAGTGAACCCCTTCTACTGCTGTGTCTAACCATTTTGAAACTCAATTCAAGACGAAAACCTTAAATACAAGTTAATACAATTGTCTGGAAACTAAAAATCAATGTAGCGAAAATAAGTGGAAAAATCTGGAGTGTCTCCATTCAGCATTGCCGTATACATACACACACACACGCGCACACGCACGCACGCACGCACGAACGCGCGCACGCACGCACAGTCACACGCACACGCACACGCACACGCACACGCACACGCACACGCACACGCGCGCACGCACACGCACACGCACGCACACGCACACACAGACGGCATGCCAAAATTGGCCAAAATGAGATCGAATTTTTCAATAAACGTAATACCTCCTCTTTACTATACTTCGTATATCATACGGGGATGTAAAAATAGAGAGACAGACAGACAGATAGACAAACAGACAGACAGACAGACAGACAGACACACAGACAGACGCACAGACAGACGGACGGACGGACGGGCGGGCGGACGGACGGCGGACGGACGGACGGGCAGACGGACAGACAGACAGGCAGACAGACATTTTTCGGGTTCAGGGGATCGTAAAACATCAAAATGACGCAACTTATTTTTTTCGATTTTTTTTTGACCGCAATACTTTCTTGTTTAGCAAGAAAGTAAAAATAAGCAATATTAAGCAAATAACTTCTATTCCTGCAGCTTTAGATAGAACTTATGTTATTCTGTCTGGCGAAAGAACGCGCAGACGACGCGGACACGTTTCATCGGTAACTTCGCTCTTGAGTGCTACTATTTTTGGTGGCGTACGCAAAAGCAGTATAATTTTTATTTAAATTGCCAATTATTTTAGAATGTCGAACAAGACATTCCGTTATTTATGTATTAATATAACATAACTATAAAATAAATTACTCTAATGACATAAGCACATTTCCTATATTCTTGAAAATTTGAGTTTTCGTAGAGTTGAATCTTCTTATATAACTTTCCGTCATTGTGATTGACTTCTTAATGTCATGGCGTTTAACATCTGTATTGCTCTCGATACAGTCAGCAATAAAAGTATGACGTCTACCGAAAGCAGTGTGCCGTGTATAGCTTTCATTCGGTAGATGAAGTAATATTTCTATTAACGTTACTTTAGTTAGTTTGTGTAGTTTAATTAATCCAACAATTCCAAAATACTCCAGTTATCGAATACGAGACATGTATTACTAAATATAATGGATTAATTAATGACAAAAAATCCGATGTGGTTAACACTTTCTTATGCGTATTTCGTCGTATATAGCAAAAAAAGGGCAAGAGTTAATTAGTCGCGATACGGATAATTTTAGCTTATTCATATTTGCTCTTGGAACATACACTTATGCAAACTTTTTTATTGTAAAAAGTAATATACAGGGTGACTCCAAATTAGATGCCAACCTTCAGGGAGGTATTAGTATAGCTCATTTGTGTTCGATTGAGCCATATTTACCTACATCCAAAAATCAACGGTTTTCGACATATTTGAGATTTTGTAGTAATTCCTTATTTCGGTTCAGTTTAAGCGGATTCTGTAGGAATTGACCCTTTTAAATAGTAATTAAAAATTATTATGAATTTTATTAAATACATAATTAAAAAATTTACCTCGAGTAGGATTTAAACCTACAACCCGTACAGGTTGTCCCATTTTCGTATGTTTTACGGGGTATCTCGCTTATTTTTTAGGTTAGTACCTTGCGGTTTTCGCGACACCGTGCTACTTTTTAATGAAACCAAAGATGCACTAATCAAATTTGCCATAGCCATCTTAGTTTTTGTGCTACAGGGTGATTTTAGAAAAATTGCATTTTCAGTCATCCCCTGTAACTTTGTTATTGTCAGACATATTAAAAAAGTAAAAACTGATATTTGTAGATTTTTTTACGTAGAATCCAGTGGCGATACTCAGATTTTCTTTAGAGGTCACAGTTTTTGAGATATTGACATAACCTACTTTTTTTTTAATGGGACACCCTATATATATATATATATATATATATATATATATATATATATATATATATATATATTAATCTTTTCCCCTTGCCAAGAAATTTTCAAAAATATGGCATAGTCGATATTTATTTTTATAAATAACGTGACAAAATGATTTTTTTCTATAATTGACATTGACAAAAAACAAAATAATTAATTAAGCACAAATATTGTTCAAATTGCAGACCTAATTATATCTCCTACAAGTTTCACAAAGTTTATAAATTCTTTTAATAGCATTTTCCAAAATAAATGATTGTCTTCGTAATTCTGCAAAAGCATTTTCCGTTGCAGTTTTTAATTGTTTCATGTTGGCATATTGCCTTGAATAAATTTTATTCTTTAAATACCCCCACAAAAAAAATCCACAACCGAGAGATCCGGTGATCGTGGTGGCCATCGAGCAGGTCCATTTATTCCAATCCATCTTCTGGGACAACGTTCATTTAGCCAGTTTTGTATTATTCTAGCATTGTGGGCTGGAGCCCCATCCTGCTGGAAGAATATATCGTTCAGTTGAGCCAGTGGAATATCTTCTAAAATGTTCATAGTTTTTTCTTGTAGAATTTGTAAGTACCCATTAGAGTTTAGGTTTTCTTCATAAATATTGTAAACTATTTTTCGGTTAAAAATGAAGCAGGAGACATTAAATCCCGAACCTGCCTTGACACTCTCTAGGAAAAATCACGTGGGCGTTTTTTTGACTCCAAAACCGCGAGTTGTGTCTATTAAGAATTCCCGAACTTGTGAAATGTGCCTCGTCTGACCAAATTTTTTTTTTTTAAATTATTGTCCTGAGTTTTTATATTTATAAACCAATTGAAGAACTCCAATCTACATTCAGCATCACCAGGGTGCAAATGATGAACAAGTTTATACTTGTAGGGTTTGAATTTATGTTTTTTTTTAATCCTTTGCACTGTTGTTTTAGACACACCGGTCTCTTCATCTATTTTCCTGCATAGGGTTTCAGGAGTGGCTTGAACAACTGCTAAAACGTTGATCTCTGATTCCTCGTTCTCTTTGTTGTAAACTCGGGGTCGAGGTTTGTCAAAACATCCATGTTGGCAGATTAAATTTTAATTTTTGAAATATTCTTCTGTAGGGTTGTCTTCTTTCGGGATATCTATATGACAAAACAGGTATATAAAATAAATACAAATTCTAAGGTAAAGATTAGCTGACCTGTTCAGATAGAGTTCTAAGGCCTGGTCTGCGTTTTCATTAGATAATATGAAGCAGGTATTCATATCATATTTCTCAAAGTTTTCAAATTTTTGGTTTCGAGACATTAAAAAATAATTAAACAACAACAACAAGAACAAGAACGATAACAATAAACAAAAACAACGAATAACAATAAATATCAGCACTAAATTTGGGACAATGTAACCAGGAATAATTTGAGAGAAGCAGAAACTTCAAAAATCAAATACCTAAGTAATGGAAGAACGTTAATTATTTTGTTTTTTGCGTTACCATGGTTACCCACGGCTATCCACTATTATCAATGTAAATTATAGAAACAAATCATTTTGTCACGTTATTTATAAAAATAAATATAGACTATGCTATATTTTTGAAAACCTCTTAGCAAGGGGAAAAAGATTTTAAAAAAATATATAGGGTGTCCCATAAAAAAAAAGGTTATGTCAATATCTCAAAAACTGTGACCTCTAAAGAAAATCTGAGTGCGCCACTGGATTCTATGTAAAAAAATCTACAAATATCAGTTTTTACTTTTTTAATATGTCTGACAATAACAGAGTTACAGGGGATGACTGAAAATGCAATTTTTCCAAAATCACCCTGTAGCACACAAACTAAGATGGCTATGGCAAATTTGATTAGTGCATCTTTGGTTTCACTAAAAAATAGCACGGTGTCGGGAAACCGCGAGGTTCTAACCTAAAAAATAAGCGAGATACCCCGTAAAACATACGAAAATGGGACAACCTGTACTTTGCCAGAGTACCGTGCTAACCATCTGCGTGATCGAGATTCAAGCCCCAATCGACGCAAATTTTGTCTTTATGTATGTAGAACTGATGTAAATTCTAAATATAATGAGATTACAATCAAATTACTTATATTAATGGAACGTGAGCCTGTAATATCGCAAGGATTCACACGTACTAAAGCAAATAGTAATTCAAGCCCAGTTTTCAGTAGTAGAATATGTATTTCACTTGAAAAGTGTAAAAGTATGAGGAATATGCTTATAAGAAGAAAATTATAGAGATTTAAAATCAGAATTTGAAAGAAACCACAATCGATTTCAAAATTCATTTCCATTACTGTATCCATACATAAACAGAATATCAGCATATTGAGCATTAGTAAATGTAGCCATCTCACAAATAAATAATGAATAAATAAATGGTAACAAACGTACAATAATAACAGGAACAATAATAACAGAACAATAACAACAGGAACCATAATAACAACAACAAAAACACTAATGAAAAGGAACGAATAATAATGCAGAAAAATTAACTATTCATATTAAAAAATCACTAAAGTCACTAAAAAAGGCGAATTAATTTATGAAATGTGTGTGTGCGTGTGCGTGACGTATGCGCGTGCGCGCAAGTGTGTGTCCGTGCCGGTGTCCGTCTCCGTGTACACGGCGCATGTGCGAGTGGGCGTGCGCTTGCGCGTTAGTTTTAAACAAGTTATTTCCTGCAAATTCCTGCACGGAACCGAAAAACTAATGACAACGTGATCGAAAAAGACACAGGTTCCAACAATTTACCAAGTAAAAAACAAAATTACGTTTTTAAAAGCAACGTTGACTTATTTACAGTAATTTCAACTATACTGAATATTTTTAGTGTAATTATTATAATTTTGTATTAAATGGACAAATAGAATGAAAGCGTCGGAAGATTTTAAACCATGGATATATGATTTCCCGCGAATATTCAAAACAGATGCTATTTCTTAATTAAGCAAAAAGTAATTATGAAGTAAAGTGAATCATTTCTAAAGGAGTACGTCAAGTACGAGGGGTTCTCAGTTATGTTATATATCATTTACGTAAATGATATAGTTAAACGATTAAATCGAATATTGCCAATATTATTTTGTCTTTAATATCTTGAACACTGAATCTATGACACGATCTTTAATATAAAAACTACACTCACGTGCCACACAGAGATGTAGCGGCATGGTCACTGCGTATATGCACACCATGTGCGGCTACTTAGGCGAATGCTGGGGTAGTATTTTCCCCCTCAGAACCCTTACCCCGTTCCTTCAGATCTTATTCTGATCACCCAGCCTTAATCCCACCATGCATATATACGTAATGTATGTATGTATGCTGGGAATCCATGATTGTGGCTGAAGGAGCTTGGAAAGCTCAAACAGCCCGCCCTCCCCGTTGGAGAGGGAATGAAATACGTGACCTTTCCTTTCCTTTCCTGCCACACAGCTTAAAAACACCGCATGCGTTTCAATATCTAAGCTGTCGTCACAAGCGGTCGGCTATTGGTCGATTTATTAGCTAAACGAATTTTATGTTGCGATGGAAATAACGAGCTGCGCAGTCTGAATTATAATTTTGTTACAATTTCTACGAGTTGTTCTGCGCTATTAACAAAATGAAAATATAAACAACATAAATGAATCAATTAATTTGTTAACATGATCATAGCTATCGTTTGTCGGGTTACAACCACCGCTTTTTCATCCAATGGGAATGCCGAGTTACTGTGAGTTTCCGCGATAAGCGATTGTTACATTTCATTTATGATTTGTTGCTAACTTGTACACATGGAATAGTCAAAAGTTAACAATACACGCAAGGTAACGGGTTTTACTGGTGCCAGAAGGTTATTGGCTCGCCAGTGATAGCCTTTTGTGCACCAGTAAAAACCCTTTTACCGTGCTAGTAAATAGTAATGTTAAATATTATTCTTCTGCCGTCATTATTTAACATGAAAAGTAACATACACTGAATTAGAGTTAAACCGTAATATCGGTCTTTGCAGAACAACCATTTTTATTTTAACTACAATTATTGTATTTATCTGTGTCTGTATTTTATCGATTAACTTAGTTCTACACAGTCTGTCTTAGAGAAAACGGGCCTATTTTAAAATAGTAATCCTTACTGACGCCATTTATTAACAAACATGTGTATCGGAAAGGTCTCTCGCTAATGTTATTTAAAATATGATGTGGGTTTTGTCATTTGTCGATCAATTTTGAACAAAGAGCAAAGCTGTTTTAAGTTGGCGAGGTATTTTTTTTCATAAAGTTTTGTCTCGATGAATCATCACATCATCACCCAACCGAATGAACGGCAGCGATGTGGTAATGATATCATTGCATTTAATGTCAATGAGAGTTCATCAGATAGTAATCATATATCTGATGACTTTAATACAGTTAAATCAATTTAAA
Source organism: Vesta saturnalis (assembly GCA_036346205.1). Taxonomy (NCBI): domain Eukaryota; kingdom Metazoa; phylum Arthropoda; class Insecta; order Coleoptera; family Lampyridae; genus Vesta; species Vesta saturnalis. The sequence goes on along the minus strand of JARFJB010002417.1, from coordinate 1,849,401 downwards.
TACTTTTCCAACGGTATCAATCGAACATATTAAAATTATACGATTAGGTAAAACTTTATCAACTCAACCATCGCCGTATTAAGAGTAAAGTTTAATATCTGTTGAAATTACAGAAACTCATTCCAATAATACGAAACAAAGTTGAACAGGTGTATTCTTCTACCATCGCATCGATGTGAATTTGATGTAATAATTTTAACCGAAACATGGTTACCCCTGAGTTCTCAAACGTAGAACATTTTAATGCAGCTATTTACTCCATGTACTTCGGTATACAGAGTGATAACATATTAAAAACAAGTTTTACGCGATTTTGGTGTCCTCTTAGCTCTGAAGAACTCTGGAACGTGCTTGATTTACCTGAGCGTCTAGCAAAAGTTAAGAGTATAAACGTTAAATACCCTACTTGACCTACTAGCTTTAATATTCATACAAAAAATTTATTAATTTTAGGTGATGAGCTATATAACGACATTAAGTATCTCGGTACAGAACTTGCTAAAGATTATAATTTTATTTCAATTTAATAATGTTTCAAACCATCAAGGCTTTTAAATCTAGTTCTTTTTGATTTATTATGTACACTTGTATATTCAGGTACACCATTTATAGTAGTTTACCATCCTCCACTTTAAATCACGATTAATGCAAAGATTGAATAGCAATTACATTTTAGTAAAGCAACCTTTGAAGCTTTGTATGATTCGTAAAGTGTAGTTAATTGATCCATTGTTAACGAATTTTCTAATACTGACGTAGCTTGTGAAAACTCTTTTGAGATTTTGTACTCGTGATTAGATGCTGGTGCTTCTTTATATAATAAACCATGTTCTGCCTACCCTAGACGGTTTACCTCTGAAGTTGATAAAAGTAAGTAAGATTGCATAATAAACATGTAAAATCTGTTTCGAGTTTGCGTTATAATGAGTTTAAGCGGTTAAAACGTCTTCTTAAGCATATGAATAGAGACGTGTATAAAGATTACATAATTACTACTGAGCAGACTGTTTCCACTGATCAAAAATAGTTTTGCCAATATATTTATAGCAAAGGAAATATCACTCATATATTGGGCGTTTGTCAGTTATGATAATTATAGGCACTTGAGCGCTCAAGAAAATCTTGATGGATTCAGACATTTCTGACAACCCAAGTCTCTATAGTTACACAAGTCGGGGCCACAGCTCACAGTAGTTACACCTTCACTCCATCTCCTGTCATGACATAAAATCCACACTCAAAAAAATTAAAGCTAAACTTACAGCAGGAACGGATCAAATACCTCTTTATACCTCGTAAATGAATGCACGATTTATTACTTTATGACCTTACAACTATTTATAATCTTTGCGTAAAAACAACGATTTTTGCTAGTATTTGGAAGGTAGCTCGAGTCAGTCCAGTTTTCAAAGGAAGCGATTCTTCACTTCTAACGAACTATCGACCAATTGTTATCATTTCTAACTTTGCAAAGATTTTTGAAGTCATATTCTTCAGAAATTTGTACAACAATCATAAAAATCCAATATCTGCATTCCTACACGGGTTTATCGAAAAACTATCGACTATTACCAATCTAACTTGTTTCACTGAATTTACTCATGAGGTTCTGCATAATATAGGTCAAGTTAACGTGTTTTACAAGGAATTTGATAACGATCATTAACCTAATCCCGTACTAGTTCTCTTGTATACATTAACGATTTACCAAATTTAATAACGTACATACGTTAATACGTATACGTAATGTATTCGTAATACGTAGATACGTAATACGTAATACAGTAATACGTAAACGTATAGTAATTACGTAATACGTAATACGTAATACGTAATACGTAATACGTTAATACGTAATACGTAAGTACGTAATACGTAATACGTAATTACGTAATACGTAATACGTAATACGTAATACGTAATACGTAATACTTATACGTAATACGTAACACTTTACGTAATACGTTAATACGTAGACGTAAACATAATTTTAATATCAAATTTTAAAAATTATGTTTATACATTTTCTTATAGAGTTAATCATTATTCAATATATTGAAAAACTTAAATTCTACCTTAGGAATGAAAAAATAAATGATTTAAAGTAAAACAGCGAACACCACACACACACACACACACACACACACAAAACACAACACACACATGACACACACAACACACACACACAAACAAAACAGCAGCACAAAACATAACAAACACACAACTAATTTGACACACGGCATAACGTAAAAATGAATATCATGACCGATCTTAGCGAAACTTGACTAAATGTTGAAAAATTAGGTAATACGTTTCGATAAAAAATGTTGCATAACCTTCTATACCTACATACGTGTATGTTGAAGGTAATAATGGCATTTCATTCGACATGTTAAGTGGCTCATAGCAAAAGTGTTGAAGACAAAGGAGATTTGAACGATATAAATAATTTTGACCAAAATAGTAAGTTTTATTAAAAAATATTTCGTTTGCTGAGACAGACCTTGTAATATTAATTTTGAAAAATCCAATGCAAAAATCGTTATGTGCTTTGCCTGCTCATTAAACTAACGACTAAATTTCATTAAGAAAATACCACGTAATGAATGTAACGACCCAAATATCGAATTTTCATTTGTCTTAATAAACTGAGCCAATTTTTGGCATTTGGCATTAGATCATACGTTGACTATTTTCTTTAAGCGCCATTGTACTGTTTAAATATTAAATTTGGTATTTGATACAATAAATTACGTTTTAATGAAATAGAAAATCGAACTCATGAGGTTTTGTATAATATATCAGTAACGTGTTTTACAAGGAATTTGATAACGATATTAACTAATCGTACGTATCTTATACATTAACGATTTAACGTAATACGTAAGTACGTAATACGTAATACGTAATACGTAATACGTAATACGTAATACGTAATACGTAATACGTAATACGTAATACGTAATACGTAATACGTAATACGTAATACGTAATACGTAATACGTAATACGTAATACGTAATACGTAATACGTAATACGTAATGTATACGTAATACGTAATACGTAATACGTAATACGTAATACGTAATACGTAATACGTAATACTTATACGTAATACGTAACATTATACGTAATACGTAATACGTAATACGTAATACGTAAGACGTAAGACATAATTTTAATATCAAATTTTAAAATTATGTTTATACATTTTCTTATAGAGTTAATCATTATTCAAATATTGAAAAAACTTAAATTCTACCTTAGGAATGAAAAAATAAATGATTTTTAAAGCAAAAACACGCACGCACCCACACACACACACACACACACACACACACACACACACACACACACACACACACACACACACACACACACACACACACACACACACACACACACACACACACACGCACACACACACACACACGCACACGACTGCACAGCACGCACAAATGAATATTATGACCGATCTTGGCGAAACTTGGCTAAATGTTGGAAAATTAGCTAATACGCCGATTTAGCGATAGGAAAAATTAAGTTGATTGCATAACCTTCTATACCTACTTACGTGTATGTTGAAAGGTAATAATGGCATTTTCATTCGACATGTTAAGTGGCTCATGCAAAAAGTGTTGAAGACAAAGGAGACTTTGAACGATATAAATAATTTTGACCAAAATAATAAGTTTTTATTAAAAAAATATTTCGTTTGCTTTGAGACAGACCTTGTAATATTAATTTTGGAAAAAATCCAATGCAATAATTCGTTATGTGCTTCGCCTGCTCATTAAACTAACGCACTCAAATTTCACCTTAAGAAAATACCAGCCCCGTCTCAATGAAGTTGGCCCAACGACCCAAAATATCGAATTTTTCGATTTGTCTTAATAAACTGAGCCAATTTTTTGGCATTTGGCATTTAGAGCCCCCATACGTTGCACTATTTTCTTTAAGCGCCATTGTACTTTGTTTAAATATTAAATTTGGGTATTTGATACAATAAATTACGTTTTAATGAAATAGAAACTCGAAACTTAAGCGTGCAAATCCCTTTTTCGAAATCACGGTGCCATTTGGGAACAAATAAAAACAGTTAACGTTGCAATAACTGTAAATATCCTGACAGTGACATTTTATAGATTATTTAAGCACTGTGTTTGAGAATAAGAAAAGTGATCATTCATTTGAATTTGAAAGGAAAATATGCTGAAAATATTAGTTTGTCCTGATATATGCTGCAAAATTTAAACTTTGTAGGCAAAGTGACGTAACGAAATGGTAACTCTTTTTGTAAATTTTTGATATTTTTTCATTTAATGTTAATTTTAGTTATAATTTGACTGTTTTCCTCCTTTTGTTAGTTAAAACTTAGTTTTAATAGTCTGATTTTCACAAATAATGTTCACGGTATTATAAAGTCGTATCAATGTTAAGAAATTTTCCTTAATATGACGCATTTCTTTAGAAAATACTATTTATTACTTGGGCCAACTTCAATGAAGCGGGGCTCGTATATAAATGTTTTAATTTTTTTTCAATATTCAAATTCCTAGATATAAAAAAATGTGCATACACAAAAAAATATATTAATAAAGGCAATATAAGAAGTTAACATTAATACAAAAAATTTTAAAGTGCTACCTGAAGAACACACCCACATTTTTTTATTTTTACGAATGGTTTATAAAAAATAATTAACATAATAACTGCTAAGTGAATAAATTGGCATAAAATGATTTATATTGATTTATAAATCTTCTAGAAAGCCTAACCTCGCATCCAATTAATGTGCTAATTTACTCTTTCTTACATAAGCATTTTTCATTCATATTTTATATTGAAATATATGTTGTTAGTAGAAACGCAGACATTCAACGGTAGAAACTAATAATCCGAAAGAAAACGTAAGGAGGAATTTTAAACTGATGTCCATAGTCCCAACTCCCTTAACACCATACAAATTAAAATAATCATAAACATAACTTTAATAAATCAACATGATTTATGGTTCTATTGTGGATTTCACGTCAGATTTCCTATATCACCGCACCACACACGTGCAAATTCCATTTGCCCTTTCGTTTTCATAAACAAAATGTATTCTCATTTTTTTTAAGTATGTTGTAGAGCTACGAATTTCATTAAATAATTAAATCGCGTGGATTTACTGGTGAATCATTGATTGTAACTAAAAAAATTACTCTGAATAAATTTATCTTACATCAGATTATTAATTAGAAGATAATTTTGAGAAGAGAGGGATTTTGATATTTCTAATAATTTAGCGTACTGCGCACGCAACTTTTCTTCTTCAGCACTCCTATAAGTGTATATATAAAGCACTTCAGCGGGCTTTATGTTGAATAACACGTGGTTAGTGGTTAGCTGAAAGCGATTGCTTTAAATTGCCTATCAAAAAAATATATTATTTACTGTATTTAAGTCACGAAAGTTAAACTAAAAATGGTCTTCAAGAAATATTTTGCTTTAACCATTGTTTCCTTTCTTATAGTGAACACTTTAGGAGCCGCCGTTATAAACAGGGTAAGTTTTTTTAAACATTTAATTTCCTAATTAAAATACTAATTTATTATCAAATTAATGACGTTAGTAATGGCAATAAATCGTAGCATATTTAATGTAAAAAAATTATATGTGAGTAAATAACCCTGACCTCGTCACTAAATATTTTCAAGTGAAACATTTCCGTCATGAACATCATTTATATTTTTTTATTGAATTTACTTATATGTCTTAATTAATAATTATGCATAGATGGTAATTTAAGTTCAGTTGAGGTAAAATCTGACGCAATCCATTCAAATGTTACTTCTCAGGTGTCTTCTTACACACACTTTTGCGCTTCTGTAATTTTATTTTTTTACTTAAAAGTGTATAATTGTTTAAGTTAAATGTAATAAGTGTCAAACTATTAACTTAATCAAGATCAACTAGTTTATACGCAATCAAAAATTACTCATAAGTTGGTAGAAAATGCGTATAAATCTATGTATATACATAATAATTATATAGAACTTTTTTATTTTCTAAGCTCACTAAAGTAAGTGAATAATAACAGCCTATTTACCTACGTCTGGTTTTATTTTTCCCATTTCAATTCTCAATATCAGATTTGGTTTATGCAGAATATTTTTAAAAATGACTAAACTTTGCTTTATATTGATTTACCCTAATTTGATATACGAAAACGTACTCTTCTTAATTTGAATTTTTAGAATTATTTTAAATACTCAGTATCAGCAATTTAGACATCATTAAAGTTGTACACATTTAGCACCACATTTAATAAACGTTACATAATAAGCTAAGCAACATAGATTAACTTGAGTTGACATTTTTTTTAAATTGAAAATGAAACTTTCACCATTATCACTCATAATAAAATACTTATCTTTTTTGGGTTTTTTAATGGTGTATTTTAAATTATATAATCTAAACGTTTCGATAACACTTACAGTTACCTTCGTCAGTAGTAATATCTATCAAAATTGTTAAAGATGTTGAAAACAATTTTGTCAAAGTTGAAAAATTATAACAAACATCAGTCTGCTATTACAAAATTGTTTTCAACATCTTTAACAATTTTAATAGATATTACTACTGGCGAAGATAACTGTAAGTGTTATCAAAACGTTTAGATTGTATAATTTAAAATACACCATTAAAAACCCAAAAAAGATAAGTATTTTATTAAGCGTAACAGAAACTTGAGAATAAGTAACAATCTCTAAAACTTTCGTAAAATTTTCTTTTACAACGCAGTAGGTATTTCTATGTTTCAGTGCACATATAAATTTAAAGATTTGCTACTGTATTTCATCACTGAAAATAATTATTGTAGAATAAACTTAACTTAACTTAACGTTCACGCCATTCCCATGCGGGGTAGGCAAAACAATCCCAGTCTCTTATTTATTTTTTATTCACAATCTTTCTCCATGCTTTCCTATCTCAGCATACCTCCCTAGCTTCCGAAAGATTCATACATAGTCTCTGACATGCCCTTTGGTTTTTAAAACTCCTTATCTTTCTTTCCTTTATCATAGATTCTACTACATTCAGCCAAGTTTTACGCGGCCTACCAGGCCCGGCCTTTCCCCTAACCTCACCCACATATATTTGTTTCGTTATTCTTGCGTTGTTCATTCTCTCAATGTGACCAAACCAACGTAATGTACAACTTTTATATCTATCCATCATCGTCTTTTCCTCAGCACACTCCGTCATTATGCATTCATTTTTTACCTTGTCCCTTCTCGTTTTACCACACGTGCTTCTCAGGAAACCCACGGCATTTATTTTTCTTTCGTGCTTTTTTTGACATACCCATGTTTCACTTCCGTACAGTACTGACGGGACGAATACGCTATTATAGATTGCTCGTTTCGCAGCTAGGCTCATGCTTTCATTTCTCATTATCGTCCACATACTTCCAATCACTTTCCTTCCAGCATTGACCTTTCGTTCTACCGAGATATACCAGCTCGTCCACTTTCTCCACAATTTCATCTTGCTGAGTAAATACTCTACTCTCCTTTCCGATTGAACACCACAATCTTAGTTTTGTTCACGTTTACCTTTAGGTCCATGCTCTCACAGACTGTATCAAACTTCCTAAGAGCGGTTTGCAGCTCATCCGCACTGTCACTTAGTAAGACTGTGTCATCTGCATACACCAGAAGTCGTACATTTACGTCACCAACCATTACACCATTTGTATCGGCACATCCTTGTCTAAGACATTTATCCATGTATACATTGAACAACCACGGTGACATCACACAGCCTTGTCGCACTCCTTGCTTAATATTAAAGTATTCACTCACACCTCCTCTCACACTAACACATGCCCGACTACCGCTGCATACTCCCCTTATTCCATTTATTAGACCTGTATTTAATATTTCCCACAGCTTCTCCCTATTCACTCTGTCATATGCTTTCCTCAGATCTACAAACGCACAGTACAACCTCCTTTTTACCTTTAAACACTTTTCGATCACCTGCTGGAAAGCAACCATCTGATCGACACATCCTCTCCCTGGCATGAAGCCACCTTGCACATCCCACATCTTAGTTTGTGTAGTTTCTCGTACTCTATCAATCAGTATTCTTCCAAACACTTTACCAGGCACGCTAAGCAAGTTCTTACAATCACTCTTGTTCCCCTTACCTTTATACAATGGTACAATGATACATTGAATAATTCACACACCTCATACGATCGCTTCTTCTCAGTCTCATTTTTTGCAGCAATCATTGCCATGTACGCATCTTTTTTCTTACATACTGCCTTTTTTACCGACTCATTCCACCAAGCACATTTTTTCTATCTACCTACAGTCACTCTTCCACATATTCGCACGGCACAATTGACAACAGAGTTTTTCAAGCTTATCCATGCACTTTCAACGTCAGTGTCTTTTATTTGTTCGTTCCACACTGTTTCATTCACATTCAACTCTTTACTCACCGCATCTGCGTATTTCATTCTCGCATCATTATTCACTAGTTTGTCAACCCTAATTCTGGACGTTCGTACTACGTTTGCTTTCCTTCTCCACACCCACTTTTGCCCTAAACACACTCTCGATACGACCAAAAAGTGGTCCGATCTACACTCCGCTCCTCACATTATTTTTGTGTCTTTCACCAGGTTTCTAAGCCGTTCATCATACACTATCAAGTCTATCATACTTTTAGATTCACCTCTTTGCCATGTATACATATGCACATTTTTATGTTTAAACCACGTATTGGATACAAACAGACTCCTCTCCACACAAATGTTCAGCAGGTGTTCACCGTTCTCATTGAGTCTTTGGTCTCCGAACTTTCCTAGAACGCGTTCACTATGTTCTCTCTGTACACCCACCCATCCGTTCATATTACCGACTATAATCACTCTTTCGTTTGGCTTATATATGTTCAACACGTTCTCTACTTCATTCCAGAAGTTCTCACTCTCCTGGTGTCTTTCTCCATTCACCGGTGCATAGCATGCAATAAGAAAAATTCTTTGAAACTCCACTTTCATTCTAACCCATATTACCCGGGGAGATACCAATTTGTACTGTTTAACACATATTTTCGCTCTTTCACTTATGATCATCCCAACTCCTTTTGCGCCATGCACTTCCGTCTCAACTCCTGACCATAGTGCCAGACTGCCATCCTCCATCTCCACAGCATCCTTTCCTTTGCGCTTTGTCTCCGATACACACAGAATATCAAGGTGTCTTTCGTACATTACATTCGCAATTTCAAATTCTTTACCATGCATACCTCTAACATTCCACATACCGACTCGCCATTCATTCCTCGCACAGTCGTCAGCAACGGAGCCTGTCTGTTTCGACCTTAACCGCCCTTTGTAGCCAAGTCGATCCGGGGCAATTGTATTGTATTCTTGAGTAACACCATAGCGAGCAGACCGGTTACTGGCCAAATCGTGCTCCGGACGATGTATCATTCCCTACTAACGGTATCGTTCTACTACCGGACAGTTATTTGTCTACTGTCACGACATAATAGATAGATATAAATAATAGATCGTATACTTACTGTATGAATCTCAAAATGTACATATATATGTACATTTTTTTTTCTTTTCTTACCTACCCTTCCATCACACCACGCGTTTCAACCATACTGCTCTATACGCGATTCCTGGTTCCCCGCCCCTCGCCGGACTTGCTGGTATTTATTAGCGACCAAATGTTATTATGTTATTTCGCGCCTATTTCAACTAAAGAGCCTTTTACTGGTTAGATTATCTTTGTTTATTATTAATATTCAAACCGCTGGGTATAAAAACCTGTTCAAACGCTTACCCTTATTTGATTGATTTAGAAGTTGTCATTTAACATGTATTAACATGTATTTAACTGTACCGTACAGTAACTAATGTTTTAAAATGCTCTCAAATTGTAACACCATCGTGTTACAATTTGAGAGCATTTTAAAACATATAAGAAAACGTAATAAATTATTGAGGTAATGGAGGCCTTTTTTGTTAGCATAGGTAGGTATATATTTAATTAATTTGTCTATGAATTACTTAGTCTATAGGATCTTCACAACAGTTATGATAACAAATGTAAATTTTGGATCAGGTGATTCAGGAAATGCCCCAATTCACATACCTTAATTAAAATGTTATTTTAATCAAATGTAGTTGTCAAAACGCTCAACTCTAACAATCAAACAATACGAGGGTAAGGTGAATAGTTCTCGGCCTGACAAAGATGGCGCTGCAATCAGAAAAAAAATATGTTTCCTGCCTTGGTGCACGTGTCATTAGTTCGTATGATAAGTTTCAACTTCTTCTCTCAAGTAGTTTGTTTACGCGAATTCGTGCAGTAGACGTCGTGCATGTTTTTCGTTAAAATGGATTAACCCCTAAGAACATTCATTCGAAGTCGACAAAAGTTTACGGGGACTCTGCTCCTTCCATGTCAACCGTTAAAAAGTGGGCAGCTGAATTTAAATGTGGCCACGCATCCCTCGAAGATAACCCACGTGAAGGACGGCCAAAAACTGCAACCACACCAGAAACTATTGAAAAAGTTCATGATATCGTGTTGGACGATAGGCGAGTAAAGGTGAGTGAAATAGCTGAGGCTGTGGGGATATCGGAAGAAAGGGTGCGAAACATCTTGCACAACGAATTAGGGATGTGAAAACTCTGCGCAAGATGGGTGCCGCAATTGCTGAATGCCAATCAAAAGCAAAAACCGCTAACGATTTTCACAGCAATCTTTGGACCGATTCAATGGGAATCCAACCGATTTTGTGCGGCGATTTGTTACCATAGATGAGACATGGGCCCACCACTACACGCCAGAAACGAAACAGCAGTCCAAGCAGTAGCGCCAAAGAAAGCGAAATCCATCGCATCTGCCGGAAAAGTAATAACCAGCGTTTTTTTGGGATATTAAAGGGATCCTGTTAATTGATTACCTTGCAAAAGTCAGAACAATTACAAGCGAATATTACTCTAACCTTCTTGACCAGCTGAATGGCACAATTCGCGAGAGGAAGCCTAGCTTGAAACAGAAAAAAAAACATATTTCACCAGGACAACGCACCTGCACACAAGGGCGGAGGGAATACTGCGGGATTTGAGGTACGATTTGCTCGGCCATCCCCCTTTTTTCCTGGTTGGGCATCCTCAGACTTCCATCTGTTCCCAAACTTGAAGAAACTTGTTTCTGGGAAGCGCTTCGCATTCAATGAAGAAGTTGAGGGGACCGTAGATTTTCACAACTTTCCAGACTCGCAAGTCCGGGAATGAATACTGATGTTGGAGATTACGTAGAAAAATAAAATAATTTTTTAGCTGAAAATTGCAGTCCTTCATTGTCAGGCCGAAAATTTTTCACCTTACCTTCGTATATCAAGGAACTGTATTTATAACAGTCTTGTTTTGAACTGTCAATATCTCATGCAGTCGTTAAGAGATAAAAAAGGTGGTAATCACATGGTGAAATATCAGGAGGGTGGGGTAACTTTTCCCATTCAAGGTCTGGCGTTATCCTGTAAGAATAGCACTTCTTCCGATTGACTGAAAAAGGCTGTTTTTAGATGGGTGATGGTTATACTCGCTGAAGCTGTTCACAATATAAGTTCGCAGTGATGGTTTGGCCCCTTTTCAAAGATTAGTAATGGACGCTGTCCACCAAACACACAATAAAATCTTGTTTGGGTGAAAGGAAACTTTAGAAGTGTGTGGTCACGAATCAGTAAGCGACAGCCATTTCTTTACAACTCAAAGGTCTCTGGTAAAAACAAATGACATCTTACCAGATAATAGGAGAAGTACGGTTAAAATGGGATACTTAAGAAGGATTGATAATTAAAAATACTTAAACATAAAATATTTTGCTAAAAATGATGACGTGTATTTCCTAAAGAAACTCTTATAACACTAACATTTAAGTTTTGGCAAAAACTTCACTAGATTTTGAAACATGTTTTTTTTTGTAGTTTTTCAAATGTCCTGTTTTAGCCACACGGTAACATAATATGGGGTATCCAGTAGCTTTAAAATGGGATTGCATTCTTAACACGGAAAGTAAGGTTTTAACAATTAAATGATAAAATTATTTTACCTCCAACAATCTTTATTTACGATAGGTACATTAGCACTATGTGCAGGAATAACCAAGTTGTTCTTATCCTCCTCAGCACCTGCACAAACATTATACACCCATCTATTGAAAATCAGGCATTTGATCCAGCCGCCTCCCTTTTTATATTCCCGTATACTATACCAAGTATAATAAAGGAAAGGTATTGCGGATCATGAAACAATTCGACCTCGAGATATTGACAGATCTTTACGTCTGTGTGTGTGGGTGTGGGTGTGTGTGTGTGTGTGTGTGTGTGTGTGTGTATGTGTGTGCATGTGCGTGTGCGTGTATGTGTGTGTGTTTGTGTGTGTGTGTGTGTGTGTGTGTGTGTGTGTGTGTGTGTGTGTGTGTGTGTGTGTGTGTGTGTGTGTGTGTGTGTGTGTGTGTGTGTGTGTGTGTGTGTGTGTGTGTGTGCGTGTGAGTGTGAGTGATAGAAAAAAATTAAAGTTTAGCAGTCTGCAAAAAAGACTGGCAACTGTGTTTAGGGATATACAAGCCAAAAGGAATCTGGGTATTGCATGACAATACAAGACCGCACACTTCAGCTTTTAGAAATACAGTTGGGAAGTGCCTTAACATTGGCGACGATTAGGTTAAAAAGTAACTATTCGCGCTTTTACTTATTGTATATTTGATTTCTATAAAAAAGTAGGCTGTTTGTAATTCACAAATATACCTTAGTAATCGGACATCCCTCGTAACTACACTACGTTTCAAATGAAATGCACCACTTAGAAATAATAATGCTATGATCTTGAAAATATGGCAAAATAATGCTTTATTAACATGTATAAGATGATGAAATTTTGAAGGAGAAATATTAACAGTTAACAAAGAAAATGTTAATACTGTGTAGCATCTCCACGCACAGCAATGCAGGCGTTCACTCTCCGAGGCATGCTTTCTATGAGATGGTGTATATCCTCTTGAGGCATTTCATCCCACGCTACCTGGAGATGGTGTCGTAATTTATCCAAGTTGTTTCGGGGCCTTGGTAGTTGCCTTAGTCTTCGACCCATCATGTCCCATACATGTTCAATAGGCGAAAGATCTGGCGATCGCGCAGGCCACGGCAATACTGGTAGCTGCGCTTGATCCAGAAACCTTCTTGTAATATGTGCGGTATGTGGTCTAGCATTATCTTGTTGCGAAATACCATTTGGCAACGTCTGCATTAACGGTACTACCACTGGCTCCAAAACATTATCAATGTAACGCTGAGCACTTAATGTGCCTAGAATCAACACGAGAGGAGATCTTCCACCAACACGTATGGCGCCCCAAACCATGACTCCAGGTGTTAAGCCTGTGGGTCGTCTTTCAACAAACTCAAAATTTCGACGTTCTCCTCGAAACCGCCGCACCTTCTGACGACCATTGTTTCGCCACAAACAAAAACGTGATTCGTCGCTGAAGAGGATGTTATTCCATTGAAGGTCCCAGTCCCACCGCTCTTGACACCATGCCAATCTAGCAGTCTTATGCTCTTGAGTTAACTGGGGTCGTCGGTATGGATGAGACGAATGTAAGCCAAAAGAAATTCTCCTGTAGATTGTTGACATTGATAGGAGACGACCAATAGCTCCTGTCCAGTTCATCGCAACAGACCTTGTTAACTGAAACCGATCTCTTGTGGCCATTCGCCTAAGAAGTCGTTCTTCACGATTATTGGTGCTGCGTGATGGTCTTCCATTGAGACGAGGTCGTTGAATGCCTTCTTCAGACCAAGAAGGCCAAATGCGGGCCAGCGTGGTGTGGTCTCGATTAAGTCTTCTGCCGATTTCTCGAAATGACAAACCTGCTTCTTTCATGCGGATAATTATACCCCTGTCAAAATCTGAAACTTGGGCAAAGTTTCATCGTCTTACTGGGGGCATTTTTCAGAATAAATGTGTCAGTTAAACAACAAAAAATTTATACTAAGCGACTAGATTTCTTAAAATGTATAAATAAAAATTGTTAATAGTTGATGTTAACGGTGGTGCAAAGGACACAATGACTTGTTCTTTTTCCTTGAGACTTCCATCGTTTTCTATATGATACTGAAACATTATTTTGCCAAAATTTCAAAATCATAGCATTACTATTTCTAAGTGGTGCATTTCATTTGAAACGTAGTGTATATAAACCCGCTAGTACTTTTATTGTGCATATGTATGTATACAGAAATGTTGACTGGAGACACTCCAGATTTTTACTTTTAGAGTAAGTATTTCTACAATAAAACCATTCTCAAACTTCGTCACTATTTGAGGTTTGATCATCTTGAATAATTTTTATGGTCTTCGATGACACCGCATGGCAGATGTTGAAGATGATGGGGTGGTGTTTTTTCTAATTATTGGATTGTATATGACGTAGGTGATGTTTTCTACTACCTCCACTACCTCGTGCGTTACTTAAGGAAGACCTTTAATAGTATCTGCTGCAAGTATATTCTCAGTCAATTAACAGGATGAATTTCATTATAACATTCTTATATAGGCTTTATCGAATATTTCTGATATTTGATAAATGATAATGACACGTCCAACATTATTGCGTAAGTATGTTTCAGCTTTTTGACTATAAAATGTTGAAATGGGGCCATGAACGAAAGATCGAGGGGTTGCAAGCGACGACTACAGTGCCGTAGGCACAAGGCTGATACTCCATGTTGGTTTGCTTTTTCTATCGCTCATGTTTTGGATATGAGTTTTATGACCATCCAAAGCCAATACTGTTGAAACCACAGAGAATTAAAGAAAATTAAAAAATGAGGTGATCCAGCTAGAAATACTTGCTTTATTCGTATACGCGGGATGTAATCATTGAAGGCATGGAAGATCCAGCGGCGTTCATACAGATAACTGCAGATCAGAAAGTATCATGTTCTGCTAAAGTCAATGTATGGATTTACTTTGGGCCATGTTAGACGATAACTTTTGACGTACGCCCCTGCCAGAACGTAAACTGTCGATATTGCATATTACAATTTTTCTTGGATTGGTTCCAGTACATCAAAAAATTTATTCTTTGTTTGATTAAGGGTTCTAGTACTAACTGCAGCGCAGTCATTCAGTTGCTGTTTCATTTCAAGGATAATTGTAGGCACTCTATCACTTAAACCTTTAGTTGCACCTCTTACCGTCTTATTCATTCGTTTTATACGCCGTTCAAGTACATTTTTGGGAACCTTACAAGTAGAAGCAGTTTTTAAGTAAGCAAGTCCGTTTGTCACTAAATCTATGACTTTCTCCATCCTCGCTTTAATTTTGAGAATTTGATTTTTTACGTATTTTGGCATTTTAAATGATCCTTTTAAGTTATTTTGATCCATAAGGGTAAAACGGTATATTCCATTTTATCAAAATGAGAAATGTGCCACTGTATCTGTTGATACTTAATGTTGAAATTGCAAAATTTATATGTTTAACCTCACTGCGATTATAATAGTTTTATTGTGCTTAAACTAATGGTGTATGTCTACATTATCACCAACAAAATCAAGACCGTGACATCTTGGTCTTTTTATGCGAATTATTTACCTTTATAATCTCATAATATTATCAACAAGTTTAAATAAAAATAAGTAAGAAAAAAACATTTTTAAAAAACGCTTTTTATTTCCAGCTGTACTAAAATGAATAAAATAATTTTTTTATCTACCCAGTAACATCAAAAAATTTTGTAACTAAAAACAAAAGTGTGGGGCATACATACATATAACAAAACCTATCAACACCTACATTCAATCAATGAAGTGCAAGGTACTACAAAGAGCGCCCCACACTTTTATTTTTAATCACAAAAATGTTTGATGTTACTGGGTAGATAAAAAATTATTTTATTCTTTTTAGTACATTTGGAAATAAAAGAATTTCTTTAAAAATGTTTTTGTTTTACTTATTTTTATTTTCTACTTTTTAGTCGCTTGGGTGTAAGTTCCAACAAAGAAAGAAACTTAATTTTTCAAGAATTTAGTTTTATAAACAAAAATTTCGAACTTACTTTGCCAATATACACATGTATGCCGAAATTCAGCTCAACCGGGCATCGGAAAATAGTTGATTTCTTTTTTGACCGAATACAATACTTTGAGCCCCCTGATCTTGAACTCAACTTCATTCATTCAAATTCTCCCGTACACGTACACTAAAGTGGGGGCGGGCTCTATCGTAGAGAAGTCACATGTTGGCCCTTATATCCAATGTCACATCTTCCAGATACAATTGGAGACGATTTTGGACAAAATCCAGCCTGTTAATGAGTTATCAATAAGGTAATCTGCTATTATCCCTACCCATACAATCAGTAATAATCTACGCTGACGTTTTGTTTCTACCACACTGTGTGGGTTCTCGTATGCATGCCATCACGCGTGCAACCAGTTTCATCAGTGAATAATTGGAATTTCCATCTACTAGCCTGACTGAGCCGTCCCTCGTTCCGAATTTTTCTAGTACCTGGATTATCTTCAATAATTTAAAGAATTCTTTCTTCTTGCTGCACAGTTCTAGCATTTCTAGGCCTTCCCCTATTTCCATTATAAATTTTGAAGGAACTATATTCAGCAAGCCTCCTATGCACGCTGTAAAATGTTTGAGCATGAGCGATATTTCATATGATATCTTCTTGGCAACTTTGTATTGCCGCTTGCTCGTCTATAACTAAAATACATATCACAATACTCGATATTTGAATACTGATTAGCCATTATTAGTTATTTAAAGTTTATAAATTAAATAGTGTCAAAAATAATTGTATCTGATGTGTAAACTGACAGCTTTACCATAATTTGACTCCTACTAACCTCATAGCTGGTGGTAATCAAATGGGCAAAATTAATTAGCGACATAATTTTTAAAGACGATTTACGTGTAAACGGTAAGGTTTAGCAAGTAAAATAAAGAGTACCTTTTTTAAAGGCCTGCCATCAGTCTTTTATATAACTTGTTTAAAACGACTGCAGCTATCAAAGCTCAAAAATTATCACAGAAAAACAGTTTTCTATGTAGGTAAACTGTCCTCTAGCAGCGCAAAAAAAAACAAACAGAAAAAAATGAAATTTGGTGGACTGTAACTCGAAAAAAATTCATATGAAGCTCTCCATTATTTTATCATGTAGAATTATCTCCTTAAGCTTTCGAATATTTTTTAAATATGGGAGAAAATGGCTCTCCCAAAATATTATTGTCACATACTTCCAATCATAGTTTGATAAAATAATTGATATTAAAAAATATGGATACGATTCTTCAATGTGCTATATCGTCGCGGCTCTTTATGTTCTGTTGGTAAATTATGCTGCGTTTCATTGGAATTGTTTGTATTATTATTACCCCGAAAACACAGTAGTTAGGCATTTTTATATAAAAACGAAATGAATAAACGAACCTAAACGAAAACTAATAAAGTGGCAATACACGCACGTCCTTATGGAAGCCCACGATCCTACTACCAACGGAATGTCGGTAAGACGTCACGTACTGTTGGTGTCAATTTTTGTTGGCTTGCTGTTTAACAATAAAGCGTTTCAGAAACCTGCCGTTTTCATTTTTGTTCTTAATATGTTCAAAGTACTTTTTAAGTTTCATGAATATATATATATATATATATATATATATATATATATATATATATATATATATATAATATATATATATATATATATATATATAATATTATATATATATATATATATATATATATATATATATATATATAATGTCATATTATTATAAAAATAGATTCAAATGTCTTTTTGTTTCTCGCAGTACTTGTTCCCAAGCCTTTTAAATTGACAGTTGCGGCTGACTGTTAGCAAGTACTAGACTTCCAATGCCCTTTAATCCTTCAATGATAAATAGGAAATACCCTCCTATTTTGTACGTCCAGACAAGAATATTAAAAAATGTGCGTTTAAAGGTGGCAATATTATTAGCCTATTTCTGCTGAAGTTTTAAAAGGTACAACGAATAATGATGCCTTATTGATGTTAAAATTCGAACTCTCTGATGAGACCGAGCGCTGGGTTGTGAAACAGTGTACATTAAATGTTCAAAATGTATTAAAAGATTAACAACAAAAATGCGTCACACACATCAAAAGAAACGTTACATGAGAGCAAAAATTTGAGCATATACGATGAAGGTACCTATAATCAAAATGAGCAAAGAATTACAAATATTTTCACACTTAATTAGATATCAAGGACTATAGTCATTCTGACGTTCTTTGCAACAAGAAAATTATACATCTAAATACGTCGTTTTTTAAGTAACAAAAACCAATAAAGAAGTGCTTGTGCGAAAATATAGTCTATGTTGGATATTCTCAGGTGAATTTGAATGTAAAAGTCGTTCTAATAATGCTCTTGATCGTTATATTATTGATAGCCACGATAAGATCCGGAAAATCGAAAAATATTGTTATGATGTAGTATGTCGACGATTGACGGAAGTAGCGATTCACATGTTTGGCCTAAAATTGGTTTGCAAAACGCTCGTCCACCGCTGACGATGAAGCTATTGAGACCTATTCGGTGTTTTTCATATTATCTGATTGATTACATGGGCATATTTTGTTTTTTACATGCATGCACACAACTCGAAAGCTTATTAAAGGTGACATGGGCGCCCGCAAGATTATTTTTAGGAGGGTGGGTTTTGACTATTGTACGAATTTTAGAAGAAATTTCTCACGATGCATCAAGATCGAAAACGAAAACCAAAGTATATCAGCTCTACACTATTGCAACAACTCCAACATAACATTGTGACACTGTGAGTAATTGCTGTCTATTCTGTCAAACTCAACCCGGTGTGCAACCAAACCAATTACAAGAAGTAAATAGCAATATGAAGGCAATACATAATCACATAAATAGATTAACGGACTTGCTTCAGTCTTGCGAAGAACTGGATGTTGAATTTAAACGTCCTCGAGTGGTGGCAAGGTAAACCTACAAATCAAATCAATCATCTGAAAATGTAGATTTTTTCAGAATATCTATCTTCATCCCATATTTAGAATCTAACACTTCTTCTCTGAGAAATGGAAACACACAAAATAGCATTTTCATTTATGCAGATCCACCGAAAATGAATGAGAAAATTGGACAAATCTTTAGGTTTAGTCATAGCAGAAGATATACAGAACCTTTACGAACGTCTTTTACACAATTTTATTGCCGAGGCTACCTCCTGGTAACCCTTGAATACTTAGATTTGATTGCTCGAGCTATCCCCTTTTACCCAGTTGTATGCGAAGTGGAATAGACGGAGGATAAGTGGCCTGTGAAGTGTTCACAGGAAAAGAGTAGAGGAGGACTTTGAATTCATTGACAAGGTGATGAATAAATTTCGACGGCTCCCTAGACGCCTTAAGTTTTCATTCAAACTGCGACTAAGAAACAGGAGGAGTGTGTAAGTGCACCCCCTTGTACCCTCCTGCCGGCGCCCCTGAAAAGTGAGGATAACGGATATACAATAGATGTCTGCTATTATCTTGTTCTTTTTTCAAACCATTTACTAAAAGACGAAAATTCAAGAAATTCTCTGCACTAAAGACGAAAAAGCTACGTAGATGATACTCCTATGGAACCACGGCATATAATTTCAATACAATCATAGGAATTACATATAATTTGATGAAATCGTTGAAGTCCCAACGAAATCACGATCGATTTTAGTGAAATTGATAAAATAACTGGTCAATCGCAAGTAATATTAGTGAAATTGACGAAATCACGTAAAAATGACGTGATTTTTCTAGTTCCCGAAATATGTGTACCTTTTGCCAGAGTTGATATCCCTTTCACTTATGATAATTTTTGGAACAGCAACGTTAGAAATCAAACATCTCCAAAACGGCCTTATTTCTAAATTTTGTAAAAAAAATAAATTATATAAGTTTATCTGTATTTGGTAATATTTACAATTTTGCAAAGTATTCTATTCTATTTTGCTCAAGTATTTCTTCTACACTCCTATCCTCCTCTCTTAACTCCATATACTCTTTTGTCATATGCCTTATATTCTCTATTCCCGCTCCGCATAGTTTTCCCCTTTTCTCCAATACTTGTTTCCCCACTCTTCGTTACCGCATCTGAACCTCGCTATAATTTTATCTTTCCATTCTTTCCTTCTTTAAGATATTCTGGTATCCCTTCTCCTTTGATCTTTTTGTAATTTACATTATATTTTGCTTCTCTTATTTTTACCCATCTTTTTTGCTTTTGGACATCCCTGTCCTTTCTTATTATGTCTTCTCTTACCCTGACTCCCTCTGCCCTTAGCCTCTCTACTTCCTCCGTCGCGTACCCGTTCCTTTTATAATATTCCTCTCTCCCCCCTTGTCCGTATTTTACTCTTCCTTCCTTTATCTCTTTCCAGTATGCCTGTAATATTTTACACTCCGTTCTTTCTCTCATTTCTTCCTCATATTTCATTGCCCTTCTTCCAGCCCCCACCATTATTTTTTCTCCATTCACTTCCTCCCTTATAATAAACCCCGGCGTTCCTTATCCACCCCCAATACCCATTTCCAATATTTTTCTTGCAGCGCTTCCACCTCTTCTTGCTCCATCCACCCCCACACTTCTGCTCCATATATCACCACACTTTGTATTAATTTGTCAAATAGCATCTTCCTTTTCCCTAGGCCCACTCCAAACAACCTTTCCCCCACACTCCACACTTGTCCTATTAATTGATTCCCTTTTCTCACTCTTTTCTTTATACGCTCCCCATCCTTACTGTCCTGTCTCATTGTATATCCCAGGTATGTGAATTCCTTCACGTGCTCCACTTCCTCCTCTCCCCATTTTTTTTGTGTTTACTTCTAGTTCCTTTCCATACCATCCCTTCAATTTCTCTACCACCAATCCTCCCGTTTGCTATCCTCTTAATGTTTCCTCCAGAACCCCCGTATATATCGAGAAGAGTCTTGGGCTTAGTAGGCATCCTTGTCTCAGGCCATTCCTTGTTACGAATTCCTCGCTCATCTCCCTGTTGACTCTCACTCTACTCCTCGTTTCCTCATAGATTTCCTGCATCCTTTCTATCAGTCTTCCATTTATCTTTTTTTCCCATGTATTCCCATAGCTTTTCCCGGTTCACTATCTCGAACGCCGCCTTTAGATCTGTTTCATTATATATATATATATATATATATATATATATATATATATATATATATATATATATTATTATCTATCACTTTTCTCCCCTTCCTGAATCCCGAGTGGAATCAGTTTCCTTTCCTCTATCTCCTTCTATAGTCTTTCTTCTAGTACTGTTCCATATAATTTGTATGCCGTGTTTATTAATGTCACTCCCCTATAATTTTCCACTTCTTTTCTGTCCCCTTTTTGATACCGTCTTCTCCCGCCGCTTTACCTTTTTTCACTTTCCCAATTGCCTCTATTACCTCTTCTTCTTTTATTCCTTCCTCTTCGTCTACTAGTTGTACTCTTATTCCTTGCCTTTCTCCTTTTTTCTGCCTATCTCCTCCAGACCCTTCCTGAAGAATTTCTCCCATTCCTTTATTTGTATTCCCTTTTCTTTTCTTTTTTTAGATATTTCCATAACTCTTCTTCTGTTCTTATTTCCTTGATCTGCTCTTCTTGCTTCTTTTTATTTTTTCCCTTTTTCCTTTCGCATGTTTTCTTATGTTTATTTACTGCTTGTTTACAATCTTCTTTCTCTGCTTTCCCTGTTTTCCGTTGTTTTAATGTTCTTCTTGTCTTCTTCTTTTCTTCCTTACATTCACCATCCCACCACTTCTTCCATCCTATTTTCTCCCCCTTCCACGTTTTAAATGTAACTTTCTCCGTTGCTTCTTCCATCTTCTTTCTCATTTCTTCCGCACTTTCATGTACTCCCTTCCCTTTCCATATTATTTTCCCCATTTTCTCTTTGTACTTTTGACCATATTTTTTTGTTATGTACTCCTCTCTCTTCTCTTACACCCTCTTCAATCACCAGTTCTAGTGGTTGGTGGTCCGATTCTAGTCTCTCTCCTACCCTAAACGTCTGAACTGTTTCCCCTACATCTTCGTTCATTATCACGTAATCGATTATTAATTCTCCCCTCCCTCCTACGTACGTGTATTCCCCCAATTCTTTTTCTTCTCTTATCCCATTCATTATTTCCCACCCTCTTTCATTGCACATTTTCAGTAGTTCCCTTTCTTGCTCTTTTCTCTTTCCATTGTTCATTTTTCCGTTTCGTTTCCCTTTTTCACATCCTCTTCTATTAGTTTTTTGCTCTTCTGTTCCCCCCATTTCTCTCCTCTTTATCTGCTTAACTACCTCTTTCTCTCATTCCATATATACCTTTATCCATCAATCTCCATTTTTTTATAGCCTACCCATACCTTTTTCCCCTCCGCTCTTCTTTCCACAGCCCTGCTCCGTATTTATTTTTGTACTCCCCTTTCTTCCCATGTCAGGTCGTGGTCTATCTATATTCTTGTATCCTTACTAGTTTTTGGAACAGCAATCTTAGAACCCAAACATCTCCAAAAAAGCCTTATTTCTAAATTTTGTAAATAAATAAATTAATTAACTGAAATTTATCCTCAAGTCTAATTACGCAATTTTTGTCAAAGGTACGAAAACAAAATTCCAGGTAAAAGTAAAAGAAAGAGTTTTTTTTATTAAGGTTTTACCAGCTCAACAACAATAATTGTTATACATGGTAGAGATTTTAAGTATAGTCACGTAACATAACAACAGAAAGGTAAATGGCATCTAATTAAACATATTATTTGTTTGGTTAACTACTAACACCGTTTAGTCACTGTTAGTCCTCATCACTACTAGTTTCATTCAATTAAATGCCTTGCGTGAGTTTTCCTTTTAATCTGGCGTGTATCTCTTTCCGTCCGGTTCATAAAAGGTTGCACCCGTACACTCGTTAAGTCTTAGATGGAAGTTGTTGGTTAGTTTCTTAATGTATTCATGGATGGCTGCCATTCCAAGTTCCTTGTGGAGTTGTTTATTTGTAACAAACCAGGCTGAATTCACTGTATTTCTGAGTACTTTATTTTGTAGCACTTGGATTCTGTTTAGCTTAGTTTGTGATGTGTTGCCCCAAATTGTACACCCATAATACCAATGGATGTATCAGCGATTTGTAAAGTAATGTGACATCCTCTGCTTGCAGAGACGACTTTTTGTTGATGAACGTGTAGTTGTACTAATCTGGTGTAGCCTTCGTTTAACTTTTTGTTAACATGGTACTTCCATGTTAATCGGCTGTCTAGATAAATATCTAGGTATTTAAGTAGCTCGTCTGAATTATTCCAGGTTATAGCATAATTATTAATGTGTAATAGTAGCGGCTGATTAATTCGCCTAAGAGTAAAGATTTTAATTGCCAGGTTCCAATTTCTAAACCACCTAGCGATTGTATTCACTGCGTTTTGTAGTTGGGCGACTGCTTCAGTTAGGTTTGCATGCTTGCTCAGTAGTGCAGTGTCAGCAGCATACAGTGCTAGGTCTGCATTGGTGTTGGGAATATCATGTAGATAGATATTAAATAAGGTAGGACCCAGTATGGTACCCTGCTTTAATTGGTCGTGTTGAAGATAGGACTGCATTTATTTTTACTGTGAATGTGCGGTTTTCAATACACGAGAACAGTATTCCTTTTAGATATTCCGACAAGTGTAGTCGAGAAATTTTGTATTTTAGACCTACATTCCATATCTTATCAAACCATTCTCTTTTCATAACCATTATCTATTAATTCTACAATTCGTTGCAATTGGTGACAGGTGGAGTGTTCCTGTTTATACTCAAATTGAGATTTGGGAATAAAATCCTGTCGGTTAATTTCGTCATTAAGTCTTAAGCTTTATTACTTTTTGAAGCCTTTGAGATGGTCGTTAATAGACTAATAGATATCCATTCAGTTTTTTTTTATTTTTCCTTAATTTGTGAAACATCTGTATGATTCCGTGCTTCCGTTTGTTAGGAAAATAACCAATCCTGAAGCACGAATTATAAAGTGTGGATGGGTACGCCAACGCCTTTTTGGTGAGATTTTTAACTATAAGGTTGGTTATCTCATCCTCTCTTGGTGCTTTATTTGGTGGAAGAGTTTTTATTATGTGAGCCAGTTGTTTAGAAGATGTAGGTGTCATGTTATTTCCTGCTCGTGGTAGATGTGTTTCAAGATGTCTGTTGATTAGATTGGTGTACCTTGAGGGATGTTGTAGATTCCGAGTTGCTCTAAGTAGTTGGCGAAGGCTTCGTATTTTTCTTCGTCTGTACATAGAATTTCATTCCTCGTATATATAGGTGGTATTCCTGCGGCTGACGAAGGATCTTTCTTATTGTTTTCAACAGACCTGGATCACCAGGTTCATAAATCATAAGTGCTGATGTATTTTCTGTTTGATTTTATTTGGTACTGATCTAGCTCTTTTTGATTCGATGGGTTAAGATATTGAGTAGATTTTTTGTTACCTTATTTCTGGTTCGTTGCCATTCCCTTCCAAGTTGACTGTTTTGTTTTATCAAGCCTATTGTATACAGTGGAGACATCTTTGAGTTCGCATGTCTATGCTTTTCCTAATAATTATGGCCGTTTGTATACTTTCCATAATATATGTTTTAACGTGACCCGCCATTTGATCAATATCCTCTATGGTTTTTAAGTCGTTGGGATATTTTAGTTTTGCATCGATTGTTTCGCGAAAATATTTCCAGTCTACCGTCTCATTCCTTAGCTTGGTTCCGTGGTAACGCAAATTAGGAGATTGCTACCGGCAAATGGTCGGAGTCAAATTCGGCATACACCTTTTGGAAGATTTGCATGCTAACATTCTTTTGCACAATAATATTCAGTATGCCGGATTTGTGCTCTGTCCTATATGGAAAATAGGTAGGTTCTTCTGGGACTAAAATTTGTAGAGCATACTTTTGTGAGTAGGCTAGAGTCTTGTTCCAGATGGATTATTTGTCCTACAGTCCCATATAGTGTTTTTAGAATTTAAATCACCGATTAACAGCGTCGGTTTGTTTGAGTCAGTGATTATTTGAATATCT
The DNA here is from genome assembly GCA_036346205.1 of Vesta saturnalis. Classification (NCBI taxonomy): domain Eukaryota; kingdom Metazoa; phylum Arthropoda; class Insecta; order Coleoptera; family Lampyridae; genus Vesta; species Vesta saturnalis. The sequence goes on along the minus strand of JARFJB010002417.1, from coordinate 1,824,200 downwards.
GTTTCGAGAAGAGGCTTATTAGGTTAGCGATACACAGTAATTATTTTAATATACTTTCCTTACTGTATTTTCGCAGTGGTTTTCAGGTTATAATGTTCATTTGTGGTAGATGATGATGATCGATTTTAAATTTAATAAAGGTAGCCACACCTCCTAATGCGTACTGTGCATTACGATCTGTGCGATAGCAGTGATATCCCTCAATTTTAAAGCGATCATGTGTAGTTAAATCCGTTTCTGTTCCGCATGCTATAAAGCCTGTTTCAGAGTAAGCGCCTTATTTTTTTTTGGCCACACTATGGGTACACTTTCAAAATATTTGGCAGTAATATGTTACAGGACATTCTCTACGCGATAATGATATCAAATTTTCAATTGGACGAATTATTTGAAAATGGCGACTTTCAACTTCTTTTTTTTAATGGAATGCACTAAGTTTTTTTTATTATTGAGATCCTACAAACATTTTTTTTACGATAGTATTTCGTTTTTCTTAAAAATTCATTTCTTTCCCTATCAAAAAGCAAACTAACATTTTAATCTAGTAGCGCATGAATGTTTTACACTCGATGTTATTTTTGTCCAAATATCATATGGTAGATCCAAGAAACAATTACACGTTATTATGTAATAAACATCTACTTTTTGAAACTCAAAATTAAAAATTTACATCAAATAAAAATTAGGTGTTTACAAAAATAGCTCGAAATGACATAAATTGAAACGTCGTCCAATAGAGCCAATAGATCGAAGGATAATTTCCGGAGAAATTTCGTTTATGGAAGTACGAATTCTCTCTTGCATATTTTCAATAGTTGTTGGTCAACGATGTACACTTGGGATTTTACATACCCCCAGAGAAAAAAGTCAAGTGGTGGCATATCAGATGACCTAGGTGACCAACCAACTGGTCCTCGACCACCAATCCAACGGTTCTCGTATCGATTATTTAAAAACTCCCTAACTGGAAGGGAATAATGTGCTGGAGCGCCAGCTTGTTGCCACCCCAAATTATTTCTGATATTTTGTGGGAGTTCATTTAGATGATTTTGAATTTTATTTTCTAATACATTGAGGTAATTCTCTCCAGTTAGTCTATTAATAAATATTGGCCCAACAATGTGCTGTCCTATAATTCCACACCACACGTTTAAACTCCATCGGTGTTGACAACGTCGCTCACGGGTCCAGTATGCATTTATATTATCGTAATAATGCATATTATGTCTTACAACAACAGCATCATTTCGAAAACTTGCTTCATCCGAATATAAAATGTTGTTAAAAAAGTTTCTATTTTGTCCTATTTGTTGCAAACTCCATTGTGCAAAATTCATTCTTAACAGAAAACCATTTTCGGTTAATTCTTGGTGAAAAATCATTTTGAATGGTTGAAATTTATTTTTTTTTATTATCCCCCAGACCGAACTATGCGATATTCCAATCAAATTTGCAATCTCCCTAGTACTGACATGGGGATTCTCAATAATGTGTAGCATTACCTGATTTTCGTTGTCGTCATTGCAAGCACAGTTCCCGTTTCACGCGTTCTCTCCAATAATTTAGTAAAAGTTCGATGTCCAGGGTGCCTTCTGTTTGGATATTTATTTCCATATAATCTGGCTGGTTCATAAGGATCTTCATCTGCTTTTCCAAATATTAGGAGCATATCAATTAACTCGTCTCTCGTATAACTTAACGGCATTTTAAAAACGTATCAATTAATTTTAAATTAACAATTGTAATCTTCAATAATACAATTGTTATTAACAAGCGCTGACAACTAAATTGCATTGATTGACGTTTGACTACTAGATTAAAATTTAATTGTTTCTTTTGTTTCTACCGCTACTTGATATTTAGACAAAAATAACGAGTGTAAAACATTCATCCGGTACTAGATTAAAATGTTAGTTTGCTTTTTGATAGGGAAAGAAATGAATTTTTAAGAAGAACGAAATCTATCGTAAAAAGAATGTTTTTAGGATCTCGATAATAAACAAAAATTATTGCATTCCATTTAAAAAAAAGTTGAAAGCCGCCATTTTGAAATAATTCGTCCAATTGAAAATCTGATATCACCATCGTGTAGAGAATGTCCTGAAACATGTTACTGCCAAATATTTTGAAAGTAGTACCCAGTGTGGCTAAAAAAAATAAGACGCTTGCTATGAAACGGGCTGTATATCATGAAACTTTTTATCAAAAATTAAATTAAAAAAGTAAACATGAAAACCATAACTTTCAATATTTTATTATTTCGTAATCAAACTAAAAGAATAATTGGACGGTTGAAAAATTGCCTATTTGTTTTAAGCTTGTGTAATGGTAAATGGTTGATATATATTTTTTAAGCTCTGAAAACGTACTCAGAAATGCTTCAAAAATAAACCTTTTGGTAATTTTAAATGAAGTCACTTCATTTGAAAAACGCACAAATTCTTGTCTTTTTTTATTATAATAATAATTATTGCCCTCCAAAATATTTGTAGGTCGTTACATCACATTAAAAATTAAATAATCACAAATTGGTCAATTTCATTCTGTCGCTTGCATTTGAATATGAATAACAACGTAAACACGTGATCTTGAAACTCAATTACGTATTGTCTAAACATCATCTTTTTGTAACATTAAAATTGTGGTAGACGACTACGTCACGGACTAATGTTGACGTCATAATTTATACCATCTGTAGTTTCTAATAATATTAAGAGCTAACTTATAGCAAAATTAAATTAAGTTGTTTGTGGTGCACTTTGTATCATTCAATACTTAAATAAGTACGTGCTATTATTGCGTATATTTTTATATTCGAATGTTTTTACTTTTGCAATATAAGTACAATGATGTGGGTCAAAATCATTATTTTTATTATAAAATAAAATTATTAATGAAATTTTTCCCTTGTTTATTATATCCGGAAGAATATAAGATGAATGTACAAAAGAATTTTTACTATTAGCAAATTTTCCTTAAAACTCTATATTTTATACGTGTTTTCATTTACGCCAAATTTACATAAATTAACATTACAATAGGTCGTATTCATCAAAAAAAGAATATGCTTATACAGGGTTCGGTATAGCACTGTTACCATTTTTAACACTAAATATTTATTGAACGAAACACAATACATTTTTTATTCTTATCATAAATTAATCTACATATCTTTGGATTTTATGACTTAAAGATACAATCTTTCAAATGACCACCAGTTTCTGCTATGCAAGATTGAGGACGTTGCGGGAAAGTTGCGATAACTCGTCGTAATGTTTCCTCAGGGATAGCTTCAATTTCGGCAATAATGCGGTTTTTTAACTCGTTTAAGTTATTAATTCTTACGGAAAACACTCTTTCTTTAAGGTACCCCAGAGAAAATTATCTGTAGCTGTCAGGTCTGGACTGCACGCTAGCCCTGGAATATCGTCGAAACGTAAAATCAAACGTTCAGGAAACATGTTACGTAAAGTTTCTAACGCGGCGGGGGTTATGAGCGATGGCTCCGTCTCGCTGGAAAAAAAACATTCTCGATTCCTTGCTGATGTAGCTGGTTGTAGAAAATTTATCAACGTCTCAACATAACGCTCTGAATTTACCGTTACCGATCGACCATTAACATCTTCAAAGAAGTTAGGTCCGATGATTACCATTGATCCAAGAGCACACCAAACAATTATCTTTGGACTGTGGAGTGGTTTTTCATGAACTTCCCTAGGATTTCTGTCAGATCAATAGCGATAATTCTGTTTATTGACAAATCCTGATAAATAAAAATTGGCTTCATCAGACATTAGAAGCTGATTTGGCAAATCAGGATTGATTTCAATGGCGTTGAGAATATTCTGACAACATTGCAGTCTATTTTCTTTGTGACGTGCATTCAGTTCTTGAACAATTTGCATTTTGTATGAATGGAAATTTAGATCCAAGTGTAAAATTCTTCGAATATTGAGAGTTAAGGGATGCCTTTTTGCGGAACGTTTAGGACTGTGCTCAAATGCATTTCTCACCCGTTCAATATTTTCTGCATTTCTGACAGATCTTCTGCGACCCATTCCGTTTTTGTTGCGAACGGACCCTTCATCTTGCCATTTCCTGATCTATCTGCGAATGGTCTGCCTCTGTCTCCAAATTCCGCACGAAACGCACGTTGTACTGCAGTGATTGAATGCAATTTGCAAATTTTTCGACAACAAAAATTTTTGATTGCATAGTCCAGCGGTCCATTTTTTAACTCCCACCACTGACATATAAAATCCAAAGGTATGTAGATCAATTTATGATAAGAATAAACAATGTATTGTGTTTCGTTCAATAAATATTTAGTGGTAAAAATGGTAACATTGATGTACCGAACCCTGTACTTGCAAAATATAAAGGAAATCCTTCAACTTGTATTCATAATAATTTCAAGCAAAATCATACAGAGTATAAGCATATCTTTTAAAATGAAAGTGAAGTAAATGAGTAATCCATAAAATTTATGTTTTATTTTAAATAAAAAGTAAATCCTCCAAAAATTTTTAGTGAGGTCAATAACAGACTCACCTTAATAGTGACAGCTTATTTGTTCTCTTTTTTTGAATAACCATGGCTGATGTTGTGTATGTGAGAGATATTAAGCATTACAAACCTCGCATACCTACACCTGTTCGTGATTTTAAGCAATTATACCTTTTTGAGGAAGGAAACGTACAGTGGCTTGCAAATGGATTTTTAGGCGAAAACGTAGAAATGCGGTGGTGCGTTGTTCATAGAATGAAAATATGTTTGCGCTATCTCAGTGATCCTAGCTATGAAAAAGTTATTAGACAAGAACTTGGTGTTAATCAAGCTACGATATCTCGTACTGTGATTATAATTGCGCAATCATATGAGTGGATAAGATTTCCAACCACCAGCAATGAAATAATGGAGGCAAAACAGATCTGGCAAAGTAGATATAAGTTTCCGACAGCAATTGGTGTTATAGATTACACTCACGTAGGAACACTAAAACCAAATCGTCATGGAGATGAGTATACTAACCGAAAACGTAATCCTACTTTAAACGTGCAAGCCACATGTGATGCTAGAGAAATGTTCAGTAGCGTTGATGTTAGTTGGCCTGGCTCCATGCACGATTCACGGATATGGAAAAATTCACAAGGTAGATTGACATTAAGAAATCAAGCACATGTTGTACTACTCGCTGATGATGGATATGGGATAGAGACATGTTTCATGGCTCCATTTAGAAATTCTGCTCCTCGCGCTGAGCTAAATTATAACAAACTATTGAAAAAAAGAGAGAGTAATAATTGAACGTTATTTTGGCCAATTGAAACGTGCCAAATATAGTTGTTGCCTGTATTGTACTCCACAACGTCGCGAAAACTTTAAGCGATCCTGATTTTGAACCAGCTGAAGGGGAGGTATTAGATGAAAATGAAGAAAATTATCAGGACGATAACGATGACCTTCCTCTTCGTCATCAAGGACAAGAAGTCAGAAGAAACTTGAGTATTGTAACTGATTAGAAGTGGCAGTGTAAGGCTGCACGTCAAAAAGTCAAACCAGATTTACGCAAAAAAATTTGAAATAAACGATGTTCACCGAAATTGTGAAAATTGAGGTATCGAGTCATCATCCAGTACTACCGGTATTTGAAGGGGTTAAGGGGTAAGCGGATTTACGAAGATAAACTTAACACCCTTGGCGATCAATGTCCTTGGTATGCGACCGAGAAAAATTGGATAGCGAGCTTCAAAGAGGTAAATTTTCCATTGAAAATGAAAACCGATCGGAAAGGCCAGTTTCCGGGTCCACCCCCGTAAATATCGATGCAGTTCATAACATAATTTTATCAGACCGTCGAATTGAGCTAAAACGAATATCTGAGGCACTGAAGATTTCATATGAACGGGTCCATCATATAGTTCACGTCGATTTGGACATAAGAAAAATTTCTGCAAAATGGATCTCCAAATGTCTAAATGTTGACTAGAAGCGTGCAAGGGTAGAAGCATAGCGTTTGATCTGTGCTCGGTTTGCAAAAGGTGTAAACTTATTAAGCCTAAGAGATTTTTTGCCCAAAAATCTGCAGGAAAAGTTTTCAATAGGTCAGTAACACCTAAAAGTATTAAATCTCTCATCAATAATTATAACATCAAACACACACACAAACACACACACACACACACACAACACACACACACACACACACACACACACACACACACACACACACACACACACACACACACACACACACACTCCACACCACACACACTACACACACACACACTCACACACACACACACTCACACACACACACACACACACACTCACACACTCACACAACACACACTCACACACTCACACTCACACACTCACACACTCACACACACACTCACACTCACACTCACACACACACTCACACACTCACACACTCACACACTCACACACACACACACTCACACACACGCACACACCACAGACACACAGCACACACGCGCCACACACACTAATATAATATATATATATATATATATATATATATATATATATATATATATATATATATATATATATATATATATATATATATATATATATATATATATACATATTCACGCAATTCGACACGAGATATTATAGCTAAAGTAATTGATTTTAAAACAGTTTTATTTTATGAATGTATAGGGATCTATTTCCGCTACATTTTAAAATTATTTAAATGTTATACAGGGTGTGCCAAAAACACAAGTATCAAAGTTACTATTTTTAAATGGGACACCCTATATATTATTTTATTTTCAGTTCTATAATGAAAATAAATGCGAGTTTTATTAAGTCTTAACCTACCTAAACATTATGTTTCTTGAAATCTTTAATATTTTGTGAAAATGTAGTAACAAATTTAATGCTTAATATCTCAACTTGTATTTTTTTATTTTCAACCAAAATAAGACTGCAGTCTACTAATTAATCAAGTTTTATGTCGCCCGTGTGAAACATTTACTAACTTATACAAGGTGTCTTAAAATTAAGGGTCAATAATTACAATCTGTAACGGTAGTAACTTATTTAACTTAAATAGGACACCCTGTATTTTATGGCAACAGCAGATGTAAAATTTAATTGTCTATCGAATAGTATTACATATTTCTATGGCTAACTTTTCATATTTTTAAGTAAGATGCACATCTTGTTTGTGTAAACTGAGTTCAAGAAATTTGTAATTTATCAAGTCTCCTTGTCGTTTTCACAAGTCGCTACTATTGACTGACAAAGGTTGTCAGGTATTTACAAAAGTCTTTAATTGTAATAATTGCATCTAGTGGTTGTAGCAGTATTTTTGATATTTGTATTATTAGTCCATTTTTAAGAATGCTAACTTATCCGAAAGAAGAACGCATCGACATGATTTTTATTCTCGGAGAATCTCTGCAAAACTGCCTCCTACCATCATGAATTTACGCTGAGAGATTTCCCAACAGAATTCACACAAATAAAGCAGCATTCGAAACACTGTTGAACCAATTTAGACAAACTGGAAGTGTCCTGTATAAAAAATCCACTACAAGCAAACCTGTGATAAAAAACGAAGATACTCAGTTTGCAGTGCTTGCCGAAAATCCCCATATTAGTCAAAACCAAATTGCTCAAAATGTCAACATTAGCCAAGCAAGTGTGTCAAGAATTCTTAAGAAATATAATTATCATCCTTATAAAATCCAGCTTCATCAAGAACTCTCTGAAAACGATTATGGGAAACGAGTTAAATTTTGAATGTGGGTATTAGGTAAAGTGTGCAGAAAATGAAAACTTTTTTAATTCTGTTCTGTTTACTGATGAATGTACGTTTCATAACAACGGAACCGTAATAGACTTAACTTCCTCTTTTATTCTGATTCCAATCCGCATCAATTTAGGATTATTCATAATTAACACAGATGGTCAGAGAATGTGTGGGGCGAAATAATGAGTCAAGTGGTCCTTATTTTTTCCAAGAACATTTAAAGGGAATGTTGTTTTCTCAATTCTTAAGAAATCAGTTTCAAAACCTTATTACAAGACATTCCCTTAGACATAAGAAGAACGATGTGGCTTCAAATGGACGGAGCTCCCGCACATTTTCATCGCGGGGTCCGAGAACATTTAAATCACCATTACCAAAATCGATGGATTGGAAGAAATGGATCACAACATTGGCTCCTAAGGTCACCCGACTTAACGGCAATGGATTTTTTTTATGGGGATACGTAAAGGGAATGGTTTATAACACACCTCCAACAACACCAGATGATCTAAAACAGCCCATAAAAAGCTTTCCAAACCGTAAACCCACGTATGTTGGAAAATGTTGCGGAAAATTTTAAAAGAGAATACGTTGGTGTTTAGAGACAGGCTGCTTCAATTAATTCTGTTTGTCAAAACGCTTCAATTATAAATTTCTTGAACTCAGTTTGCACAAAAAAATGTGCATTTACTTGAAAATATGAAGAGTTAGCCATAGGAATATGTAATACTATTCTATAGACAATTAAATTTTACATCTGCTGTTGCATAAAATACAGTGTCCTATTTAAGTTAAATAAGTTACTACCGTTTCAGATTGTAATTATTGATTAATTTTAAGACACCTTATATAAGTTAGTAAATGTTTCACACGGGCGGCATAAAGCTTGATCAATTAGTAGACTCCAGTCTTAATTTGGTTGAAAATAAAAATACAAGTTGAGAAATTAAGCATTAAATTTGTTAACATTTCACTAAATATTAAGGTTTAGGTGGGTTAAGCCATAATAAAACTAGCATTTATTTTCATCATAGAAACTGAAAATAAAATAATATACAGTGTTCCATTTACAAATAGCAACTTTGATACTTTTCGTGTTTTTGCACACCCTGTATAACATGAAAATAATTTTAAAATGTAGCGCCAATAGGTCCCTATCCATTCATAAAATAAAACTTTTTTAAAATTAAATACTTTAGCTATAATAGTTAATAAGAGTTATTTAATTGAAATTTGGTTTTTATAGGTTTTTGCATTTGCTGAATTTGTCTGTGAAATCAGTTTTTTTGTGTAAAGTATAGAGTGCGCTTGCAGGAACCTATATGCTACATTCTCGTTGTCATATTTTATTGGTATGTAAAAAATTTGACATGAGTAACTTTTTAAAAATTTCATAATAATAGCTTTATGAAAGGTATACTTGTCGCAAGTCGTTAAACTACACCATTTCCAAGAAAAATGTATTTAAAATTAGTACTACAGAATTTCTATCAAAAATGTTTGTTTTCATGTTAATTAACTTCTAGCTCCTCCCAAAAAATTATGTACACAAATATACATATAGTAAAAAAAATAACCAAATTTAAAACAGAATATAATGGTTAACAGACTAACAAGAAAATTGAATCAGAATAAACAACAAAACCATCTTTTGAGGAAGTTTCTCCTTACTTTATGAAATGATGGTTGCTTGTATTAACTGCCGTGGAATAGGCAAGAACTTTTATGAGTTCCCAAAATTAAAAATTCATTGGATTTAAATAAGGACTTCTAGGAGGCCACGGATGTTCACTTCCTCGTCCAATCCAACGATGGGGAAATAAATTATTTAAATAATGCACAACAACCACAGTGCAATGAGCAGGGGCACCATCTTGTAAATACCACATATTATGACGAACATTCACGGGCACGTCTTCTAATAAATCAATCAAATTCTCTCTAACAAAGTTTAAGTAATTATTAGATTTGTTGAGAGTTCAAAAGGACCAACAAGATTGTTATTCATTAATCCGCACCAGGTGTTAATTTTAAATTCATGCTGGAAATGTCGCTCCAAAGTGGTATGTGGATTTTCGTCAGCCCATATATGACTATTACTTCCGTTTAAAACTCCTCTCCTAGTAAACTTGCTTCATCTGTAAATAAAATTCTACTTACTAATCCTGGATTTTGTCTGTTCTTACGCAGTATAAATTCATAACAATTTGTTCTGGACAGAAAATCACCGGGGAGGAAATTTTGGACTGGTCTATAATGAAAGGGATAAAGCTCCTGCATATGTAAAACATTAGATGTTACAGTAGTTTCGGCGCAGATCATTGCTGCAGTGCGTTAATTAAAATAGTGTTGGGCATAAATTGCCACCATATCGGTTATTTCACTATTAGAAAATAAGTTATGTCGAGGAATTGCATAAGAAAAATTTAGCTGTGAGATAAATTGAACAAACTACAGAAATTAGAGTTAAAATGACACTGATTGACAGCAACTTACTAAATGGATTTGACTATAGTTTGTCTGCTAGCAAAACAAATTCGAGCAAAAAATTAATTTCTTTTTAACAAAGGAAATAGAATTTAAATAATTTACAGGGAGTAATTATAAATATATCTTTTACTGAATTTTCGTCGTAGAAATGAATATTAGGTATGATAAAGATGCACTATCCAACTGGTGTGATGCAATACAAAAAATATAACCAAAATATCTTGAAGAAAAAGAAAAGAACAGTGGCGGTAATAAACAAGATTTTTAAAATAAATATATTTGTAATATAAATTACATTCATGTCGCTTCATAAATTTATTTGTTGGTGTAGGTTATTGGCACTCATTTTTTGCTTGTTAATATTTCTGTCGAATATACTATATTGAATGTTAGCGAGAGTAATAGAATCTGTAGTACTAATTTTAAATACATTTTTCTTGGAAATGGTGCAGTTTAGCGACTTGCGACAAGTATACCTTTTATAAAGCTATTATTATGAAATTTTTAAATGATACTCATTATGTCAAATTTTTCACATATCAAAAGAAAATGTATTATATAGGTTGCTGCAAGCGCCCTCTATACTTTACACAAAAACTGATTTCACAGACATGTTCAGCTAATGCAAAAACGTATAAAAATCAAATTTCAATTTAATAATTCAAAAAATAAATAAATTAGCGTAAAATAAATAGAAAACAAAATAAATCTTGAAAGGCTCGTATGTCCTTCAGGGAGCAACTTGGTACTAACGTAGGTTGACTTAAATCAGCATATTTTAATCCAGAGAATGTGTCCCTGCAGTATGGCCCATTCTCTTCAGGGCACCATGTGTATGTATATATATATATATATATATATATATATATATATATATATATATATATATATATATATAGGGTTCGCCAATAGTGCGTGGACGAAGCTTTATGAGTTTATACAATATCGTTTTCAAAATTATTTATTGCAGGATGGTGTGGGATCTTTCGGGTTACAATTAGAAAATATTTTCGCAAAAATTACTACTCGTATACAGGGTATTACAACACAAAGTTATATTTTGTTAAATGGAACATACCGTATATTATTATAAATTTGGATTCCCTGGTTAATTTTAAGGGCACTTTATTCACTATATAAGGTATCTTAAACGAGCAATTTAGGCGCTGCGTTCAATTTTTTTAAAATTTAGAGGTTGAAAAGAAAAATTGTAACAACCGTATTGAGAAATGTGTAACACTAACATTTTAATGGTTGATTAGTCATAGACTGTGCTACATAAAATCGTAAAAATAGTAATATTATCTTTTTTAATTTTCGAGATATCGTAATGCAAAGTTTAAGATTTTCAATCATAGATAAATTGATTTTTTTAAATGGAAAGGTATACATTGTTTTACATTGTTAGATAGGAAATTTAATTACATTTTTTTTTATATAACATTGTTGGTATTTATGTTTTGCCGTTTTTTGATAATGATAATTTTTTTCAAATCTAAAAGTCCTTCTAATTTTAGATTTAATTTAGAAAAAGAAATGGTTCTTGAAGAATTTTGGTTAGAAGCTAATTTAGAGAGGTATTTTAGATATTTTGCAGTCTTTCATTTGAATTATTCAAAATAATATATTTTAACAAAATCATTGATAAGTTTGATAGTTAGTTTTTTTAGCCATATTTGTTTACTGTTGTCAAGACATTTTGGCTTGTTATGCATCATTTTCGTGTTTTTCGCGTTTTTTATTATGGAAAACTACACACCTGCTGAATTAACAGATATGCATTGTATTTATGGTGCTGCAAATGGAACAGTAGAGAAGCCGCTCGTGTTATTTAAATAATTTCGGACAAGCGCCGAAAAATGTGACGATACTCCATCATGTATATCAGCCTATTCCGAATATCTAGGGGAAGATTTAGCAATTCCAAAAGAGAATTCGTTTTGAATTGAAGATGAACTTGACCAGTAACGTTGGGAGGTAAAATAAAAGGTCTAATCAAAAATTCTTTCCGACTACGTACGACGGTAGCGTGAGGGTTCCCGTGAATCCAGATATGGCTGTTGCGTGTGTCGAACATACCATCCCTTGTGAAACAAGGCGCAAAGTTTGATCTTGCCATTGACTTTTAAACGGATGTTGTTGGTCTTCATGTAAAACTCTCCAAATCAATATATGAGAAGCACCATTATCGTGAGCCACGGCCCGAGTGCTGGTGGATACATTTTCTGCTACGCGCTCTAAAACCTCTTCCAAACGCACTATTCGCCTGAGTCTCATTTGTCCAGAGGGTGCAGGACGCTTGAGAACTCCAGTCTCTCTTAAACGTGCATGAATGCGTTGGAAAATTTTACTGTTTGGATGCCGCCGATCAGGAAAACGTCAATATAAACGAGCAGCTTCACTACTGTTCCTGTTAGCACCATAAATAAAATGTATATCTGCTAAATCAGTAGGTGTGTAGTTTTCCATAATAATAAAAAACACGAAACTGATGCACAACAAGCGAAAATGTTTTGACAACAGTACATAAATATGGTTAAAAAAATTAACTATCAAACCTATCAATGATTGATTTTGTTAAAATATACTATTTTAAATAATTCAAATGTAAGACTGTAAAATATCTAAAATATCCTTGTAAATAAGCTTCTAATCAAAATTTTTAAAGAGCCATTTCTTTTTCTAAATTAAATTTAAAAGTAGAAAAAACTCTTAGATTTGAAAAAAAATGCAGGGATAGAAAAGTGCGCCAACCCTGAATATTTACGCCACGGAAAGACATCTGCAAACCTGAAATAGCCAAACTAAAGATCTTTGTTTGTTTATATTCATGCCAAGTTTCATCAAAATCGGTTTAAATTTTCACGAGTTATAACCAGAAACTGTCACATTTCTTTAAACTTTGACACCCTGTAACTTTTTAACGAAAAGTCATTTTGAATTAAAATTAATTTTTTCAACTTATATTTAAGAAAGGAACTACCCTCTAAGTTCATTGAAACACCCTATATATATATATATATATATATATATATATATATATATATATATATATATATATATAATTATATTAGTGTAGTTTTACGTAAAAAAAGTTGAAAAAAAAACAAATTTAAATGGAATACCGTATTCGGTTTCATCCGGAAATACAAAATACATACAGTTCATCTGGCAAATGTCAACTCAGGCGCTATTTTAATTTTATTTTTTTAAACATTTTTTTAAATTTTAGATCATTATGACGTCATCTAAATTATAGATAATTGACGTTAACTACCCCCACAATATTTTTCCTAATAATTAATTTTTGTGAAGTTTGTTAACGATCAAATTAAAAAATGACGGTTTTTAACTAAAACTCGCTGTTACCAATAGAAACATACATGGGCTACCCAGTATATTAAATAGCACTTTCAAGTACTAGTAAAACGATATGCATATAATTTCCTTAGTTCCTAAATAAAGAAGTAATTTTTAATTTTCTAATTTTTACTAGACACAACATGCTCCTGAAGCCGACTCAAAGTAAAATGGCGTTTGAGTTGACATTTGGCAGATGAACTGTATGTATTTGAAGCCGTAGAATCCAAACATATAAAAATATACAGGTTGTTCCATTCAAATTTTCAGCTTTTGTGTCATTTTCGTTGAAACCGGAAGTCGATCAAATTGTTTTTTTATGTAAAAAAATCCCAAACTAGCTGTAATACAACCCATCAGAACTTTGGTTAATAAACATATGTCCAAAAATGCCTCCTTAAGAAGATACGGCCCTGTAAAAGTGGCCCCAAAAATCCTTTTTTTTTATTATCTCTGAAGCGGTTTAAGATACCTAAATGAAGTTTAGATCACAAATACCTTTGATTAGGTCATACAAGATAGTGTTGACAAATTTTTAATATTTTGTACAGGAGCATTGCTAAAAGGGAGGGGTGGGGGTGCCACTTATTTTGCCCCCAATTTTTTTATGGGAATATTTTTAATTTTTTTGGCAAAAGTAATATTTTTTAAACAATTTGCCACAAAAAAGATACTCTTGTTAAAAGTAAAAAAAAGTAGTGGTTTTTGGAATTATTTGAGGTTTTAACATGTTTTACCTAAAATAAGAAAATAAATAAAATTGTAAACACTTATAATTATCCAGCTATCTGGAAACTGTCAAAAATAAGTCCAATATTTAAATCTGGTGATAGTTCAAATGTAGCAAATTATAGACACTATTATCAAATTTTAAAAAAAATTTTTAGTCAATAATTGCTAATGTGGTTTACTCACATGTTTCAAGTAGTATGGTGCCTGAGCAACACGGCTTTATGAAAGCTAAATCAACTACCACAAACCTATATGAATTTGTGTCTTCGTCTCTTGACAAGTGATTACAAGTAGATACTATTTATACCGATCTAACAAAAGCATTTGACCGGGTAAATCATTGTATACTCTGTTATAAATTAGATGGGTATTCAGTTTGCAATAATGTATTGTCATTATTACAGTCGATGATTATGGACAGGAAGCAATTTCTCGAATATGGAGGTTTTAAATCTAATGCATTCAACGTTAATAGTGGGGCTGCCCAAGGTTCTAATCTGAGCCCCCTGCCTTTTAACATATTTTTTAATGATGTGATAGACTTTTTAGATGAAATTTGTTATCTTTATCTGGATAATCTGAAGATAGTTAAACAGCGTCTGTACATGATTGTTATATGTTACAGGAATGTATTGATAAATTAATTTCTTGGTGTGCAATAATAAATTAAACATTAACGTAAACAAATGTAAGGTGATGACTTTTACAAAGAAGTGTACTGAGGTATCGTTTTACTACAATATGAAAGGGATACCTCTGGATCGCTGTTTTAGATTTAAAGATCTTGGTGTAGTTTTTGATTCCAAGCTAACGTTTGTTCCGCATATTGAGTATGGTGTTAACAACGCTTTTAAGACTTTAGGTTTTATAATCCGACACACGTGAATTTATTGACATATACTGCATTACACTTTTATTTTATACCTTAGTTAGAAGTACATTAGAATATTGTTGCATAGTATGGATGCCCATTACCACAATCCTCCTAATCCATCCATTATTTTCTTCCTGTCTCAATGTTTAGGAGACATCGCCCTTGTGAAGTTTCCCAAACCCCTGCCCTATCCCCATTATCCATCCGAAAAATCCGCTCTCTGAACTGTGGTGTAAGCGGCATGTTAACCTCCTGCACATCTTCGGCACAACCAAAGTGTAATAACTGCGGCGGAGCTCATCCTATCCCCCCTTCCATTACCAAAAGCGGTGAGAACCTCTCAGTTTCCCGTCAAAAATGGCAATAGAAGACCCAATCCTGTCTTCTGAAGAAACCGATTTCAAATGCACCACCTACACGCGAAAATACCTTCAGACACTGAAACGTTCACCATCAAACACTTCCAACATAGCCTTATACAAATCCTGTTCCAGATCTTTGTAGACCGGCGTACCAGGCTCAATCGCATCCTTGATGCTACATCACGTTTCTACTTCCAACGGAGAACCAACGCCTACGAAGGTTACCATTTTCCGAGTTAGCGTCAAGGGCGTTCGTCGGAAGCGAGTTACTTAAACACCTATCCTAAGAACCCAACATACACATTTTCCCATCCACCCGTGTTCAATTACCTCCGCACTTACATGATCTTAAATGTGTTGCTGCGACTGTACACTTTCCTACTTCCATTGTTTTCCTTTCCAATACCCTTTCTGATAATCTAATTTACGCATCCCGCCTACCCAATTTAGTAATCCTTGGTGACCATAATGCCCTCGTCACACAATTTGGCGACTCTACATTTGTAGGAGTTATCAATATTTCGGGTAATTCCATACCACCAACTTATATTTTCCCCAGAGTGTGTCTTAAGGACAGCTTTATGAGAGGAACCTCAATGGGAAGTTTGGGTTTGTGCAGAAACATGAGTAACTGCCGAATTGTTTTTAGATGTCTTGAAGCATATTAAAAAATGTTTCGATCCGAAACCAGCATCTGGTGATATGATACCCGTGTAACGACTAGCTCCACTGAAATTTGCCATTTCCCCCATACGTCTCACAAAATCTAACCACTGAAAGTTGGAGAATTTGCGCCATTTGAATTATTTCTTAAACGGGCTCTCAATAACTGGACGATTAAAAACCCTGGTCGAACAGTTTCATTATATGATATGGGAGAAATAACATCAGGTCTCGTTCTGGAAGCATTTACATCAAAAAATATATTACCTTGTTTTCGAAAGTCTGGCATTTCCCCTTTAATTCAAACATAATTAAACGTTACGACCATGTAAGGGAGTAGTCGGAGGAGGTTGTGAGGAAGGAAACTAAAGAAGAAACGGTAAGAAACACACCTGGGATGGAAGATGTGACGGAGCAACCCAAATAACATGTTCTGATGGATATATTTATATTTCTAGAATTAATATTGTAAAAGCTAGTATGTTTTACAATATTTTGTTGTTTATGCATAAACGTAACAGACTAAAGTATGAATAATGAGTTAAAATATTTAGTTTAATAAAAGAAATTTTGCAATTTGCTTTATAGTTTATACCGTTAAGCACCCTGACAATTAGGCGTTGTATGGCAAAAAGTCGATTAGCTGCATGAGAGTCTCCCATAGAATTTCATACACTATTAATAGGTTGCCATAAGAATATTTAAAGATGCTGATTCTTTAAGGCTTATTATGAGATAGTAAACTTTAGTTAATTTATTCGCAACTCGATCTACATGTAGATTCCATTCTAAAAATTGAACGCTATTTGATGCTGTTTGTTAAATCACGGAGACTGTACAACATAGAGTTTGATTAGTATTAAACCAGATTGTGATTTGCTCGTTAGTGGCAACTACATCAGATCTTATGATTTCTAATTAATGTGCGGTCCTGACGTGATACTGTTAGTGTCATCAGCATAAAGAATAAAGTTATTTGCAAAAATATTCTCATTTACATGATGCATACTCTAGATAAATTTTTTTTATAAAAAAATTCCTGAACTCGTATAATACTCTCATTTCCTTTTACATGTTACATACAATAGGTAAAGAAATGAGTTCATTTTATAAATGATGTATGAACTTTTATATTATTCTCATTTGCATGTTGGATGTAATAGATGAGGAAATAATTTTGTTGAAGAACTAAGTAGTAATGTATGGACATGTTATCTTGTTAAATTTTGTACAATGACTAGATTATTCCGATAAGGCACAAATATATGAGAACTGATGTAGTGTTGATTTAGCTTAAAGTAAATGTACCCATCTCTTATAAACCCTACATAACAGTTCACCGAGTTCGCTTCTTTCACCGCCACATACATGACATGATCTGGATAAATCTTCAGAGTTGGTGATAACCTTAGATTTTATGTAATTTATATAACTAATTAGATCAAAGTATTTATTAAAATCATCTTAATCATCATCTTAAGATGGAAGGCATGTGTACCGATGCTAACCGGAGAGGTACCTCCATCCTTACCATGGGCTCCATAATATTGAGTCTCCGACTTTCTGAGACCGCTAATGGCTGTCAGTCACCCTTTTTCTTATCATTAATCTATTCCTACCCTATTTTCCCTCTCACCCCCACTGTCTTCTTATCGGTTTGGTTCAGAATTAAAAAAAAAGATGGCTGTGGTTTCTAGGGTAATAAATGACAGACGTAAAATCCTGTCCTGTTCGAATGTCCGAGAGAGCAGGGCCCAAGCAACCTCGGTTATCGAAAGTACTCACTTTCTGGTCCATTATTGCAGCATCCACGGCACCATCAAGATCTAGAACAATTTCAACGTGACATTTTGTATCTATCTGAAACACAAATCTCCTCTGAAAGCTCCGATTCACCCGACTTGCAATTTCCCCAATACAATCTTCCCCCTAACTTTTGATACAAAGGAGGAGTGTAAAAATAAAAAATTCGACGTGGTCTAGTTTAATCATTCTGGTCCTAAATTTGTGAAATTCTATTGTTGCATTTATAGGTCTCATAATGACAGTAACTTGACTATCTTCTGTCTCAGTTTCCATCATGCGATATTTCAATTTTGGGAGATTTTAATGTCCATAACTCTAATTAGCTCCAATATTCATGTATTACTAATTCTGTTGGTCATAGCGCAGAAACATTTTTTATTTCACGTGATGCAAATAATTTCTGATCCCACAAGAATCCCTGATAACCCTAACCCTACTTCACATCTTCTAGATCTCCTTCTTATATCATACCCACTTGTTTATAAAACTTGAGTTCTTTCACCACTAGGTCTACCTGACCATTGCCTAATAGAAATAACTTCTAATGTCTTCTGGGGAATTACCCTCATCATGGAAGTTAGCAAATGTTTCTAAAAAAGGCGATAAGACCGATTACTCCAACTGCCGATAAATCGTCTCTATCTCTTTCATTTTGTCTAAAATCATAGAAAAAGCCATCAATCAACAACTGCTCTCTTTTCTTGAAACTAACAAACCCCTTAGAGACCACCTGTATCTTTTTAGACAGAATCGTTCAACAGGTGATCTTCCATATGTGACCCAAGTTTGGAATAATACATTAAAACAATTCGGTAAAACAGTTGTGGTCGCTTCAGATATCTCAAAAAGCATTTTACCAAGTTTGGAATAAGTCTTTATTTACCAAACTCACCTCGTCTGGGTTAAATGACACGCTCATCAATTGGGTTTCTAGTTTACTCGCCAAAGACGAATCCGTGTCGTAGTTTATGGCTTTTGTTCAAAAGAAGTTGACATTAACGCGGGCGTGCCACAGCGATCAGCTATACAGTCTACACTTTTTCTGCTATACATAAACGATCTTACTTTTTCAACCACTAACCCAGCCCATTGTTTTGCTGACGACACCACTCTTCATTGTAGTTCAT
>JARFJB010002417.1:1525000-1800000 GCA_036346205.1 Vesta saturnalis | reverse complement strand
TTTTTTGGTTCAAAATTTCTTATCAACATTGCCACGACTAGCAAATTCTTTGCCAGGTCGCCGGGAAAAATCGGCAAGGGCATAGGTTTCATCGTCCAGTATGCAACATACTTTTGTGTGACTTTTGTGCTCGCTTTTTGGCTTCCAAGTTCTTCTCAGCATTCCTGTTTGGTATATCTTGAATTTTGTAAAACTTTATGCCCACACTTTTCTTGACTCTTCTTACTGTTGCTTCCGAAATCATGACTTTATCAGCTAGTTTCCTGATTGACAAGTTTGGATTTTGCTGGAGCTTGACAACAACTTTCTTAACCTTCTTGAGGAAACCTTTTTTCTTCCAGAACTATGTTTATTGGACAAATTTAAGTCTTCTCGATAACGTTTGATGACACTAGATACTGTTTTTTCATTAACCTTCACTTCTTTTGCTATTTTTTGAAAATCTACTGCGGATTTTCAAGATTTTTTTTCACAATGATTTTTTCCTTTTGCAATTCGGTCTACATTGGGCGCTTAAAACTGATTATAGAAAAAAAACTGTAAATGTGTGATTTCATCTGACATTAAAAAAAAGAAAATTTTGTTAACGCGTTCAAAAGTCATGGTATGGTAAATTTTTTCTGACGCAGTCCTTAAAAGAAAAATAATAATGCAGATTAAGTTACACATAAAAAAAAGCAAACACTAAAGTTAAATAGCAACAAGGTAACTGCATTGCAGTTTAAACTACATATTGTTAAGAACAAAAATAGTAGGTTAAGCATTTACACATACACAAATACATCGTGAATAAACGCAGACTTTCACCTAATCCCATAAATACATTTGTACAATTACAATAAATTACGTATATAAAAAAATTAGTTCCTCAACAAACAATTCTAAATAAGCTAGCTGAATCAAATACTCTTAAAAAATAATTAAAACAAAGCCTAAGAAGGGTAAAGTGGAAATAGAACAGTTACGTTAATCTACCCGCAAGCAATGACGCGAAAGTTTGAGGGACTGCACTAGAAACTACAGTATCTCTTTCTCACCGTTAACACGTTCACCTATAGATTTCCCTGCATCTAAAACCAATAAGAACGGGTAACAGCTAAAACTTTAGGCAACCAATTTCTAGTTGCAAAATGTGACGTAAAGATGCCTTCTTAAGGGCATCTAGGCACGTTTCTGTAAACCCCTCTATCGTTAACAACAGCAATAAAACTAAGGTTTATCATGCCACGTTTGTCCAGGCATTAAGTCCTCTACGCGGGCGAAAATATTAGTATACAATCAACAATACCAACTCATTCCATCAATGAGGAGGAGAACAATGTACGGTCTGACGTGGTTTATTTTACAAATTTCAACTCAATAAGCGTGCTTGCGAGATGGCTTATTAACAATTAAATTACTACCGTATTACTACCCTTTCTTATCAAGAGACAATTCTGTGCGATTCGATATCTTGGGATAATTAAATAGTAAGTAAACAGGACAAATTACGTTTTTAGTTTTACTAAAACAAAAACGATAATATATTTATCAAACGTGTTACAATTATGGTTTGTAACGAAACAATAGAATGTCTCCTACGTACGACTCAATGGAACCTCCAACTTCAACTAACTGCTTTTCCAAAATCCACCTGTTTTTAAAAGTTATATAAAAAGCATAGAATATTACGTGTGACTATTTTCATATTTATTATTAAAAAATTAATTAATCATTAATTAAAAATTATTAAAATATTCTCAGGTCCTTAGCAAATCCTACATATCTCTAATTTCAAAGTAACAAACAAAGCCGTCCTTTGATTTGGGGTATGTTCAGTGTAATTAATTACCAACTTGGACATTTCAGAAGACCTGTTTTCTACCCCAAAGTGTGTTTTCCATTCCTTTTCAATCTCTAATTACAGACATTTAAGTCTTAGTTACAACAAATAAAACATCCCAAGAAACATTTTAAATTACCACTTATTGACGAGATATTAAAACCTATTAATTATCTTTTCTTCGCTAAAAACTTCATTTTACCTTTTTTTATTTTATTTTATAATAAAATATACGCATTTAAACTTAAAAGAGCTATTTCTTTATTGCGATTAAAACTACAGGATGTCCACAAATTCGCCTGACGAACGGAAACTACATTAGACACGATTTTATGTCGATTTAACCTGAATTACCTTAATCCAAAATGCCTCTAAGACTACAGCCCTTTGAAGATAGCACCGTCAAGTTATTTTTGTTAAATATCTCAAAAACCGTACGTAACAAGTTCAAATTTGGTACAACGAATAAGTCGATAATGACAAACCGCATTTTAAAATTTTAAAAATATCGTCAAATTGTTTTGATGTCAAACAGTTATTGTTGTATTAAAGATAAACATTTGTTACTTGTTAGTTTCAAAATATCGATTTTTGGATTTTTATGTTTTATTATTCTTTAGTATCTCTGGTTTATTTCAATTGTACAGGGTGTCCAGAAACTCTCTGACAAATGGAAAGAAACTACATACTGACAGATTTTATGTCGATTTAACCTGAATTACCTTAATCCAAAATGCCTCCTAAGGAGCTACAGCCCTTTGAAGATGGCACCGTCAAGTTACTTTTTGTTAAATATCTCAAAAACACCGCTACGTAACAAGTTCAAACTTGGTACAATGAATAAGTCGATAATGACAAACCGGCCACTGAGAGCACGATTTTCTTATTGCTATCAGAGGTGGTCCACTTTGGGCAACAGCTTTTTTAACGAAAATGTTTTAATGGATTTTACATCAAATTCAAACACTTTACGACATTTTCCGTATAAAATTTGCTCTTAAGTTGAAATCGCTATTTCGTACCGTTTGCGAGAAAAATAAATTTAAACCTTTTGTGTCTCTGGCAGAAAATACCGTTTCATTACTAAATTATGTTTTCATTGCCTGGTTGGCTGTAATAAATCATCAAAGACTGTCTGATTTTACTTGTTTTAATTACTTATTTAATTTGCTGTAATATTTTGTGGAAATCATGATTCATAAAACAAATTGTTTTCTAAAGATAGTATAATACAATTTATGTATCTAACATAAAAAATAACATTGAGGGGAGTCGGATGACCCTATCTCGCCCATGTTACATTGCATAACTTAAGGTACATTTTTCTCAGACACTAAATAAGATAGCTCCATCATTCTTTTTTTGCTTGAAAGGGACTACCTTTGTCTACATTTTGTGTGTTTATTATTTAAAAATGTTAGTTTTTAGATTTTTTATAATTAAAAAAAATGAGTTTAAAAATTTTTAAATTTTAAATATATTAAAGAACAATAAGTTAAAAACTATTTGCAACTTTGCAAAACCCAACACTCAAAATGAGCAGTTTATTAGGACAAGTACAATAAGAAAAAAATTAGTTCCTGAGAAAAATGTACCTTTGTATAGAAAAAAGTTACTTTTGTAAGAAACGAGTTAAAATTTACATTACCATAAAGTTTATATTAACATGATATTAATCTTACCTTAGCACGTCCCAGCTCCATATTTAAGGTTGTCAAGGTGTTCTTCTTCAAGAAACAAGTCTTATAGCTACATTTTTGCTAAACTTGCCTTTTGACGGCACTTTTTTCTAGTTCATCAATGGCTTTTGCGGCTTTGCATATTCTAACTTGGCCCATTTTTTTTATCCTCTTGACTAAGTTGTTGCCTGGTGATATACCTATTTTTTTTTTAAATTGGCGTCTAACAGTTCTAACTCTAAAGTTGTTTTCAAAACAAATGTAGATTTTGGGATACGCGCCTATATTACACTATTAACGTTAATAAAACGAGTTTCACTGATCGGAATTGTATATAATTGGTCTTAAAATAAACCAGAGATACTAAAGAATAATAAAACATAAAAATCCAAAAATCGATATTTTTAAGGGAAACTAACAAGTAACAAATGTTTATCTTTTTAATACAACAATAACTGTTTGACATCAAAACAATTTGACGATACGTCAGATTTTGTTGATTTGTCACAGTCAACTAGGCATTGTAAACATAATTTAGTAATGAAACGGTATTTTCTGCCAGAAACACGAGTTTAAAATGATTTTTCTCGCAAACGGTACGAGATAGCGATTTCAACGAAGAGCACATTTTGTATGGAAAATATCGTAAAGTTTTTAAATTTGATGTAAAACCCATTAAAAATTTAAAAATGCTCCCCCCCCCCACCCCCGGTTTGTCATTATCGACTTATTCGTTGTACCAAATTTGAACTTGTTACGTAGCGGTTTTTTTGAGATATTTAACAAAAAGTAACTTGACGGTGCCATCTTCAAAGGGCTGTAGCTCCCTTAGGAGGCATTTTTGGATTAAGGTAATTCAGGTTAAATCGACATAAAATCATGTCCAGTATGTGTAGTTTCTTTCCATTTGTCAGGAGAGTTTCTGGACACCCTGTACAATTGGTATTATTTATGCAGAAAGAATGGTGAGCGAATTCACGGACAAAAAGCTAATAGTATGATATAATGCAATAAAAATTCATGCTTTGTATCAAACATAAGTGCAATTAATCATTTAACCTTTTGTCTCATAGTGTTATAATGAATGTATTATCCACTTTTCAATTTGTATAATATGCATGTTTGAACTGTAATTGGTAATAATTATTTGTTGCTCTTTTGCAGAGGTCAGTGGAAAGTGAAATAGAAATATGCAAAAACAGCACGCCGTGCGGTTGGGGAGTGTACAATAGATTTTCAAGAGTAGTTAATTATTTTATGAAAAATAGGTGAGCTAAATTATGAATTTACTAATTATTAAGTAGCTTAATTTCAATTTCATTCATTACATCAGATTTTCAGAAATTTAATTTTGAACTTATTTTGATATTTATTTTATCAAATTATTTTTATAAATTAATAAATCATGCTATAGAATGGGTTTATTAACTTCATTTTATTACTTTGGAGAAGAATATAATAAATTCTTAAATAAATTGCAATTTTCTTAATGTGGTACTTGTATAAATATTTATTTGTTACAGCTGTTCGTGTCCAAAAGACAAATCATGCATTCGAACTGATGATGATATATCAACAGCAGCATATATCTACAGGTGTAAAGTCCCTGTTAAAACGGACAAAGACAATAGCTTGAAAAACGACTACTAAAATTAATTTAGTTATTTAGATAATGTTTTATGTACAACAAAACTTAATTATTATAAAAAATCAGGTGAATGTGCAGGTAGACCAGCCAATTAAAAGCACACACCTTATATTGCTTAGTTCACTCTTAATATATTGTGATTTAAAAAGATGTTCTCTCATGCAAAATTTTCAATAGGTAGATTTAGGCTGCATTTAAATTGTAACTGCATTGTTACGGCAGCCAACAATTAACAAATATGATTACATAAAGGTTGAATTTTTCAAGCATTTTTTATCCTCGAAACAAAAAATCATAAGACATTCACTTAACATACAAGATTTAGGTAATGTAAACAACATGTCACTTATGTACCCAGTCAGTATTTTACCTATTATTAATCATAGCTCAGTTAATTATCGCACGCAACTATTAATAACTAACATTTTTATTGTACTGAAATTCACAGATGTTTTGACATACAATTGGTGCTTTGGTGACATAGTGTAGTACTTAACGGTAAGAATAATAGCTGTATTGACCGAATTTAGAATATATTTAATTTATTGTTTTACTAACTAAAAGGAGACAGTATTAGAATGTTATTAAATGTGTATTTATAAGTGTAATTTGAATAATGCCTTAGTAGGTAGAATAATATAATTTCCTCATGTTTATAACGTACAACTTGTATTACAATGTTATATACAAAGCTACTTACAACATATAAGTCAGTGTGGTACATTATATTATTTATGTAGGTATATATTATAAGTGTACATAGAAAATTCTTAGATTAAGATAAACTAGAAAATGTTTAAATTTGTTTTGAAACAAATTTTTGTACATTATTTTTAATCAAAATTTATTTATAATAAAATACTTTCTTAATGCATTTGTTTTTTAAAGATACTGTTTTGCTTCTGGAGCTCTCGAAACCTGTGTAAGTATATCTTGCGTAATGAATAAAATACATTTTGACATTATCTTGTGAATTTTTGATTAACAAATTAAGAAATCTGATGTGGCCAGCACATAAATGTTTATACATGTGTAATCTCTGATTAGCAAACACATAGGAAGTCATAGAACGGCTGTTTCTAACTTAATCATAATTCCTCTTACATAAACTGTACAAACAAAGTAATGGAGGGTTTATACAATCATTATGCACAGTTCAGTAACAACAAAGACACAAAAGTATGTCTTATTTGCGCGTACTCTAAAACGTTATCCCCATTCTTCTTACTTCACCTTACTTTTTAATGTGCTCCTTAAATATTGATAGTCCCAAATGGGATTATGCAGAAACGGTTTGATATTTGGTGGGGTTAAAACATACATAAATACCCATATTTTGATATGAATTTCGTTTGTTTTGTGCAACTGGTGTTTATCAGAGGCAGCCGTCTTAAATTTTTTTAAATTGCAACCTAGGTTGAGTTTGGTGTCATTTGACAGGTAATTGATTTAGAAATACACTACGGTATATCATAAGCTTATTTATTCTAAAATAACGAAGAAAATTAAAAAGCCAAATTAACTTTGTAAAGGGAACATTTTCTGGACAAAGGGCTGTAAATAAATACAACTTACCTATACAAAAACTTAATTCAAATGTAGCATATCTGTGTTCTCTACTGATTGTTATCAATTTTAGCAATTTCTAATAGTCTTTATCGCTTTTCTAATTCGAACTGATATTATCATAAGCTTGTTTTTCTAATGTAGAGTCGCATGTAACATACGGTTTAGTTTCTGTGGAAATAAGTGTGTTTATTTATTTATTTAATAGGCCAATAACATTAGATGAATTAGAAGCTCGAATTAGAATTGCGATCACAAACATTCCTCCGGCATATCTGCAGAATGCATTGGGTGCTTTTCTTAATAGACTTAGATATTGTCAAGAAGTGAATGGATAACAATTTTAGCGGTTATTGTGATTTTCATCAATTAAGTAACTCAATGTTCTTGTTCAATTCTTTTGTTTTATTCACTTGAACTATTTGTTTAATATTTTAATTTTCTTCGTTATTTTAGAATATACAAGCTTATAATATATCATGCTGTATTTCTAAATCAATTATCTGCCAAATGACACGAAACTCAACCTAGGTTGCCATTTAAAAAAATTCAAGATGGATGCCTCTGACGAACACCAGTAGCACAAAACAAATGAAACTCATATCAAAATATGGGTATTTATGTATTACTGAACCCCACCAAAGGTCAAATCTAAATGTCAAACCGTTTCTACATAACCCCATTTGGTGCGACACTATTTGCACACCCTGTATAGTCATATTCTCAGCGATAGTGAAGGTTAATGAAATGAAATTGTATGAACGTTCCCATTCCCTAACATCCATTTTGTACTCTTAAATTTAGTGAACCAATGATAATAAATGATTCTATAAACCCCATATACATATTACCTCGTATATGATAAACCCTCCATAAGTCATGTATCATACTTATACAGGTATGGAAAAATATTATCGCGGGTCTGACTTATAATAAGTAAAACAAAGACTACAATCAGTTCATGTGCTAAGTAACAGAATACACAATAACACAACAAACCAAAAGCACTGATGCCATACATGAGTCTTTTGAGTAGGCTAGTATCAATAACACATTTAATTGCTACCTTCAACGAGAATTGAAAATCAGTGTTTTTGCAAGTCTGACACAATACTCATGTATTCCACTGAAGAAAAAATACAGATTATTAAGCGGTATTATTCAGGAAGCACTGCACAAGAAATAATGGGCAGGTTTGCTTTTTCCTTTGAAAACAGGCCAATTCCATCAGAAAGTACAATCATGCGTACTGTTTGTAAATTTGAGAGATGTGGATGTTTAAATAAATGTAGAAAATGCAGTAGCATTAATGGTAATGATGGTGAGCATCCTGGTCGTAACTTAAACGAAGAGCGCGAACTCCAAGAAATTGCAATGTGTAGTTTAGCAGAAACCAATTTCCCGTGCAATAGTACAAAAATTGCTGAAGAAATGAATATTGAACCAAGAACAGTACGCAATATCTAGAAAAGGAATCAATAGTGTTGCTATAAGTTGCAAACTACACAAGAAATTTTTCGAAAAGATCATCAAAAGTGTATGGAATTTTGTGAAGATATGATGAATTGGGTTAATGAAAACGATAGATTTATTGAAAATATTTTGTTTACCGATGAGTGTTCTTTTAACTTACATAACCATCACAATCCGTCTGTCGCTGTTGGTTACTCTCGGGAAAACAAACACATTAGTATTCTTTACCGGACACAATAACCCCAAAAAGTTAATGTGTGGGCAGAAATTTTATTCAATTCCATAATTGGTCCATTTTTTATCAATGGAAACCTCAATGCGGACAAATATTTAGAACTGTTGGGAATATCAAGAAGATGGCTGTCCTGCTCATACTGCAATAAGAGTTCAACAGTTTTTGGAAACTACGTTCCCTAACCGTATTATTAGTGGTAAAGGTACTATTAAATATCCTCCTCGCTCACGTGATATCGTGCCGAACAACTTTTTTGTTTGGGGATACATATCCCAACAAATTTATGGGCACAAGCATGAACGTGCTAACAATTTGCACGAACTCCGTGTTAAAATTACAAAGTGTTTAAACAGCATCACCCAAGATATGTTAGAAAACAGCCGAACTGAATTTTATCACAGATTGGGTTACTGACTTGCGCAAGGTGGAGGTCTTTTCGAAAATTTTAGAGTTTTGAAAAAAGTGTATTCTGTTCATTTTCTGTTCTTCTTACGAGTAGTAATCGACCCATGTCATAAATTCGCAATTACAATAAACTTCAATGTTTGAGGTACTATAATTTAATGTTTAAGTGTAAAGTATTTACTTAATAGTTTCAAAGAACTCGCGACTTTTCAACATCATCTTAATTGCTTTGGTTTCGTTAGAAATGTTGAAGCTGGATTGAAGGAGACTTAAGTAGTTCATATTTTGTGCCTACATGCCAATATGTACAAGTGGCAACACCGGTAAAGGTATGTCTCTCTCATACTCATATAATACTTTTTTTCTTGCTTATTATAAGTCAGACCCGCAATAATGTTTTTCCATACCTGTATATAAGCAGTTTAAAAAATATCTGATGTGGAACAGTACACTCTCTTCCAACCCATAGAGTGGAAATTAAATGAATTGAAAAAATGAATTTGTTTTAATTATGCAACATCTTTTGTAAGACCTTCATAATAAAAACAGGTAACATTGTAAAAACAACAACAATAATTTGTATCAGATGGACGTGTAAACTTTCGTGTCAGATAGAGGTTCATATACATCTAGATGAAAAAAAATTCCACTTCTACAAAAATATGGATAATGCAGATTAAGCATTTTCTCTCCTATTTCATAAATGTTCAAAGCTTATTGAAAAATTTGAACTAACACTTAAATTCCATTAGGAATTTTTTGCTGCCAAATTACGCCTCGTATCAAAAAATTGCATTGACATAATTAATGGATACATTTAAGATTTATATCTAGGTATTGTTATAACTTTGAAACATGCGGCTATTTCAGAAAGATTTGATAAAAAACAAAAACTGTCCCTAGTGAACCCCTTTCCTCCTGCTTCTCTGTCTGTGGGTTTGCCAACCTGCCCGCATGTCTGCTTATCTCACAATCTGCCCGTCTGCGTGTGTGCGCGTCTGCCTCCCAATCTGCCCGTCTGCTTGCGTGTGTGTGCGTGTATTTGTGAAAGGCTTTAGTACAGGTGTAAATTCTAAAAAGCATCTAACAGATGGTTCTAGAGGAATAAGTATAAAACAACTTCTCTCAAAGAAACTGGTTATGTGAAAAATAAGGATGTAGCATAATTTATTTCTGGTATAGATTTTTGTACTACTGCCCGCCTTTCTGTCTGTTCTGTCTATTTGCCTGCCTGTCTATCTGGCTGATTGTCTGAGTTTGCCTGTCTGCCAGTTTGCCTCTCTCCCTAGCTGCCTGCATGTCTATTTGCATGCTAGTCCGTCTGTCTGCTCACCTGCCCGTCTTCGTACATGCTAGTATTTAACCCCAATTGGTGTTTGTCTAAGTTTAGAGTGGTGTTATTATTTATTCTCACATGTTTTAGAGAGATTATTTATTGCACACGTTAACAATGATATACTTAACGACAAGAGTATATATGTTTACAATCTGTTCTAGTTTTACCTTGTTACTTCTATTTATAATAGTGAAAAGTGTGTTGATAAGAATGCATGACTTTACAATTCCTTTAGTACATTGGTCTATTTATATTGTAATAATTGTTATTGCATATTTGCATACTAAGTAATTTAACTAGTTTAACTTTTAAATGTGTTTTACTTATTCTATCGAAAAGGAAATGAAATTGAATGTTTCGTAATTGCATCACACCTTCCCCTTTTAGGAGAATGATCCTTGCTATGGCCACTTACGAGGGCATTCTCGAATAAAGGAAAAGATTTGATTTGAATTAAGAAGATTACGTAGTTAAATACATAAAATAATTACAAGTACATGTCTAAGGTATAAAATAACTAACTAACTACAAGTATTCATCCCTTCTTAAGGAGAATAGGACATTATTAAGGTACATTATCTATCTCTGCTCACACTCTTAAAACTATACTTATGTTCTAACATACTACTTTGACATATATTTTCGTATTCGATTTTTGTGTACTGTCAACTGTCTTCCGTCTACATTTTTAATTGTACAATTCGGTTCTTGAACACTAACCACTGAATACGGACCCTGGTACCAAGGATCAAATTTGTGTCGTTCCTCATTGGTTAGTATAACAAGGTCACCTGGTTTCAAATTTTGTCGACAAGCATTGGCATTATGAGCAGTCGCACGGTCTATTTTAGCCTTTTCTAAGTGCTCTTTCGCTCGCTTATGAGCGTATTGCAACCTATACCGTAATTCCTTATCATAAGCGTCTATATTGTAAAGAGGGTCTACACGTGATCCGCTTAGTGACTCTGGGATAATGACATTTCTGCCAAATACCAGCTCGAATGGAGTATAATTATGGTACGTACTCGGTGTTGAGTTATAACAAAATGCATAATATTGTGTCCAAGTGGACCAATCTGATTTTGAATCATTTACATACATACGTAAATATTCATTCAGAACACGGTGGTTTCTTTCACAACCCCCTATAGATTGACTATGATATGCGGTGGATATGCGATGTTCGATCGAGAGTAGTTTAGTTACATTGTCGAATACCTGATTCTTATATTCTGTGCCCATTTCTGTTCGAAGTTATTTCATAGGTCCATAAATAAGAACGAAATTCTTTACTAAATAGTTTGCTACCGTTACTGCCTCTCTATTAAGGATTGGTATTATCACTATGTATTTTGTTAGTTCACACTGTATTGTTATAGCGTATTGATTCCCATCATTTGATGTTGGTAGTTTCCCAATCGTATCAATACATACGATATCGAATGGCTTTTGAGGAGTCGGTGTTATAGTCATTGGTTCTGGTTGTTTTAATTTGATTTTATTAATTTGGCAATTTGTGACATTTTTTAACAAACAGCGCTACGTCACGAGACATTTGTTTCCAAAAATAACAGGACTTTAGTTTTTTCGGTAACCGTTTTTGACCGCAATGACCTCCTAGTAGTGGATTATTGTGAAATTGTTCTATAAGTTTCAATTTCTCATTTTTATTTGTTATAAGTTTTCTTTTATTACATAAAACAATAGTTGTTTTTCTAAGACACTTTTCTCCTACATCCTTAAATGTATTAATAGGGTATTTTTTAAATATATTATCACCTAGGTTTATTTTAACTTTTTGAAATTTACAATCACCAGCCATACTGTCTAGCTTAAATAATAATTGCTCTAGTGCAGAATTATCATCGTTAGTAATTGAGATTTCGTTTTGTGGGCATAATTTTCTTTTACTCATGATTGTCATTTTTAATGATGCATCGTTAACTTCAAATTTTACTAATGGCAATTTAAGTGTCTCGGAATTGTCTATAACTTCGTAAACTTTAGGTTTTACATAAACGTCATTTTTATTGTTTTTATTCGAATTACCCTTACTTTGCGTTAGTTGATTCGTTGAGGTAGTTGTGTTTGGTTTCGCATTTGACCTAGTTATAGCGAGTATTTGTGTCGCATTGTTGTGCATATTTTTTAAATCGTCTATACAAATCCTAGACAATGCGTCAGCGCAAACATTGTCTTGACCTTTAACATATTGGATTTCGAAATTGTACTCTTCAAGTTCAAGACGAACTCTCGTTAATTTAGAAGTTGGGTCTTTCATTGAAAATAAATAAATTAAAGGACGATGATCAGTTTTTATGAGAAATTTTATTCCATAAATGTAGCAACGAAAATATTTGATTGCCCAATATATTGCGAGTAGTTCTTTTAAAATGATGGCTTTATTAATTTCGCTTTTTGTGAATGAGCGTGAAGCGTATGCTATCGGAAGTTCGTGTCCGTTAAAATTTTGAGAGAGAACAGCCCCGCAAGCAGTTTGTGAAGCGTCTGTTGTAATTATAAATGGTTTAGAAAAATCTGGATACTGAAGAATTGGAGGGGATAATAAGGAATTTTTTAGTAAATTGAAAGAATTTTGACATTCATCTGTCCATATAAATTTTGCGTGTTTTCTCGTTAATTTGTTTAATGGCAATGTTATTTTTGCGAATTGTGGTATAAATCTGCGGAAATAATTTGTAAATGCAACCAGTCTTTTTACTTCGTCCGCGTTTTTCGGGATTGGATATTGTTTAATAATTTGAAATTTTGAATCATCTGGGAGAATCCCTTTATCTGTAATTTTGTGACCTAAAGACGTAACTTCGTTTCTGAAAAATTTACATTTTTCCGGATTTAATTTTAAATTAAATTTTCTACACGTTTCAAATACTTTCTGTAAATTTGATAAATGATGTTTTTCAGAGCAACCAATAACGATTAAATCGTCCATATATAAAAATGCTTTTTCAGGAGTGATTCCTGCAAATGCAATTGACATCATTCTTTGAAAACTATTGGGACTCACTGAAAGTCCGAAGGGTAATCTAGTAAATCGGAAGGATCCAGCGTCTACACTAAAAGACGTCATATCGCGTGAATTTTCTTCCAGCGGTATTTGATGAAAACCTGATATTAAGTCAATTACAGAGAACCATTTGGCTCGACCTAACTGATCTAAAATGTCGTCTATACGAGGTAATGAAAATTTGTCGGCGATTAATTTTTTATTTAGTTGTCTGTAGTCAATTACTAAACGCCATTTTTTAATTCCATTTTCTGATTTTTTGGGAACTAGTAAGATTGGACTGTTGTACTGAGACCTAGAGGGTTCTATTATTTCATGTTCTAGCATTTTATTTATTTGTTGATTTATTTCCTGTTTATGCGAATGTGGACTTCGATAATTTTTTATGTACACCGGTTTCTTATCTACTAATTTTGATTCTTGTTTATAGAAATTGTTGATTGATATTTTATCCGATTTTAATGCGAAAATATCTGCAAATGTTTGACAAATTTTAACTACTTTATCTTTAACGAGAATTGGAACAGTGTCTAGGTTTAATCGTTTAGCTAATTTATTTGACCTATCCTCTTGATCGTTGGTAATATGATATACATGGAAATCATCTAGACTGAGTGTCTCAATGTGAATATTTCTTAATGTGATTGTATCGGAATTTGTGTTAATAATTTTTACAAGAGGAGAATTACTTGACACAATTGTAGGTGCTACAAAAACTCCTGGATATAATTCTTTGTTTACCACTACAGCGTCTTCTTTCAGCTCTTCGAATTTTTGGTAATATCCTATAACTTCAGAACGTGCTGGCACTATTATTACATTATTTGCCTCTGGACTACTATAAATGGGGACAACAACATGTTGATTATGTAGAATTTTCATTGTCATAGTCCAGTTTGAATAATTTAATGTGCATTTGTATTTAGAAATGAAGTCTCTACCTAAAATTGCATCTGTTGGTATAGAAAAATTTTCGTCTACAATATGGAAAGTATGTGAAATTTTGTAATTGTCAACAAAAATATCTGTTTCAGTAATACCTAATGATTGGATGATGCCTTCAGTAACGCCTTTGATATTGCTAATATTAGAGGTGTTAATTATTTGATTGTTATTAATTTTTGTACATTTAAAAATTGAAATATCCGCTCCTGTATCTAAAAGAAATGTACATTTTGAACCAGTCATTTTTGTTGAAAGTGTTACGAAATTAGTGAAAGATAATTGGCAATTAAAAATATTTACGCAGCGTCCCCCCAGTTGTTCCTGCTGGGGGAACTGCTCGTTTCCCGATTCTAATACTAATGGTCTTACGGTTCGCGTGAAATTTCGGTCGTTATGCCTATTATTTCTAAAATAATTGTTAAATCTAAAATTTCGCCCACGACTTTGTTGCGTATGTGGTGATCTAATATGAGGTTGGTAATTATTGTTTCTGCCTCGGTTGTTATTCCACCTGTTTAACGGCCTATGTCCGCGATTTGAGTTATTCGGCTTACAGAAATTGGTGTTCCGGTTTGTGTAAAAAACGTTCGGGTTATTAGTAACTGTCGACATGGATGATGTTATGTTTGCAAATTTAGTTAATGCTTCCTGTACATTTGAGAAATTTCCAGCTTCCATTATCAACTTGGTTCTATCTGAATTAGCATTTTGCGAGTGACATAATGACATTGTCAGTGGCGTATTTACCTGCTGCTGCTATTGGTACGCCTTCTGAGATAAATGCTTGTTTTAAGTTTTCTGCTAGAGATTCTATTTCCGCTGTACATGATGTAGCATCTATGTGATTTTGTTTGCAATTTAAAAGTTTCGCGGTTAAAAGCTGTGAACTTTCACCCCTAATTCCATTTTTTAAAACATCTACAATTGCTTGTATTGAATTTTCATTCGTCACTAAATCGCGTGCTTTACCTATTAAGCGTGTTTTAACGTAAGCTACGGCATTATTGTCATGATCCGCTGAATTTTCATTTAATAATATAAGTGCGTCTACGGATGCGCGTAGTTTTGTAGGATTTCCGTCAAATTCCTGCGGGAGAATTCTACTAGCTAAGTTAAAAAATTCAATGTTAGTTAAAGTCATGTTTTCAATAATTGAATCCTCGTCACTATAATTAATGTCTTCTTCGAGTATTAATGGATTTATTTGTTTAACGCAGCTATTAAGGATTTTATAATTTATTTGTAACGCTTGAAATGACCTTATTACTTTATCTCTAATGATCCAGAATAATTCTTTAACTACCACCCTTTGATTATCGTTTAACTTTTCAAATTGACTTCGTACGCTTTTAGTAAAATGATTAAATAACTGTACTAACTGTTCGCCTATTTCTTTTCTAATTTTTTCACTTTAGGGTACTTCCTTTTTTATAGCCCGCTTTGACTGCTTAATAATTTGATCTTTTATGCTTATAATGTCTTGCAAATATTGATCCCAAGTGATTGACATAAAAAATTTTTTTTCTTAAATTATCTAGCCTATACAATTATTATCTTAAAATTAAACACTGTCACTTACTCATGTCCCTTGCATTGTTTATGCACCGCACTTGTTGATCGTACTGTTGCGTCGTAAGGGTTGATTCATAGTTGCGAATGCACTCTTTCTTCTAAACTGCATCTAACCTGGCATTGCTTCTTGCGGCTTCTTCCCGTATTGTCCCAGCTATAACTTTCTTGCATTTTGTCCATACCATCCACAAAATTATTAAAAGAACCAGCACTATTATTATTGTGTGTAATATATCTTGGGTAGAGCCGAATTTAGTATCTGAGGATTGATCACCGCTGTTACCTGCTTGTGCGATGATCACCTCTTCTTTTGTGGCGGACTGTCCCATAACTTTTGGTATTATTCGTTAGTCTTGTAATCTTCGGATCTCGGTGTATTCTGCTTCGGCAGGGTCGCCATGTAGTATTTAACCCCAATTGGTGTTTGTTTAAGGTTAGAGTGGTGTTATTATTTATTCTCACATGTTTTAGAGAGATTATTTATTGCACACATTAACAATGATATACTTAACGACAAGAGTATATATGTTTATAATCTGTTCTAGTTTTACCTTGTTACTTCTATTTATAATAGTGAAAAGTGTGTTGATAAGAATGCATGACTTTACAATTCCTTTAGTACATTGGTCTATTTATATTGTAATAATTGTTATTGCATATTTGCATACTAAGTAATTTAACTAGTTTAACTTTTAAATGTGTTTTACTTATTCTATCGAAAAGGAAATGAAATTGAATGTTTCGTAATTGCATCACAGCCAGCCTGTCTCCCCATTTGCCCGTTTGTCGGTCTGTCCGTCTGGGTGCGTGCGTACACGCGCGCGCGTGTGTGTGCGTGTGTTCTAGCGAGCGTGGGTGTGTGTGTATCTCCATTGTGTATGAATCATAAAAGAGGGTGCACAATTATAAATGCATTATTTCGTTTCTTTTAATTTACATTTTGACGTTGAATTTATTCAATTTTGATGAATGTTTTGTGAAAAATATTTAGTAAAAATAATTATTCAATTTTACAACAGGAAAAAACAACAACTCGCTTTTTATTATTACTAATGACATTTGTGACAGACGTATGAAGTATGTATAATTAGGGGTGTGTTCAGTAAGCGAGTAGAGTATATTCAACACCCCCCCTCTCAGTTTAAATACTCTTGACTAGGATAAGTTTTAAATTAAAATTTAAATAAAAATTAACTTTAGCATTCTTTAACTGCTAGCTCTTTAGCCACAGATTTTGTCATAATGTCTGCCGTCTTGTTACTTGATTGTATATGTTTAATATTAATCAAGCCCTTTGCAACAATATCTTTAATGAAGTGAGCTTTAATGTGTATGCGTTTAGATCTTTTACTGTTTTCAAAACTTTCTATCTAGTGTAAAGCACTTTGATTGTCAATCATTAACACTGTATTTATTTTTGGTATGCTAAACTCACTACAGATACCTTGCAGATACATAAGTTCCGAAGCTGCTAAAGCACCGGTTAAATATTCAGATTCGAAACTCGTCTGAACCAAGATACAAGAGTTTTGTTATAGAACACAACGCAACCACTGACACTGTTTCTGTCCAAATTGTCACTTCCCCAATCTGCATCACTGAAGGCTAAAAGTTCACTTTCTTCATTATTTGATTGATACCCTAAAGTCATGTTCATAGTGTGTTTTAAGTATCTAAGCACTCTTTTTGCCGCATTCCATAGTTGTGAAGTTGGCTTGTCCGGGAATCTGCTCAAGAATATAACCGAATAGGAGAACCAATTAGCTCTCGATATGGAATATTTGTTAAAATCTCTCCACCTTAAATTTGAAAATTGGTTTCTATGGGTGTTAATGCTGGTTTGTATTCTTATAAATTAAACTTTTGCAACATTTTATAAATTAGATTTTTCTGAGTAGTAATAACCCTTTTTACCAGAACATTCTCTCTGTAGATCTAGTAACATTTTTTTACTGTGTCATCAATCCATATTAGGAGAAATACATCAGATCCTATGAACAAACAGAAATTATTTCATGATCTTTTTAGATTATGTTTCTCTACGAATGCATTCAATTTTCCATGTAAGGAAGTTGTAGGAATGTCTAATTGAAACATTGTCTAGTTGTTATGTAGAGCATGAGCAATAAACAGTTTGATAGTTGGATATCTGGCTACTGATGCATAGACATTATAGTGCATTTCTTCTTAATACTCTTTTGCCACCAATCTAGCTTTCTTTAAACCATTTTGTTTAGTTCTAAAAATCCAGCGCGTAATTTTTTTTTTTATTATGATTGTGGACCTGAACAGGCTAAATAAGGCCTATCGTGCTAAAGCACTCAGGAACACTTAGGAGGATGGATAGAGGGATAATAAATTGCCAATAGATGCCTATGAACAGCTACCTTAAATTTTCTCATATCATAAGTGAGAGGAAAACAGGAACTAGGGAGATCATTCCAGAGTTTAGAAGCCGTGTAGAAAAATGTGGATTGCGCCCGTTTGGTACGACAAGTGGAGATTTGTACTGCATACTGATGATGTGATTGAGCGAACCGAGTGTTTCTCGCAAAGATAGCCGGAGATGGTAATGGCTTTATATCCTGGAGGCAGTATTGAAGGCTCCTAGGTGCCATAATTTTTATATGCTTCTAGCTCTTTCCTAATAGTTATTTTCTAATCTTTTCCTGCTTTTATTGCTTCTTTATAATCTAATGGTATCTCTTCGTTAGTGAGAAAACAATATGCATGATAGACTTCAACATCTTTATACCTGCCTGGGATTTGTATATTTCTTCTGGAGTGTCTTTCTGAACCTTCTGGCTCCACGCTTTCTTCCACTTCGTTTTCTTTTTCTTCAATATGACTTTCTTTATTTAATGTCGGATTATTAATTGTTGAATTTTCTTCTCTGCTTTCAATTTTTTGATTTTCTATTTCGTGAACAATATCAATTTCATCAAATTTGACATCTCTTGGTACAATAATCTCATCTGTTATTGGATTCCATAATCTGTACCCATTGCTGCTGTAGCCAACCATTCGAACTGGTTGATTCTAATTTATTACCCGTATTTGGTAACTTCAGTAGCCATGCTTTGGGTTCAAACACTCTTAGTCTGCTCAAATCTAATTTCCCATAAAATATGTAGGCAGGAACATCTCCTTTTAAAGCACTGGTGGGGGTCGATTGAGTTGATATGCTACACTTCGTATAGCTTCTCCCCATAAATGTCTTTGTAGATGTGTTTCAACAAACATGATTCGTACTTTGTCCAATAATGTTCTGTTTGCTCTCTCGCTGACACCATTTTGTTGAGCAGTATATGGCAATGGGTATTCTATATGCGCGCGCTCTAATTTAATTCCTTTTTGTTGACAAAAATTTTTCAATTCAGCTGCTGTGAAATCTCCTCCATTGTCACGTCTTATTCTAGAACATTTGTATCCTTTTGCTTTTTGTTCTCTTATATAATTCATTAAGTTAAATTGAGCCTCAGATTTTCAGATAAAATGTGAATAACCGTCAATCATTACTTGATAATATTGTTCATTGTTTGTTGGTGTACGTATAGGTACTGCAATATCTGTATATAAGAGTTCTCCAATATTCTTTGATCTTGGAAGTTCTAGAGTTTCAAATGACTGTCTTGCATCTTTTCCTTCTCGACACGGACTACAAACTATACTTGACATTGGTAAATTTAACTTTTTCATATATTTCTCTGATAAATTGCCAAGTCTTTTGTGTCACAAATGACCTGTTACTGTTAAACTTGAAGAACGACTACACATTTTTTCTGAAAATTCAAAATTTACAATATACAAACTTCTATGAGAATTGCATTCAATGCATGATTTTCCCTTTCCTTTTATTGTGACCTTGTCTTTCTCAAATAACACGCTATTTCCTTTTCATTAATTTTCTGTACAGAAAGTAAGTTATGCGTTAACCCTGGTACAATCAAAGCTATCAAATCTATTTTTATGTTTACATGATTTAATTTTAGTTTGCCTTTCTGCAGTCAGTAAGTGAGTTTCCATTGCTGCACTGATTTTTACTTCAGTCTGTAAGTCTATTATTTCTGTCATATATTGTGCAATTTCATTGGTAACTAAATGATCTGTAGCTCCGCTATCTAATATAAAATTAATATGATAATCACTTACTTGGCTTTGAAACACGCTTGCATTCGTGACTACTATACTGAACGAGATCTCTTCTTCTTGAGTATTCTTTTCTTCTTCCGTTACATTTGCTCTTGCATTTGCTTGTCCTCTGTCATAATTTCTACCTCTACCTCTTCTTGTAAACCCACGATTAGTAACTCTTTCTGACTGCTTCCCATTCTTGGGACAATTTTGATAGAAATATCCAGTCTCTCCAAATTCATAGCACTTTTGTTTACCATAGTGAGACCCATTAAAGCTTCCATAATTTCCAGAATTAAAAGCACAATTTTTTTATTCACTACTTTTAGACTGTGAGCCTAAACTTGAGTTCTACATCTAGAAGTCTACTCTTCACAACTTCCAATGTTATCCCTGTTGTCACAGTTTCAATAGCGGTACTAACATTGTCATATTTCTCGGGCATTGTTAACAACAAGTAGCATACCTTATCGAACTTTGATCCAGCTGCTTCTAATTCGCTTAACAAACTTTCAACTTTTGTAAAATGAGTTCCTCTTTGGTGCACTTCATTTTAAGAGGCTTTTTCATGATGCTAATGCATAATTCAGTTTTGAAAAAGTACATTTTCTCTCAAAAACATTTTTCAAAGAATCAAAGATCTCTGATGCTAGTGGAGTTGATCGGCCTATTTCACAGTTTCTGCTTCTGTGGAAATAGGCCGATCAACTCCACTAATAGGAAACCACAATTACAAAACGCTTATAATACATCTCTGATGCTGTCTCAGCATCCTTAATATACACCAGATGTTCGTCAGACATACATTGAACTATTATGCACTTTGCCTTGGTATGATTTTTGAGATGCGTTTCTTTTTTATCTGCGTGCATCGCATGGAACTGTGCATCTGTTACATTCAAAACACACTTCAAACATTCTTTTGCCAAAAGTATTTCTACTCGAAATTCCCAATTTGAAAAATTTGTACCGGTTAACCGTGGAAATGGTACTACAGAGGACATTTTTCCTTTCTTCAAATCAATACACTTTTTATTAAGTATTATGCACCTAACCTCAACATTTTTATTTCTCGAATATTAAATCTCACTACATCATAATATTTCATCGTACTGTTTGCCTCACTTGCCTGGGCCCATAATCTGTTCAATTTATTCTATTTTGATGTATGTTTTGTGAAAAATATTTATTTAGGAAAAATAATAATTCAATTTTACAAAAGGAAAAAACAACTAACTTTTTATCATTACTAATGACATATGTGACAGACGTATGAAGTATATACAGTGCGATCATCATTGTTTGACCGTGTCGCTCCTAGAACAGTACTACTGTTCCGCATCCTTAAAATGAAAATTGTGCTATACCCAGTGACGTAAATGCAGATATTAAAATAAATACTACCATAAATGACAAAAACTTTGGTGAATGACGAATTGCGATTATGTAGACGTACAAAAACTTCAATAATTATAATTTAGTCTTTCTTAAGACTAAAGGAAATTGTTATAAGGTATATGAAAATGTAAACTTTCACCATTAACACTCATAATAAAATACTTATCTTTTTGGGATTTTTAATGGTGTACTTTAAATTATACAATCTAAACGTTTCGATAACACTTACAGTTATCTTCGTCAGTAGTAATGTTAGTTAAAAATTGTTAAAGATGTAGTAAACAATTTTGTCAAATTTGAAAAATTCAAACATAAACATAAGCCTGCTATTAATATAACAGTTTGAGAAACGTATAAGCCAACTATAAAATTGTAGTAAAGAATAACTAGGTCATTAAAATTAAATATTGTTAAACTGCCTCAAAGATGACAAAGCAGAACACTCTCTACGGCGAAAGCTAACAATGAAATTTGCCAGCCAAAAACACATTTAACAAAATTTAATCGAGTTATGATGTAAGTGTAAAGTTGTGAAAACTTCAATTTTAAAATGATAGAAGCATTCACAAATCCAAACATTACATCAAAAAAATAACCCAGTTAAATCTAACAAAGAAATATCTTTATCAATAATTGGAAGTGTTATTAACAATGAAAAGCACAATGCAGAACGTTCTTTGTAATTTTTAATTTCAATTTAATTTCAACTACTTATGTTAAATTATAGTGCTGTGGAAATTTAACATATAATTGATAAAGCATTTGCTTCAAGGTCTAGGAAAACACAGCAAAAACCTAGACATACCAAAAGTTGAAAACAAATTAAAATCAAGGCGTATCATTATGCTCTTTTTAATTATAAGATGCCAAAACCTATTTAAACGGAGATTTTCTTCT
Source organism: Vesta saturnalis (assembly GCA_036346205.1). Lineage (NCBI taxonomy): Eukaryota > Metazoa > Arthropoda > Insecta > Coleoptera > Lampyridae > Vesta > Vesta saturnalis. The sequence goes on along the minus strand of JARFJB010002417.1, from coordinate 1,777,862 downwards.
TGTCTATTAAAATTATTCGGGTGTTTATATATTTCAATAGCTTCACGTTGCAAACGAACATAATAATGGGTTTGTCTTGACAATATTTTCATATTGTCAAATTGAATGTCATGATTTAAATTATTCAGGGCATGGTCAGCCACAGCAGACCTCTCTGGTTGACCCAATCTACAAAATCTCATATGTTCTTTGCGTCTTGTATCAAAGCTACGTTTTGTGGTCCCGATGTATACTTTTCCACATGAACAAGATAACTTATACACTCCGGAAGATGATAAAGGGTTTGACACATCTTTAGGTGATCTTAAATGTTCTTTAATTTTTCTTGTAGGTTTAAAAATAGTCCTAATGCCATGTTTGATTAGGATTTTTCAATTCTATTTGTAACATTAGCTATAAAAGGAAGAAAAGCAGTACCAACATTAAGAACTGGTTTTTCTTTAAGGTTACGCCTAGAAGGTGTAATAACGTTATTAATATCTGTAAGTGAATATCCATTATCTTGTAAGGATTTTCTTAAATATTTATATTCATCATTCAAAAATTCAGGGTCACAAATTCGTTTTGCTCGATCTACTAAAGATTTAATTACACTAATTTTTGACGTGGATGGTGGTTGGATAATTTATGAAGGTATCTATCAGTGTGTGTCGGCTTTCTGTAAACCTTAAAAGATAGTGAATTATTATTTTAGATATTAATATGTCAAGAAATGGTAAACTTCCATTAGTTTCTTTTTCCATGGTAAACTGAATACTAGGATGTATACCATTTATAAAAACCAAAACTCATGCAGTGCTTCTTCTCCATGTCTCCAAATAACAAATGTGTCATCTGCATATCTATGCCAAACTGAAGGTTTTTAGGTGTATTTTGTGACCTTAATGTTTCAAATTTTTCCATTTAAATTTACTTAACAGAAAGGAACTTACCTTTACCCGTTAAATCTCTAAAATCTATTTTTCCAGATAAAGTTTATTAAATTGCTTTAAAGAAGTTATGTCCTTTGCAATGTGATCTATTATTCAATAGTTTTTAGCAGTTACTTTTGTAAATTGAAAAACTTCAATGTAACTATATTCACTCCTTCAATTTAAAAGATTTTATAAATCGGCTAATTTTTAAAAGGTGCTTCTTATGAGTACTAAAATTGTTATGATTTGCATTTTTTTTCGGTACAATTGCCTAACATTAGGCCTTAAAGTATATTTGGTACTTTAATTTTGTAAACCATGTAGTTTTGGTAATCTTCAGTTCTATTTTGGATTTTATAGGAATGATATATTAAATTAGCTTTTTTTTTACGAAATTTTTTGGATCATTTCGTAATTTCCGAATTTCAAGCCCTTTTTATTCCTATTTTAGTTGTACCTCTTGATTTAATACAGTCTACCTTTCATTTTAATTTATCCATTTTTTCGTTTCATGGTAAACATTGTCTATTTGGAATTGTTCTAGAAGGTTTTTATCGTAACATTTACGTTATACTAATTCGCATTAAAAACTTTAATTTTGTAAAATGAGTTCCTCTTTGGTGTGTATTTTATTCATATGATTATCTGTGTTAATTCAAATTTCTTTACAAATCCTTCAAACATAATTAAAAACATTCAGAAGGTTTATACTGTTTTTAAATGATGTTTTCTATTTTTTGTTTGTGAAAATTAAATTTTTCTTTTACTTACAAAGTCAAATTTATTTCTGTTCTAACTTCTAATATTATCCCAATTTTTATCAAAATTGATGAAATTTAATTGAAATTGATGATTTTTAATGGTTTTCTTTACTGCGTATCGCATGATTTGATAGTGTTATTAAACATCTTCAAAATTTTTTGCCAAAATTTTATTAAAATTTTTAATTTGAAATTTTGGTTAACCGTGGAAATGGTATCTAGAGACATTTCTTCTTAAAAATAACTTTTTTTCTAATTTTCCAATTCAACATTTTTATTTTCGAATATTAAATCTCACTACATCATAATATTTCATCGTACTGTTTGCCTCATTGCCTGGGCCCATAATCTGTTCAATTTATTCTATTTTGATGTATGTTTTGTGAAAAATATTTATTTAGGAAAAATAATAATTCAATTTTACAAAAGGAAAAAACAACTAACTTTTTATCATTACTAATGACATATGTGACAGATTGAAGTATATACAGTGCGATCATCATTGTTTGACCGTGTCGCTCCTAGAACAGTACTACTGTTCCGCATCCTTAAAATGAAAATTGTGCTATACCCAGTGACGTAAATGCAGATATTAAAATAAATACTACCATAAATGACAAAAACTTTGGTGAATGACGAATTGCGTATTATGTAGACGTACAAAAACTTCAATAATTATAATTTAGTCTTTCTTAAGACTAAAGGGAAATTGTTATAAGGTATGTAAAAATTTGGTTAAAAATTATCATTTATTATTTTTAATTGATATTACAGATTTTCTGGATTTCCAAGGCGTATTTCTGGTGTATTAAACCAATACATGGTATTTACTCGTCAAATTCAAGTTTTGTAAGTGCTTTTATATACTAAAAGTAATGTTTAAAACAAATTTTGCATTTTAACCTCAATTTGGTTACGAGAATAATGTATAGTTTAGAGAGTAAAAACTGTTTAGATGAGCGTTTAATGATATTTTTGTTTATATTGACATAAGTGGTTTGAAATAGGCAATAATATATTAATTTTGTTGTCAGGTTGAAAATGAATACATAGCCAAGGGCGGCAAATTATCTACAATGTGTACCAATTTATGAAAAAAGAAAAAGAAGGAACGATGACAATGCCATTATCCCAATTACAAGAATGTGTTGCTGAAGAAACCGTTCTAGACAAGCTACTAGTTGAAAATGGTCATGCTGTCCTTCGTTTCCCTTTGTACCACTCTGAATTAAATCCCAGCTGAGAACTCGAAGAAAGTGTGTGAATATGTGGAGAGTGAATATTTAAAAAGAGTGATATTGGATGATGTTACCTTTACAATGACATTAAAACATTTAAATGAATTTGTCATTAATCAGAAATCAATGTATGATATATTTGTTAAATAATATTAGTGAAAACAAATTACATGTATGACTGGTCAGTTTATTATAAATGCATACATTAAACATATTCAGCACAAGTCAGGTACACCATTTTTGCTGACCACCTTTGAATGTACACTGGTGAACATCACAAATACATTATAATGGGAAAAAAGAACTTACTTAACTTAATGCTAGATATCACTTTTGCATTGCATTCTAATTTTTGAACAAAAACTTATTTCAGATTATATACCACTAATTTAGTCCTTCTCATATGGAACTAGTCACCATGTCTACTTTATGATGTACATATTGTTTTTTAAGATAACTCAAATCTGTATATATTGATCTAAAGCACAACAAATAATGAATTAATAATGCATTGTTTTTTTAGATCTCAAACGTGCATGTAAATGAGATCAATTCAGCTAAAGTATAGTAAATAATGAGTAAATATTTTCAATTAGTGCACATAATACAAATATAACGATATCCCGACGCACACCTCACTACCCGTTGGAATGAATGGTCTTTTATATGTTTATATTACAGTGAAAAATAGAAAAATAAAATTAAACTTGGCAATTATCTATAAAACAATTTCAAAGTGACCACCATTGTTTGCATTACAGGCATCTACTCTTCGTTTCATATTTTCAAATACATTTATTAATGAGCTTCTGTAATATTTTGAATTGCGTCAGTTATTGCATTTTTTAATTCATCAGCTGTATGAAGGCGTGTGTTGTAGATTTTATTTTTTAAATGTCCAAATAGAAAATAATCCAGTGGGGTAAGGTCAGCTGATCTTGGGGGCCAAACTCCCGTACTTATAACTCTTTCATCAAAATGTTCACGTAAAAAAGTCAGTGTTTGATTAGCTGTATGAGCTGTTGCGTTATCATGCTGAAAATATCCATGTTGGAGCTCGTCATCGTGAAAGGTTCCAAAACAGTTTTGTATCGAACCGCAGTTACTGTATCTTCAAAGAAAATGGGACCTACAATTCTTCTTCGTTACATAGTAGCCCAAACACCTATTTTCACAGGATGTAAAGTAGTTTCTTCAAAAATGTGTGGATTTTCTGCTGACCACATACGGTAATTCTGCGAATTCACATAACCAGATAAATGGAACCAAGCTTCATCCGTAAAGAAACTTAAGTTTAGTATTTCGTCATCTCTCAAGTTGTTGTTGAACCATCAGCAATATTCTAAACGCTTTTGAAAATCTAAAGGTAGTAATTCTTGTACAACCGTTATTTTGTAAGCATGAAAATGTAGTTGACGTTTGACTGCTTTATGGCATGTACCATAAGAAAGACCTGTAACAATTGCTTATATTGAAATATGTACAATGTTGTCAATCTAACTTTACTTATGTAATGTTTTGGTTTTTAAGATTCTTTTTATTTTATTGCTTACACATTCATGTCAACCATGTTTTGTACAATGCAAAATTACCTGTTTGCTGGGCCAATTGTCTTAAAGGTTTTGTCAGACTTCTTTCCAAATGCGTGCGTACATTTTCCACTACTTCCTCTGTAAGTACAGTTGTGCGACCCGTAGACTTTCCCTTGCAAACACTACCATGCTCATGAAAACGATTAACAATTCTTCGAATGTGTCGGCATAGAACATCATCATCTAATTCGATGTTCTGAAAGTGATGTTGATATTCTTCAACACATAATCGTACTGAATACTTCCAGTTTCCATCTACATCTTTTTGGTTGTTGTGGAAATAAGCTTCCAAAATAAACTTGTCTTGTTCGGCAATAAAAGGCATTATAACCTAAAAAAATTTATTTACGAAAAAGGCATAAAATACACGAATAAATTTACCTTGAAAGTCCTGGTTAATTTATTATTGAGTTTTGAAAAAAACTATTTTATTGTAATACAAATGTAGATAAAGGAATAATTGAAAATCTATGTACGTTTATGAAATGTCAATCGAAGATGAAATAAATATTTGTGCCTAATTTCACTAGTAACTTTTGATAAAAATTCTGTAAAAAGCAGTTTTTTTCGGTCATTCATTGTTGATATCCCGGTATAATTAGGGATGTGTTCAGTAATCGAGTAGAGTATATGCAACAGTAGGTTGTGATGTGTGTTGCTCCACACCAGTTATTTTGATATTTGCATTATTATGTTATTATTTTTAGTGCGTACCGTCAGTTGGGGTGAGTCGGATCTTTTAAAACGTCCTAACGTCAGCTCTATCAAACATAAACTGGTATTCTTAGACTCAGAATGTACCGATGCGCATTGCGTATTGCTGGAGTAGGGTATCATCTTGTTAAAGTGGTTGTGTGGCGTGTCACATGTGCTCATTCGAGAACGTTCCATACAATTGAAAAGTGATACACGTGATAATTTTATGCGTAGCGCTGCTACAATAATCAATATATTAATCGCGTTTCTGAATGCATGTGTAGAATTTTGTTGTAATTATTATACAGTGGTTGAAGTTTCGCTTAGATTGGTAAGTTTAATTCAAATTCAAAATCTTCCATTCGGAATCAACTTTAGTAAAGATACGGGGTGAATAGGATCGATCCTAGTCACCCCATAGGGTAACTAGGATCGCTAAATAAATCGGATTAAATAAGTGTATTGTTTTAATCACGAATTATTTTGATAGGTAACATGCCGAGAAATTATCAAAGAAACGCTAGGTCTAAACCCTACACAAAAAGAACGATAGGCAAAGTAAAACCAGCGATAGATGCGATACAGAAGGGTGGTCTTTCTATTATAGAAGCGAGTCGTAGGTTTGGAATACCATATACAGTTTTACGTCGTCACTATAAAAAAAGACTTGAAAAAACCTGGAGGACAAACCTCTCTCTCAGAAGAAGAAGAAAGCATAACTGCAGATAAATTAGTCGTTTGCGGAGAATGGGGATATCCGATTGCTCGATTTACTTTACGTTTGTTTGTCAAAGATTATTTGGAACGACGTGAGAAAATAATTCCAAAATTTAAGAACAATTTGCCTGGCCATGAGTTGGTTTATTGTTTTTTAAAGAGGCATAAAGAAAGATTGGCGGTGAAAATCTGCCAAAATATTAAACGAGCAAGAGCTTCAATGAATTAACAAGTTATCACCGATTTTTTCAACAATTTACAACCAGAACTCCAAGGAATCCCGAAGTCAAATATAATTAACTACGATGAAACAAATTTATCGGACAATCCTGGTCGCAAGAGGGTCATAATGAAACGCGGAAGTAAATATCCCTAGGGGGTGGTTAATTCTTCGAAATCAGCTACGTCTCTAATGTTCACAGCTTCAGCAGATGGCGAAATGTTACCCGTGTATGTCGTATATAAGTCGGCAAATTTGTACGACACTTGGACCACAAATTGACCTTCCATGGCAAGGTATAATCGAACAAAATCTGGATCGTTCGACGCAATTTGTTTTGAGGACTGGTTAAAACAGTTATCGTTCCATATTTCAAACACATCTTACCCATCCCTTGGATGTCTCCTTCTTTGCTCCTTTAAAATCAGCCTAGAGGAAAATACTCACTGACTGGAAGGCGGGACCAGGCTTAAAAGAGACCACGATACCAAAAGATGTTTTTCCTAGGCTTTTGAGAAAATTAATGAAAGCCATCAAATCAAGAATTGAGGAAAACTTCAAAGCTGGATTCAAGAAATGCGGCATTCAGTCCTTCATGCAGATCAAATTTTGAATGAAAATTTAGAAGTGGAAAATAGCGTTACAGATTCGTTAACAGAACTGCTGAAAAATATGCGATATGGCGACACCAGTACGAAGAGAGCCGGAAGAAAGAAAAAAATCCACGTAGAACCAGGTAAAAGCGTATGCAGGGAAGACGAAGAGAATTCTTCAGATGAAGAACTGGTAGATATTGACGATCCTGATACAGAACATTCTGAATGCTCTGATGATGATAGCGGTAATGTTACTGATCGTGAGAATGAAAGTGACGAAGATGGGAGTGACAGTGATGGCAACTCGGATGACAAAAGTTGGGTTGATGACAGCTGTAACGATAATGACCTGGGTGAGAAAAACGAAACTGCCGAAAACAATAAAAATCTCGAAAATACAAATCCCGTGCAACCATTCAACCTCCAAAAAAACGACTTCATCATCGTCAAATTTCTCACAAAAAAACACATTCGAAGATTTTTAGCTCAAGTTAAACAAGTGTATCCAGATGAAGTATTGGTATCCTGTTTACGAAAAAAGTCACCAAAAATGTGTCTTTTGTGTTTCCACACGTAGAAGGTACATGTATGGTGAATAATGAAGATATTAAAAGAATAATTTGTCCATTATCGATCAAGAGAGGCCATCATCATTTCATTTTCGATCACTCTTACGTAAAGTAGTACTTATACCTACCTAGTTAAGTTGTAAACGTAATATACCTACTTATTACAAATAAATGTTTTTGAACTTTTTTTTTTATATAGCCATCCCAGAGGTCCATAAGTGTGTTAAATCGAATTCAACGAGAAAATCAAATGCTCGATCTGATTCACCAATAATAGGCTGTGGATTGAGGTGGAAGGAGTGTGAATGATTATTTTGGAAGAACAGACCGAGACTCAAAAATATCCATTGGATTTTTCCTCCTAGCTACATTAGAACCAAAGTTACTCATGTGCAAAGTTCAAAACCCTATCCGATTCACCCCATCTTACGGTATATAGCAGTGATTAATGTGAAGATGCATAATAGATAGCACTGATTGAAAGGCTTTAGTATAGGTGTAAAATCTAAAAGGCGCCAGGCACGTGGTTCTAGAGGAATAAATATAAAACAACTTCTAAAAAAAGATACGCTTATGTGAAAAATAAGGACCTAGAATAATTTAATCTGGGTCTTTATCTTTGAACTACTTAACAAGGCAAGTATTCGAAAAGTGTACGTAAAGTTGCGTTTAATAATGCCGTCATTTGCGTATACTAATAGTTGCGAGTGGCTCTAAAATGGACGCACTGAACATTATTTGCGTTACATAATTACTGGATACATTTAAGGTCTATATGTTGCTATTTTCATATCGTTGTTTTGGAGTTATCGTGGATACTAACCTACATACATCAACCACACGCACACTCATCCACAGACACAGAATACACACATACTCACACACGCGCGCGCACGCACGCACCCCCCCTCCCCCGCCCTCAGCCGCACACACACGCACACACTTGGTCGTCGGTTCCTTCTGATGAGCTCATGCTCATGATGACAAAGAACGTGGATTTGATTTAAGGCAAATATACAGCTTGAAATTGCAACTTAAAACTAAAATTCCGACTTACAACTCGGAATTCCGACTTACACCTCAGAATTCCGACTTACAACTCAGAATGCCGACTTACAACTCAGAATTCCGACTTACAACTCAGAATTCCGACTTACAACACCAAATTCCGACTTACAACTCAGAATTCCGACTTACAACTCAGAACAAAAATAAAATATTTCCTGTGGCCCTTCTACGCTTGCGTAGCATTCCGAGTTAGAATTCGGAATTCCGACTTACAACTCGTAATTCCGACTTACAACACGGAATTCTGACTTACAACTCGTAATTCCGACTTACAACTCAGAATTCCGACTTACAACTCAGAATTTCGACTGACAACTCTCTAAGTCAGAATTCTGAGTTGTAAGTCGGAGTTCCGGGTTTTTAATCGGAATTTTGAGTTGTAAGTCGGAATTCTGAGTTGTAAGTCGGTATTCTGAGTTGTAAGTCGGAATTTTAGTTTTAAGTTGCAATTTCAAGCTGTATCTTTGCCGCAAATCAAATCCACGTTCTTTGTCATCATGGGCATAAGCATGAGCTTATCAGAAGAAACCGACGACCAAGTAAGTGCCTACACAAACTATGCCCATTTATATAACTATTGATTATTGTTTTGTGAAATTTAATAACTAGGGGTGGAATTATTTTGCGAAAGGTCTCCCCACCAAGCGGCCTTGCACCAGTGCCGGCGGTATGCGGGCGATCAACGTTCATCGCTTCGGTATTTACTCGTACAATTCATACCTAAATAAAGCCCTAATTTGTAGTTAATGGATATGTGTTACCCAGGGGCGGACTGGGTCCTTCAAAAGGGCACAAACCTTAACTTTGGGAGGGCGCATACCGGGGGGTTTAGGGGGGGGGGTATGGAATGATGGAATATGGAATGAAAATTTTGTTTTTTTGTTCTTTTAAATCGCCGTTTTAACACTATTTTTAGGCTAATATTGTACAAGATCACAAGTTAATTAATGGCATTAATATTATGTTTCTGTAAAATATTTAACTTATCAAAATATGTTTTAAAATTATTTACTGGTTATTAGATAACTAAACTTAGACTATTAGAGTAAAACCAAAATATCCATACTAATAAACAATTTCTCTTTAAAATTATAATATATCTTTATAGGTTGTGAAACTGGAGGAAAAGAGATTTTTCATTTTAATCTACTGTAATTATTTTAAAATGGTAACCTGAAAAAAGGAAAATAAAATATACTGTATGTTTTCATTAATTTCTACTTTCATACAGTAATAATGGTTGAAGACATAATAAAATTGAAAACAAATTTAAAACAATTAGGTTTATTTACTAAAAATACATGATAGTATATTTGGCAAACAATAAGACCCGAAGCAATTTAAAATAAACTTAGCCCAAAATTACCTCAAAACATCAAAAACCTTTTGAACTACACACTTCAGCTTGCTAATGACCACATCATTATCTAATTTCTCTTTCGATCTGCATTAGACGGAGGGCCTCAAGATTTGGCTGGCTGAGTGTGGATCTCAATCTAGTTTTAATGAACTTTAAGGTAGAAAAAGCTCTCTCACAGCTAACCTGTGTTAAGGGAACGCATTATTTTCATTACATTATTTTCCCTTTACACAGGCACTTATGTCATCAGAATCAGAGTGTTCAGATGAAGAATCATCACTTGCTCCATCAGGATGAGACTGTTGCTGTTCTTGGTCAAGTTGTTCAAATCTTTCTTTAATGGATGACTTTAATTCCGGCCAAACATCAACTAGTGACAATAACTCTTCTCTTAGTTTCTCTTTGTCAACTTCTTCCACAAGTGAACACACTTTGTCTAGAGCATTAACTGGCAGACCGTTTTTCTTTAGCTCAGAAAATCTTCTCGGATCAAAACATGCTAAATCTAAATACAAGTCTTGTTGGTTTAAAAACCTTCTGTTCATAGTCTGGTTTAATGTATCCATCACAACTTTAAAAACTCGAATTCTCAACTTTTCTTCTTCACTTGAGTTCACTAGAGCCTCCTCTGAAGACTGGCCATGAACTCTTTTTCTGGGGAGTTCTGCTTCAATGCACAGTTTGTCAGCGTCAATAGCAGGATTTAGATGATTTTGTTATCGATAGATGTAGTCATGTATGTTACAAATTTATTGGCAGCTTTGATGACGTCACGAAACTCGTTCCTGTTTCTTTCAAGTGCTCTCTGTGATGTAGCTACAAACCCCAAAGCCTGAGCAAAATCTAGTTTCCTAGTTTGTAAGTAGTCTGATAAAGGAGTTGTGGAACTAAATATTTTCAGAAATGTCATCACAACCAAAATAGTTTCAAATGAAAGAAATTTAGAAAGGAGAGCATTAACCTCATTTCTTGTTTTATGGTTAAATTGTGCAGAACCACCTATGATACTGAGAGCTACAATTAAGTCTGAGTAGATTGCTTTAGGCTGATCTGTTTCTTTGATATCTGAAAACCAAAAAGCAGAAGATCCAAAGATCTTTGTAGCTGTATCACTTCTTGACCTCCACCTAGTAGCTCCTATTGCAGTCAGTCGGATCTTTGAATTTTATTCCATGTAAACATTTAGTCTTTTACACGACTCTTTAGCAAAAACTTGAGTTTCTTGCAAAAGCCCAAAAAACGATATTGTTTGACCTAAGCATTGTGCAACATCAGACATCAGTAGATTAAGAACGTGTGCATAACACCATGTATATATGTGGTTGGGTACCAGTGATTTCAATTTAGCTGAAACTCCATTATACTCCCCATTGATATTCAATGCGCCATGAAAAGCGTCGGCAATTCAGTTTTTAACATCTAGTCCGTTGTCCTGCAAGAGAGAGTAATGTTTGAAGAAGACTTTCACCTGTTGTAGATTGCACTGTCTTAAGTCCCAACAACTTCTCCTTTACTTCTTTTTCAAATACATATCTCAAAACGATTGCACATTGGTCATAACCTGATACGTCCACTGTAGTATCCATCATGACAGAAAAACTTACAGCTTGTTTGATTTCCTGTACAAATGTAGCAGTTATTATTTCTTTAATAATTGTAATTATTTTTGAAACTGTGGTTTTGCTTAAAAATGTAACTTGACTTCCCCTTCCAACCCTTCCACTTTTCTTACTTTTTTTTTCTAAAGCACTGTTGCTCTATTACATTTTTGACGTGATTTTCAAGGGTGGCGTTATAATTGGTAAGCAAAAGAAATATTTCCAAAAAGTTACCATGGTTTAAAGATGGGTTATTCAGGCTGTAACCTGCTTCATGTTTTTTGCCTCTGAATGCAAGTCCCTGCCTACCAATCAATTTTATCACATCAATTACACCATGCACAACTTTTCTCTTTTGGGCTATTTCTCTGTTCCTTTTAGCTAATTGTTGTTCGAAGAGCAAGGAATCTATTGACCTTTTTTTATTAAAGGCTAAAAAAGATTTTACCGATCCCAAGTGTGACTTCGACTTTTCATGTTCTCCAACAGACTGTGTGAGGTGTCTGTATCGGTCGAAACCAGAACATAACACTGATGATCCATCTGAGTAAGCTACAGACACTGCAATACAGTTTCTTATTTTAAAGCTGTATGAAAGCCAGTTCCGTTTAAAAGTTTGTCCACAAATACTTGAATTACAATAATAAATTTGACCGTCATAAGGCAAGGTGTGGAGTTTTATCTTGAACTGGTTGTTTGGGATGAAAAGAAAGAAAAGATCGATATTAGTAGAAGCAGGCTCTTAAAAATATCTAGTATTTCTTCGTCATCTTCATCGATGGGAGGATCAACGGCTACAGGTTGTGCTATATTGGAATGGCTTTCAGTAGATACACTACCCCATTCCTGTCCCACTTTTGTCACTAGATTTGTCACCAGATTTGTCACCAGAAAAGTCACTAGATTTCTAGGTTGGTAACATTGCTGGGTGCTAAGTCAAGGCCACGTTGTTGGTAACGGGGCTACGTGTTAGGTTGGTAACCCTGCTAAGTCAAGGTCAAAGGTAAAAGTTGCAAGGTAATCAAAATAGTATTCAAGGTCGAAGACTTACGGTGGTGTCATATTTCTTAGAAATATAAAAGGTGAAAAGCTAAAATAGAAATTGCCAGGTAATCATAAATAATTTTCAAGGTCAAACTTTTTAGCGGGAAATATAAATTTTGGAGCTGATCATCATATTTATAGTCAAGGTCAACAGTAGGTATTTAACAAGTTTAAGCATGTCAAGCATGGTCAAGGTGAAAAGCTAAAATAGAAATTGCAAGGTAATCATAAATAATTTTCAAGGTCAAACTTTTGGGAAATATAAATTTTGGAGCTGATCATCATATTTCTAGTCAAGGTCAAAAGTAGGTATTTAACAAGTTTAAGCAAAGGTCAAAGCTAAAATAGAAGTTGCAAGGTAATCATAAATCTAAAAATAGTTTTCAAGGTCAAAGGTTATTGACCTACGCTGGTAGGTTTTTATATTTCTTAGAAATATAAAAGGTCAAGGTGAAAAGCTAAAAATAGAAGGTTGAACTTTTAGCGGGAAATATATTTCTTATATAAATTACGCGTATAGGTATACGGATCCTAACTCACCGTGCGTACGCGTTCCGTTTCAAGGTCACAGGTTAGTAACATTGCCTATTTCAAGGGGTAGCAACCTGCTAAGTCCCCGCGTCAAGGTCACTAGAAAAGTTACTAGGTTTTTGATTATCCTGAAGGTCATTGCCCTCAGTCTCAAGCAAGTCTATGCATGTTTCAAGGGCACGCCCTATTCTGAGAAATCAAGAACAAAGGGGTTGTTTAAAGTCTATGCTTTCAAGGCCACATGAGAGAACAAAGACGATCTATTGTTTTGGCTGAGTCATAGCTTCTGAAGTTCTAGGAAATCAAGAACAAAGACGATGCATTGTCGACGGTTCAAAGTCTATGCTTTCAAGGCCACATGAAAGAACAAAGACTATCTATTGTTCCGTTATTCTAAAAATAGATTGTTATCTCAATTCTAGGAAATCAATAACAAAGGCGACCCATTGTCAACGCTTCAAAGTCTATGCTATTTTCAAGGTAAAAGAACAAAAGCGATTCATTCTTCTGGTCGAGTTATAAAAATAAATTGTTATCTCAATTCTGAGAAATCATGAACAAAGACGATGTATTGTTCAAAGTCTATGCTTATAATTTTCAAAGGTAAATGAACAAAGACGATTCATTGTTCTGGTTGATTTATAAAAATAGATTGTTATCTAAATACATCTCTTTCAAGAACAAAGGCAATCCATTGTCAACGATTTAAAGTTTATGCTTATAAGGTCACACCTCTGATAACAAAGACAATCCATTATTCAGTTATTTTAAAATAGATTGCTATCTCAATTCTAGGAAATCAAGAGCCCTGAGGTGCATGTTTCAAGCAATGTCACGCCCTCAAGTGAGCTAAACAGGTGGCCGTTCCCTAAACAGGTAGCCGTTTCCTAAAAACAGGTAGCCGTTTCTAAAACAGGTAGCCGTTTCCTTAAACAGGGGTCCGTTTCAAAACAGATAGCTGTTTCGCAACATTTCTTAGAAATGGTCAGGGCGAAAAGCTATAAATAGAAATTGCAAGGTAATCATAAATCTAAGAATAGAATTTTCAAGATCTACTCCACTTGAAGGTCACGACGATGATCTCATAAGCTATGCATAAAAAGTAGGTCATGAGTTCATTGAAGGTGAATACTCCACTTCAAGCTAAAAATAGAAATTGCAATGTCAACATCCTCATCATATTACAAGGTCAAGGTCCGAAGCTAAAAATAGAAACTGTAATGTCATCATCATCATCATCATCATCATCATCATCATCATCATCATTACAATTACAATTAGAAGTCTAAAAATAGTGTGTTCAAAGGTTATTGATCTGTATATCATAGCTAAAAATGGCCGGTTCAAGTCCTCACTAAAAGTTGATCGCGTTACAGCTAAAAGTATAGTGACAGCATGATCGTTGAAAGTAGCTTATGCGCGTAACCAGATATGTATGGTAATCAAAGAGATGGTTCATATCTGCACTAATGTAACATAGTGGGGTCGTTTAGAGTAACAATATAAGGAAATAGTGTAATGGGTAGTGAGTGTTGTGTCAAACATGTGGATGGCATACGCTCAAGAGCAATGGACCAAAGCAACTGACCTGAGAACAGCGGTGGAACGCTTGAAGCAAGAATTTTCAGCATTAGTATTCGATGCCGAACATGAGGCGGTTTACGGGCGAGGTGATTATAGTGAAGCGGAGTGTAACGTCCTAGTGAAAAGTATGAAAAGGAGTAAAGATATGTGAAAAGTTTTTAAATTTAAAGGAAATATGTAGAACATGTTTTGTAGAAGAACTGAAAGCTGCGCAATTGCATCAGTTTTGCAATGAAAAATGGATGGCATCTCTTGATGGTAGTAGTTCATCCTCATCAGATGCAGATTAGCCTATCGATACAATTATCAAAGTGCACTCTCCCCTCTAACATCATGATGCAGTAATATATATATAGGACAGTTCCGGTGTCAACTATAATTCATAAGCGTTCTCGAATCAATAAAGATGGATCTATCTGCATTGAACAGTAGCACTTTCTGTAAATCCTTCACGAACGTAAAAGACGCAAAATATAAAGTGATTGATCAACACAAAGTATGGGAAACATATTATCATTGAAACCTAGAACTTTAAGTGCATACTTACCTTAATTCATAAGCGTTCTCGAATCAATAAAGATGGATCTATCTGCATTGAACAGTAGCACTTTCTGTAAATCCTTCACGAACGTAAAAGACGCAAAATATAAAGTGATTGATATGAATACTATCAGTATGGGAAACATATTATCATTGAAACCCAGAACTTTAAGTGCATACTTACCTTAGGATTTTATGAATAGTTCAAAAGAAGATCGCATTGAAAAGTTTAAGCAATATCTGGTTGAGAATGATGCATTACCAGCGCCGGAACTGTAGGAAAGATGACTAATTTAACATTTCTGTAAAAAATAATAACATATATATCTATGTATAATTGTTTGAAATAAATTATATATTTTTGTTGCAAAAAAAAAAAAGAAAGTCTTCTATTTTTGAAGAGTATATCATAATGAAGAGAGCTGCTATTGATGAGACAAAAAAAAAAAAATGTAGCGTGTGTCTGCAGCTATATTGGCTAAGCTCTTCAAGGTTAAGATTTATTGGTATCATATTACAATTCATACCAACCAATCTTCAAGGTTAAATTTTATTGACAAGGTATTGAGAAGGTATAATATTACAGTTCTTATGTTAGACTCTTAAAGCTTCTTAGGAATAGCAAAATAAAATATACATATTATGGTAACATTTTGTAATACCTTTACTGGAGCATATCTATTTATTATTTGTTTTTCGCATTCAATTTTCGTTTAATGTGGTCCACAAGATATCATCATCATCTTTCCTAATAGGTCATCGCTTCATTATATTGTATACTAGCCATACATTCAGCTTACTTAGAGACGTTGTCCGTAACTTATTACAAACCTAAGCAAACCCCGAGGTGTTGTCTATGCATGTTTCAAGGTCATCAAGCATGTCACACCCCTAGAGCCCTGAAGTGGTCTAAACAGGTAGCCGTTTCCTAAAACAGGTAGCTGTTTCCTAAAACAGGTAGCCGTTTCCTAAAACAGGTAGCCGTTTCCTAAAACAGGTAGCCGTTTCCCAAAACAGATAGCTGTTTGGTAACCGTTTCTCGAAGGTTATACGAGAGATCCATTGTTCAGGTGGAAATAGATTCAACATCTCAATTCCGAGAAATCAGGAACAAAGTGGGCCCATTGTTCTAGCCAACGGTTCAAAGTCTATGCTAACAATTTAGTGATGAATGAACAAAGACGGTCCATTGTTCAGTTATAATTTCTAAAAATAGATTGTTATCTAAATACATCTCAATTCTAGGAAATCAAGAACTAAGACGATGCATTGTTCTAACCAACGCTTCAAAGTCTATGCTTATAATTTTCAAGGTCACACCTCTGATAACAAAGGTGATTCATTGTTTTGGCAAAAGCCCTCTGATGCAAACTATTTCTCAGGTTATAACCCAGCCTATCCATCTAGGTCAACAAGTCAACTTTTAACATTCCTTGGAGGTAAAATTCTAGGAAATAGCAAATAAGAGTTCCTATTACTGAATTCTAGTAATATAATCAGTTCGTGGAAACAAGAGGGTTGTTGTCTATGCTGAATATCAAGGTTCCTGTATTGGCTAAACGTTATGCTTACAGTATCTGGTGGTTGGAAATTCTCAAGGTCTCCAAGAAATTTTCAAGGCCATATGTCCTACAGACCGATCTTACCCGACATCATTCGATCGAAATGCAGCCGAAACCTGCAGGATCAATTCTAAACGAGTCATGGAAACAAGAAGAATGATAGGCTAATATCATGGTTATCAACTAAATTGTAATAAAAAGCGTGGGCTCATACAATAGTCATCCAGGATGTTTCTCCAAATATAGATAACCGTTTCAAAACCGACGGTTGTTTCTCAACACAGGCTAAACTGAACTAGCTCAAACCTAAACATCTGGTCATGAGGGTTAGAAATCCCAATTGTGGAAGGTTCAAGTACAATCTGAAAGTAGTTTTATATTATAGAAAAGCTAATCACCTACTTTGGGGTAGTACTGATAGGTAGTAGTTTCTATAAATCCCCTACTTTTTGAGGTAAAGGGTAGCTTTTCCAATAGGCTTATCATCTAGGGGTGCATTTCTGACTCGAGAAAATAATGAATTCTGGGGATTTATTTCAAGGTCAAGTGAGTTTTCTCGTTATGCCAGAACGCGCTCCACGTCTCACTGACGTTTGAAGCATGCTTGTGGTGGGGATTTAAATTTTGGAGTCACTCACCCTCTGGTGGTGAAATCGAAGCTTTGGAGCTCTTTCAAGGTTAAACTGTAAGCGGGAGGTTTAAAATGTTGGAGTTGGTCAAGGTCAAAGCTAAAAGTTGCAAGGTAATCATTCATATAAATCTAAAAGTTTTTGAGTAAGTTAGCAGTTTTGAAAGGATGCATGTTTATAATAAAAAGGCTTCTCCAGGATTGCATTATTCAGTAAACTTTTATTGCTAGAAATGGTGAAAGTAATAAGAATGATAAGAAGAGAAAAGAATTATTAAGTATTGACGAGAGGAAGAAAAGACTCGAGGTGTTAATCAAGGAAATAAAAAATTGAGGTAGATTTAGAGCTGTATGAGGTAAAAAAGAAAATGATGCAACTTCGAGTGAATGTGCCATGAAAAAAGGTGCATTATAATTTGAATGAGAGATGTATTAGTAAATAAGTAATTACGGTAGTAATGATAGTTATATGTAAATATATATGGTTTTAATCGCTTAATAAATCACAACTCGATAATCCTTTACCCGAAAATTCTGAATTTTCGTATATATACCCAATAAGTAAGAGCGCCAATGATAGTAGTTTCCAAAATTTGTAAAAACAAAAAATGTGATAAAAAAAAAAAATGTGTTTTATGATATATGTAAATATATGGTTTTAATCGCTTAATAAATCACAACTCGATAATCCTTTACCCAAAAATTCCGAATTTTCATATATAGGTCCAATAAATTAGAGCGCCAATGATAGCAGTGTCAAAATTTGTTAAAACAATAAATGTCATAAAAATTTTGTTTAACTAATAAAATTGATATGTAAGTGAACGTCGTTAAGGCTTAATAAATCGCAACTCAATGTCCTTTACCCGAAAATTCTGAATTTTCGTATATATATATATATATATATATATATATATATATATATATATATATACCCAATAAGTAAGAGCGCCAAAGAGTAGTTTCCAAAATTTGTAAAAACAAAATGTGATAAAAAAAATTTTGTTTTATCAATACGTAACTGAACGTTGTTAATTTTGCAATTCACCTTTTCCGAATTAATTTTCTTCTCATATGCCTACACACACTTTATTTTTAATTAAAATGAACACTGAAGTTTCTTATCATGATTTATTAAATTATTCAAATTATGTAGGAAGAAATGACCCATAAAACTTATATTACAAAGAAAGAAAGAAAAAGGTCAATAACATTATCCTGTTATATGAAAAGTATGTCAGCATTTCTGTATGTGTCTATTTTAAAATAAATAAATACACTCTTTTATAATATCAGATTAATTTTTAACTCAAAATTTTGAATTTTTGTATATATGTTGAATAAATAACAGCGCAGATAGCATTAAAATAAATTTAGAATATAAAAATTTCAAAACAGTCTTGTGAAAATAGTACATAAAGGTTGAAACTTGCGTACATTTATATTTATATTTATTTATAAATCAGTAGTCCTTTACCCAAAAATTCGAATTTTCGGCATGTAGACTAAACACGTAAGAGCGCAAAAGATAGCACTCCAAAAATTCTCAAAACTAAAAGAATGTGAAAAAAAAAATTTCAATTATTAATGATAAAGTTTGTAGTTTTGATATGTAAGTGAACGTTGTTAAGGCTTAATAAATCATAACTCCAATGTCCTTTACCCAAAAATTCTGAAATTTCGTATACAGGTTCAATAAATTAGAGCGCCAATGATGGCAGTTCCAAAATTTACCAAAATGTGATAAAAAAAGATGAATTTTATCAATGTAAATTTATATGTAAGTTAAAGTTGTTAACTGCTTAATAAATCACAACTCTAATGTCCTTTACCCAAAAATTCTGAAATTTCGTATATAGGTTCAATACATTAGAGCGCCAATGATGGCAGTTCCAAAATTTACCAAAATGTGATAAAAAAAAAAGATGAATTTTATCAATGTAAATTTATATGTAAGTTAAAGTTGTTAACTGCTTAATAAATCACAACTCTAATGTCCTTTACCCAAAAATTCTGAAATTTCGTATACAGGTTCAATACATTAGAGCGCCAATGATGGCAGTTCCAAAATTTACCAAAATGTGATAAAAAAAAAGATGAATTTTATCAATGTAAATTTATATGTAAGTTAAAGTTGTTAACTGCTTAATAAATCACAACTCCAATGTCCTTTACCCAAAAATTCTGAAATTTCGTATACAGGTTCAATAAATTAGAGCGCCAATGATGGCAGTTCCAAAATTTACCAAAATGTGATAAAAAAAAAGATGAATTTTATCAATGTAAATTTATATGTAAGTTAAAGTTGTTAACTGCTTAATAAATCACAACTCCAACGTCCTTTACCCAAAAATTCTGAAATTTCGTATACAGATCCAATAAATTAGAGCGCCAATGATAGAACTAAAAAAATTTGGAAAAAAATTGAAGGTCCTCTTTTACTAATCCAACTGTCAATTTTACGTTTCAGGTGTGAATACTTTATTTCATAAAATAAAATCATTAGTTTTAGTATTTAGAAAATTTTGGAACTGTTATATCTTTTACACCTGTTATTTGTTCAGTCTATCTACAATAAATTCCTAATTTTTCACTCTTAATGATTAAACTGCTATGTAATTATCAATATAAAACTGTTACAAAAAGAAGGTGAACAACATTATGAAATGTAGTAGTAAACAATCAATTATATGTTAATAAATATACTCTTTTTATCATAATTATATGTTAATAAATATACTCTTTTTATCATAATAGCTTAATGGTTAAGTTAAAATCCTCAATTTTGCGTGTAGAAAATAAATAACAGCGCAAAGGATACCAGTTAAATAAATTCAGAATTTTAAAATCTACAAATGATGTATTCAAACATTTACAAACTCCGTTTCAAATTGTAATGTAAACTGATGACATAGAAATAGAATGTTCGCTAAATGCTTTCACAGCAAAATAACTGCGTTCATTATCCTACAATGATTATTAACGCTGCACCGAAAATTACAAGTCATGTTTTAAGTGTTGTTTTAAAATTGAATTGGGCAATTTAAAGAGCATTTAGATACATTAAATGGATAAATTGCATGCATATGTTTCTTCTGAGCTTACGTAAGTACAAAAAGGTGCGTTTTAAGTGCTTTTTGTTGTTTCAAAATGGAATTGGCTAATTTAAGTGTAATTTTTTCATATTTCGAAAAAATTATTACATCAAATGATAGATTGTCACTTCTAAAACACAACTGCGCTGAAAAAAATTTTTTTGCTCGAATTAGGCGAAAAATTTAAATTTTAAGAGCGCATTTTTCTAGGACTTTAGTTTCTTCCAAACCCCGCCTGAACCCTGCACGGAGCACGTCCTCGTCGACTCGTTTTCATCTCTTTCCATACATATGTACATACATCTTTTCTTACATCACACACTTTCAAACATACATCACTTTCATAGTTCAACACGTCTATCGTTTACACAACAATAATTGCAATTATGCATTCCATTCTAGTACAGTACTTGAATATAATATTACAAATCATACTATATGGATGCATTTTGCAATTGCATGCTTTTACTCATTACGAGTACAATCCATTTAACTTGAATTGCAATTGTGTATATATATGTAAGATGTCTGAAGATTCATTGTGAGCGTTATTATTACTTTATTTCATGAAAAATCGTTACAATCTATTTTAGAAAAACCGTATTACAAATAGTTTACAAATTAGTTACATTAAGGTTTTATTATATCATATTTCATATTGCTGCCTAATTTATTGAGTAAAATGTATTTTAATATTCCAATAGTAAAAGACGACCTTCAAGTTTTCAAATTTTTTAGTTCTATCATTGGCGCTCTAATTTATTGGATCTGTATACGAAATTTCAGAATTTTGGGTAAAGGATTATCGAGTTGTGATTTATTAAGCAATTAACAACTTTCAATTTAATATTGCTTTAGTTGGTAAAACAAATTTTTTTTTTTATCACATTTTGGGGAGAGATTTTTTGTAACTTCTTTTATTGGCGCTCTTACTTATTGGATCTGTATACGAAATTTCAGAATTTTTGGGTAAAGGATTATCGAGTTGTGATTTATTAAGCAGTTAACAACTTTAACTATATATAAATTTACATTGATAAAATTCATCTTTTTTTATCACATTTTGGTAAATTTTGGAACTGCCATCATTGGCGCTCTAATTTATTGAACCTGTATACGAAATTTCAGAATTTTTGGGTAAAGGACATTGGAGTTTTGATTTATTAAGCAGTTAACAACTTTAACTTACATATAAATTTACATTGATAAAATTCATCTTTTTTTATCACATTTTGGTAAATTTTGGAACTGCCATCATTGGCGCTCTAATTTATTGAACCTGTATACGAAATTTCAGAATTTTTGGGTAAAGGACATTAGAGTTGTGATTTATTAAGCAGTTAACAACTTTAACTTACATATAAATTTACATTGATAAAATTCATCTTTTTTTTATCACATTTTGGTAAATTTTGGTACTGCCATCATTGGCGCTCTAATGTATTGAACCTATATACGAAATTTCAGAATTTTGGGTAAAGGACATTAGAGTTGTGATTTATTAAGCAGTTAACAACTTTAACTTACATATAAATTTACATTGATAAAATTCATCTTTTTTTATCACATTTTGGTAAATTTTGAACTGCCATCATTGGCGCTCTAATTTATTGAACCTGTATACGAAATTTCAGAATTTTTGGGTAAAGGACATTGAGTTATGATTTATTAAGCCTTAACAACGTTCACTTACATATCAAAACTACAAACTTTATCATTAATAATTGAAATTTTTTTTCACATTCTTTTAGTTTTGAGAATTTTGAGTGCTATCTTTTGCGCTCTTACGTGTTTAGTCTACATGCCGAAAATTGAATTTTTGGGTAAAGGACTACTGATTTATAAATAAATATAAATATAAATGTACGCAAGTTTCAACCTTTATGTACTATTTTCACAAGACTTTTGAAATTTTTATATTCTAAATTTATTTTAATGCTATCCCTTGCGCTGTTATTTATTCAACATATATACAAAAATTCAAAATTTTGAGTTAAAATTAATCTGATATTATAAAAGAGTGTATTTATTTATTTTAAAATAGACACATACAGAAATGCTGACATACATTTCATATAACAGGATAATGTTATTGACCTTTTCTTTCTTTCTTTGTAATATAAGTTTTATGGGTCATTTCTTCCTACATAATTTGAATAATTTAATAAATCATGATAAGAAACTTCAGTGTTCATTTTAATTAAAAAATAAAGTGTGTGTAGGCATATGAGAAGAAAATTAATTCGGAAAAGGTGAATTGCAAAATTAACAACGTTCAGTTACGTATTGATAAAACAAAATTTTTTTTTATCACATTTTTTGTTTTTACAAATTTTTGGAAACTACTATCTTTGGCGCTCTTACTTATTGGGTATATATATATATACGAAAATTCAGAATTTTCGGGTAAAGGACATTGGAGTTGCGATTTATTAAGCCTTAACGACGTTCACTTACATATCAATTTTATTAGTTAAACAAAATTTTTTATGACATTTATTGTTTTAACAAATTTTAGACACTGCTATCATTGGCGCTCTAATTTATTGGACCTATATATGAAAATTCGAATTTTTGGGTAAAGGATTATCGAGTTGTGATTTATTACGATTAAAACCATATATTTACATATATCATAAAACACATTTTTTTTTTTATCACATTTTTGTTTTACAAATTTTGAAACTACTATCATTGGCGCTCTTACTTATTGGGTATATATACGAAAATTCAGAATTTTTGGGTAAAGGATTATCGAGTTGTGATTTATTAAGCGATTAAAACCATATATATTTACATATAACTATCATTACTACCGTAATTACTTATTTACTAATACATCTCTCATTCAAATTATAATGCACCTTTTTTCATGGCACATTCACTAGTTGCATCATTTTCTTTTTACCTCATACAGCTCTAAATCTACCTCAATTTTTTATTTCTGATTAACACCTCGAGTCTTTTCTTCCTCTCGTCAATACTTAATAATTCTTTTCTTCTTATCATTCTTATTACTTTCACCATTTCTAGCAATAAAAAGTTTACTGAATAATGCAATCCTGAGAAGCCTTTTTATTATAAACATGCATCCTTTCAAAACTGCTAACTTACTCAAAAAACTTTTAGATTTATATGAATGATTACCTTGCAACTTTTTAGCTTTGACCTTGACCAACTCAAACATTTTAAACCTCCCGCTTACAGTTTAACCTTGAAAGAGCTCCAAAAGCTTCCGATTTCACCACCAGAGGGTGAGTGACTCCAAAATTTAAATCCCCACCACAAGCATGCTTCAAACGTCAGTGAGACGTGGAGCGCGTTCTGGCATAAAAAAACTCACCCTTGAAATAAATCCCAGAATTCATTATTTTCTCAGTCAGAAATGCACCCCTAGATGATAAGCCTATTGGAAAAGCTACCCTTTACCTCAAAAAGTAGGGATTTATAGAAAACTACCTATCAGTACTACCCCAAAGTAGGTGATTAGCTTTTTTATAATATAAAACTACTTTCAGATTGTACTTGAACCTTCCCACAATTGGGATTTCTAATCATGACCAGATGTTTAGGTTTTGAGCTAGTTCAGTTTAGCCTGTGTTGAGAAACAACCGTCGGTTTTGGGAAACGGTTATCTATATTTGGAGAAACATCCTGGATGACTATTGTATGAGCCCACGCTTTTATTACAATTTAGTTGATAACCATGATATTAGCCTATCATTCTTTTGTTTCCATGACTCGTTTAGAATTGATCCTGCAGGTTTTATTTCGATCGAATGATGTCGGTAAGATCGGGTAGGACATATGGCCTTGAAAATTTCTTGGAGACCTTGAGAATTTCCAAACCAGATACTGTAAGCATAACGTTTAGCCAATACAGGAACCTTGATATTCAGCATAGACAACAACCTCTTGTTTCCACGAACTGATTATATTACTAGAATTCAGTAATAGGAACCTTATTTGCTATTTCCTAAATTTTACCCAAGGAATGTTAAAAGTTGACTTGTTGACCTAGATGGATAGGCTGGGTTATAACCTGGAAATAGTTTGCATCAGAGGGCTTTTGCCCAATGAATCACCTTTGTTATCAGAGGGTGACCTTGAAAATTATAAGCATAGACTTTGAAGCGTTGGTTAGAACAATGCATCGTCTTAGTTCTTGATTTCCTAGAATTGAGATGTATTTAGATAACAATCTATTTTTAAAATTATAACTGAACAATGGATCGTCTTTGTTCATTCATCACTAAATTGTTAGCATAGACTTTGAACCGTTGGCTAGAACAATGGGCCCACTTTGTTCCTGATTTCTCGGAATTGAGATGTTGAATCTATTTCCACCTGAACAATGGATCTCTGTATAACCTTCGAGGAAACGGTTACCAAACAGCTATCTGTTTTGGAAACGGCTACCTGTTTTAGGAAACGGCTACCTGTTTTGAAACGGCTACCTGTTTTTAGGAAACAGCTACCTGTTTTAGGAAACGGCTACCTGTTTAGACCACTTCAGGGCTCTAGGGGTGTGACATGGCTTGATGACCTTGAAACATGCATAGACAACACCTCGGGTTTGCTTAGGTTTGTAATAAGTTACGGACAACGTCTCTAAGTAAGCTGAATGTATGGCTAGTATACAATATAATGAAGCGATGACCTATTAGGAAAGATGATGATGATATCTTGTGGACCACATTAAACGAAAATTGAATGCGAAAAACAAATAATAAATAGATATGCTCCAGTAAAGGTATTACAAAATGTTACCATAATATGTATATTTTATTTTGCTATTCCTAAGAAGCTTTAAGAGTCTAACATAAGAACTGTAATATTATACCTTCTCAATACCTTGTCAATAAAATTTAACCTTGAAGATTGGTTGGTATGAATTGTAATATGATACCAATAAATCTTAACCTTGAAGAGCTTAGCCAATATAGCTGCAGACACACGCTACATTTTTTTTTTGTCTCATCAATAGCAGCTCTCTTCATTATGATATACTCTTCAAAAATAGAAGACTTTCTTTTTTTTTTTGCAACAAAAAATATATAATTTATTTCCAAACAATTATACATAGATATATATGTTATTATTTTTTTACAGAAATGTTAAATTAGTCATCTTTCCTACAGTTCCGGCGCTGGTAATGCATCATTCTCAACCAGATATTGCTTAAACTTTTCAATGCGATCTTCTTTTGAACTATTCATAAAATCCTAAGGTAAGTATGCACTTAAAGTTCTGGGTTTCAATGATAATATGTTTCCATACTGATAGTATTCATATCAATCACTTTATATTTTGCGTCTTTTACGTTCGTGAAGGATTTACAGAAAGTGCTACTGTTCAATGCAGATAGATCCATCTTTATTGATTCGAGAACGCTTATGAATTAAGGTAAGTATGCACTTAAAGTTCTAGGTTTCAATGATAATATGTTTCCCATACTTTGTGTTGATCAATCACTTTATATTTTGCGTCTTTTACGTTCGTGAAGGATTTACAGAAAGTGCTACTGTTCAATGCAGATAGATCCATCTTTATTGATTCGAGAACGCTTATGAATTATAGTTGACACCGGAACTGTCCTATATATTACTGCATCATGATGTTAGAGGAGAGTGCACTTTGATAATTGTATCGATAGGCTAATCTGCATCTGATGAGGATGAACTACTACCATCAAGAGATGCCATCCATTTTTCATTGCAAAACTGATGCAATTGCGCAGCTTTCAGTTCTTCTACAAAACATGTTCTACATATTTCCTTTAAATTTAAAACTTTTCACATATCTTTACTCCTTTTTCATACTTTTTCACTAGGACGTTACACTCCGCTTCACTATAATCACCTCGCCCGTAAACCGCCTCATGTTCGGCATCGAATACTAATGCTGAAAATTCTTGCTTCAAGCGTTCCACCGCTGTTCTCAGGTCAGTTGCTTTGGTCCATTGCTCTTGAGCGTATGCCATCCACATGTTTGACACAACACTCACTACCCATTACACTATTTCCTTATATTGTTACTCTAAACGACCCCACTATGTTACATTAGTGCAGATATGAACCATCTCTTTGATTACCATACATATCTGGTTACGCGCATAAGCTACTTTCAACGATCATGCTGTCACTATACTTTTTAGCTGTAACGCGATCAACTTTAGTGAGGACTTGAACCGGCCATTTTTAGCTATGATATACAGATCAATAACCTTTGAACACACTATTTTTAGACTTCTAAGAATTGTAATATGATGATGATGATGATGATGATGATGATGATGATGAATATACAGTTTCTATTTTTAGCTTCGGACCTTGACCTTGTAATATGATGAGGATGTGACATTGCAATTTCTATTTTTAGCTTGAAGTGGAGTATTCACCTTCAATGAACTCATGACCTACTTTTTATGCATAGCTTATGAGATCATCGTCGTGACCTTCAAGTGGAGTAGATCTTGAAAATTCTATTCTTAGATTTATGATTACCTTGCAATTTCTATTTATAGCTTTTCGCCCTGACCATTTCTAAGAAATGTTGCGAAACAGCTATCTGTTTTGGGAAACGGACCCCTGTTTAAGGAAACGGCTACCTGTTTTTAGGAAACGGCTACCTGTTTTTAGGAAACGGCTACCTGTTTAGGGGAACGGCCACCTGTTTAGCTCACTTGAGGGGCGTGACATTGCTTGAAACATGCACCTCAGGGCTCTTGATTTCTAGAATTGAGATAGCAATCTATTTTAAAATAACTGAATAATGGATCGTCTTTGTTATCAGAGGTGTGACCTTATAAGCATAAACTTTAAATCGTTGACAATGGATTGCCTTTGTTCTTGAAAGAGATGTATTTAGATAACAATCTATTTTTATAAATCAACCAGAACAATGAATCGTCTTTGTTCATTTACCTTTGAAAATTATAAGCATAGACTTTGAACAATACATCGTCTTTGTTCATGATTTCTAGAATTGAGATAACAATTTATTTTTATAACTCGACCAGAAGAATGAATCGCTTTTGTTCTTTTACCTTGAAAATAGCATAGACTTTGAAGCGTTGACAATGGGTCGCCTTTGTTATTGATTTCCTAGAATTGAGATAACAATCTATTTTTAGAATAACGGAACAATAGATAGTCTTTGTTCTTTCATGTGGCCTTGAAAGCATAGACTTTGAACCGTCGACAATGCATCGTCTTTGTTCTTGATTTCCTAGAACTTCAGAAGCTATGACTCAGCCAAAACAATAGATCGTCTTTGTTCTCTCATGTGGCCTTGAAAGCATAGACTTTAAACAACCCCTTTGTTCTTGATTTCTCAGAATAGGGCGTGCCCTTGAAACATGCATAGACTTGCTTGAGACTGAGGGCAATGACCTTCAGGATAATCAAAAACCTAGTAACTTTTCTAGTGACCTTGAAGCGGGGACTTAGCAGGGTTGCTACCCCTTGAAATAGGCAATGTTACTAACCTGTGACCTTGAAACGGAGAACGTACGTGCACGGTGAGTTAGGATCCGTATACCTATACGCGTAATTTATATAAGAAATATATTTCCGCTAAAAAGTTCAACCTTCTATTTTTAGCTTTTCACCTTGACCTTTTATATTTCTAAGAAATATAAAAACCTACCAGCGTAGGTCAATAACCTTTGACCTTGAAAACTATTTTTAGATTTATGATTACCTTGCAACTTCTATTTTTAGCTTTGACCTTTGCTTAAACTTGTTAAATACCTACTTTTGACCTTGACTAGAAATATGATGATCAGCTCCAAAATTTATATTTCCCGCTAAAAGTTTGACCTTGAAAATTATTTATGATTACCTTGCAATTTCTATTTTAGCTTTTCACCTTGACCATGCTTGACATGCTTAAACTTGTTAAATACCTACTGTTGACCTTGACTATAAATATGATGATCAGCT
Organism: Vesta saturnalis; assembly: GCA_036346205.1. Classification (NCBI taxonomy): domain Eukaryota; kingdom Metazoa; phylum Arthropoda; class Insecta; order Coleoptera; family Lampyridae; genus Vesta; species Vesta saturnalis. The sequence goes on along the minus strand of JARFJB010002417.1, from coordinate 1,749,603 downwards.
CCAAAATTTATATTTCCGCAAAAAGTTTGACCTTGAAAATTATTTATGATTACCTGGCAATTTCTATTTTTAGCTTTTCACCTTTTATATTTCTAAGAAATATGACACCACCGTAAGTCTTCGACCTTGAATACTATTTTGATTACCTTGCAACTTTTTACCTTTGACCTTGACTTAGCAGGGTTACCAACCTAACACGTTGCCCCGTTACCAACAACGTGGCCTTGACTTAGCACCCAGCAATGTTACCAACCTAGAAATCTAGTGACTTTTCTGGTGACAAATCTGGTGACAAATCTAGTGACAAAAGTGGGACAGGAATGGGGTAGTATATCTACTGCTTCCACATTTTTAGTGTTTATTTTAGCCATCACTGACCTGTGCCTCAAAGTGTTTTATTGTTGGCAATAGCAATGTATTTTCTTCGGTGTGGCTTGTTGATGGAATCTCCACGGAAGAATCTTCTGTCATCTGTTGCTGCACTGGCAGTAAAAATGTTGTTATTTTAGAACACGTTGATGCAGCCTCTTTTCTTTTACCAGTTTATTTTTCTTTCCTGTAGTCATGACCGGACTTCCTTTTCTTCTTGGCTGGGTCGTCCATGGTACTAAGGTAACATTAATTAAAATCATCTGAAATAAACAAAAGCTATTAGTTCTAAAAAGTTATGGATTAAGGAGAATCCTAAAATTTGAGTGTGTCTTAAGTGATCTAAAAAAATAATAATTACCATAAAATGGGGTGGATAGCAACAGTTTTCAACTTTAAAAACATAAAAAAGGTATAAAATAAATTAATATAAGAGTATAGCTTGTTGATTTTATTAATTATGCTGTAACTAGAAAAAACGTTTTTAGTTCGATAATTGTTTCCTACAAAAAGTAAGCGTATCTATTCAGTGTCACAGGCGAAAAAAAATCCCCTTTGTTCATTTCAGAAAAACTTAAGATAATATGAAAGTGAGAAAGTATGATAACTTTTTTAATTGTACCTACCCTATAACATACAGTAGTAAAATTATTTAAATATGATTAGTTTTAGTATACTGAAGTTGTATTTCATGCCATTTCATTTCCATAAGTAGTGATCATTAATTATAATATGTTGTCATTAATAAATAATAAAACTGTTACACTAACACTAAACTATAGTAAACGTAATTAGAACAGGTCAAGTTTGGTGCAGTAGAGAAGTACGGTATTAACTTATCAGCAGACAGACTGTCTTTTTCTTGACATGTTGATTGCTGAGTGCGTATTTTGGGACGCAAGAGATAAGGCGTGTGAGAATGTGCAATGGCGTGCGTGCGTTGGGCTATTATTAGAATCCGAGTCAGTCACTCTTCTTACGCATTTTCACGCATATTCCTTTATTTTCACTGATTTTTTGTCGTAACCTGTTCTTAAGAACAGCTTTCCTATAACTGTCCACATACACATTCACCGCTGATTGTACCGTACAGCACTGATGAATTTTTGTAAGTTTGTTATGGAGATTTTTTTTCTTTTTGTGAGGGCGCAAGTGACTCATTTGAAGGCGGGCGCACCGGCCCGAGGGCCGGTGGGCCGGCGGGCCAATTCGCCCCTGGTGTTACCTCTTCTGTTACACATATATCGTAACAAGATTATTTACTTTTAACTTTGCAAATTTTGTCAAAACAAATGTGGAAAAATGCTAGCTAAATGCCAAAACGATGATCGCTGATCGCCCACATACCGCCTGCACTGGCTTGGTGGGAGAAGTTTTATTACATTTGATGATGTCTTTTACAAAGTAATCCGATTCCTATTAATAACAGGGCTAAAATAATAACATCTTATGGATGTTATTATTTTGTAAAGTGTGGCCATGCGCAATGCAGTTTATATAAAGTTGTTTTAGGCACAACAGTTCAGCTGGGCGATTCTACAGCTCCGTGAAAAGTGAGAAGAGATAACTATGACATTAACGGGAACACGTGGACTTACGTGTAGACCACTCTGACGTGGCGTCGAAACGCGTTCTCACGTCACGCCGGCTCAATATAAACGTAAACACACAAAACTCTGTGTCAGATTTTTATATCACGCGTATTATGACATGGGCCCACCTTACGTCAGAGTAATCTACATTCACCTTAAGTTTGGTTGATTTTCGTTATTTGTGTATTGTTACTTGCCGACTTACAGGCGCGCGCGCGCGTGTATGTGTGTGTGTGTGTGTGTGTGTGTGTGTGCGCGCGCGCGTGTGCGCGCCTTCGTGCGTGCGTGAGTGCGTGTCTGTGTGTGAGTGAGTATACATATGTATATGTAGGTAAGCATTTTCAATCATATTAATTTAATTTTTACATTTATTTCGCTTTACATTTGCGTGTGTGCGTGAGCGCGCGTATGCGTGCGTCTGGGTGTAAATGTAATTAATCTATATGATTAAGGTCCATATATTGGTAATTTTATATTTTTGAAATATACAGCGTTTTCAGAAATACTTGATAAAATTAAAAAATAGCTCCTAATAAACCCCCCTCTCCGCTGCTGCATTTCGCACAAAATCTAATCAGCTCCAGGAGAAATAAAAACAAGCTTAAATACAAAATTTTAAGTACGTAGGTGTTTTCGTTCTGGAGTTACCGTGGATACTAACATCCATCCATACACACCCGCGCTGGCACGCACGCACGCACGCACGCACACACACACACACACACTATATATATATATATATATATATATATATATATATATATATTGAGATGTTCAGAAAGAGGTAATAGAAGTATCGGACAGATTACATGACATTTGGGTCATAAAAGGGGTGATTTCTAGCTCGATACAAGTGCGAGACACTATTTTACATAAATCTGGTTCACGATGTGTTTAAAATAAATTTATTTGGTATAAATTAATCTGAATATCATTTGCTTAGTTTGGTTTCATCATAAAAAGCAATTTGCTGCTACCAAATTTGTCAAGAATGTCAAATATCACCATTTTCGTAGAGTCATTTTAGTATTGCAATTATTGCAATAAAAATCAATTTTTCAAAGGTAATTTGGCAAGTAGACATTTTACAGGTGTTTAAACATGGACTATATAGTTAGGATTAGGTTAGGGATAGTGTATGTTTAGTTTTTAAAAGCAGGAAATACAAAAATTTAGTAAAAGGGTTATAATATGGACAGTATAGACAATTTTCGCACATATTTTTGGTAGCAAATTTGTGACAAAAATATTAATACAAGTTTCACAATAAGAAAAACATTTAAAACATTATGGCATACAGACATTTATAGTGCCGTACAATTTATAGTGAAAAATTTCAAAAAGAGTGTTAGACGATGAGACTTTTTCAATGCAAGACTATATAACATTATGCATTGCAAATAAGTAGTGAGAACAATAAAGACAAGTAGTACAAACCTTAAACATAACATTTTAAGTGTTAAAAACATTTTTAGAGGTAAATAAATTTCATTTTTAGATTTAAGTTTGGTTACGTTGTAAATTTTAGTTTTTTTCATAATTTTATACTTTTTCCACTTTATTAGACGTAGATTTTGCTCTTAAAGCAAATAATAGATGTTCTTTCTCAATATGAATATGTTTTATAAGGATACAGCGTTTTTCTCCGCAAATTATGCTAAATCTGAGGTGAATTTAAGCTAATATTACAAAAGCTTAAAATTTTCTTTAAATTAATTGTTTCGAACATAAAAGATATGTATTCCTATGTAAAATGTCCTCAGAATTCCATTTTTGCAAGTAATTTTAGTGTAGCTTGTAAGTATAAATAGTTAAAAGCTTATTTTAAGTAGAGTAGGTTACTTCGTTTATTAGTGTTAGGAATTATAGCCTGTTAGGTGGCCTTTTATTCAAAATTTCACGTAGTTTTCATTTCCGTTTTAATTTTCAATTCCGATTATGCATAAGAAAGTTACGGCCAAAATTCCATGTATGTACAATTTTTAATTTTGATCCTCCAATCAGATCCATAGTTACATTTGCAATATGGCTGTAAAAAATGAAAATTTTGTAACAACCAGAAACATATAAAAGCAAGCGCTCAGGAAATAATTCTCTCTTGAAATTGTTTAAAAGTGTAAAAGTTTAAAACAGTGTTGTAAAATTTGTGAGTACATAACCTAAATTTTTATCGTTAAGAAGTTTTACGTTACGAATAATTTTCGAGAGCACTTGTTTTTGTATCGTCGGATAGAAATAAATAGTTCGGTCTCCGATACCTGTCGTTTAATAAAATAATTCTGTTCGATTAATTGATGTTACGATTTTGTGAAGATTTGTTTACGTGTTTTCAAATTTAAAATAATTCTTGTTTACCAAATTAAATTCCATTTTATTTGGTCAAAGTTTGTTTTATTTGTCCGGACAATTCCTTTTAAATAAAATTATTATCGGTAGCTAAAATAAAAGTGTTGTTAACAATAATCTTGAATACTTAAACATATATTTTAAACGATATCACTCATTGAGCTATAAAATCATTAAAATAAAAAGTTACCGAAATAAATAAGTGGTTGAGTTTGCCGTTTTTGGGGAAAACATCTATAAGCCTGGAAGTTGGTGTCTTCGACAACTGAGAACCGAGATAGCAGTTGGGTATTGGTAACAACTGTAGCCGAGTGAACATTGCCTGCATCCAGCTGAAGTATTTGAAGACATCATTCAATCAACGGGAAGGACTGTATATGTGAGTCAAATTTTATAACCCTACCTATTGTGAATATTCATTGTTATTTTCCTGCAATTTGTATTTGGTACATGTTTTTAGTTAAGAATTTTAAATATTTACTTGTGTAAACACCTGTAAAGATATTAATTTCTTTTCTTTTTCAAAATTTTCTTTCTGGTTCTAAACATTAAATTTACTAAATATAATCATCTGACATTTTGACAGTTACTTATTTTACTTAAATTCATTAACGCATGCGTTGGATAGCAAATTATATTCAGAGCATTTTGTATACTTTAAATTCAATTACATATAGGATACTTCTTATACTACAAAATTATTATCTTCAACTAAATTCCTTGAACTCTATCCCCATATGAGATTTTGAGCTAGTCCGGTGCAATAATAACATTTAAGAGGTAAATAATTACTTCAATCATTATTACATACAACATTTAAATTTACCTCAAACCAAATTTTAAATAACTTAATTTTTTTCCTCATATTTGTGTAAGTCGCCATATTTTTTATTCCTTATTTTTATTCAAATTAATAATTAATACATTACAAAATAATTCCTTATCTTAATAAATTAATTACATTTATCATCACAATTATATATATATATATATATATATATATATATATATATATACATATTATACAAATCTATACGTTTTGAAACAATTACAGATATCGTCCTCAGTAAATGGTAATACCTCAAGCAATTCTTATAGAGATTACCATTTACTGAGGACGATAACTGTAATTGCTATCGAAATATATAGAATTATATAATCTAAATGTACATTTTACATATTGCTTTTTACAAGCTAATCACAGTTCATTTACGATCGTAGAGTGGGCGATACTGATATGAATGGAGCTGCTTTAACTTTTTAAACAGAAGCCGTATTCAAATTTATCTTTATTTGATTCGAAAATAATTGTTCGAATTAACCAGATATACACTCAAAATTGTCTTAAGGTGTGGTAGTAAATTTTCTGCGTTATCAGTTACTTGCTACTGCTCAATTATAGTTAGTTTTACTATAACTATTAATTTTTCAGATGGCTTATAATTAATTGTAAGCGGAAGTTTTCCGGATTTTAGAGAAAGGTACACTTTTATGTTTTCACGTTTAAAGTCGCAAAACATCAAGGTACGTTTCTTAGCATTTTTCCTTGTTCTATTGATATCTCTATCTTCTGTGTTCCGACTTTTAACACTTGTTGATTGAGCAGATATTTATTTTGTTTCTATCATGCTTGATATCAAAATAGTTTAGGATCATCAACTGTATCCTTCCTATATCGTTCAAGTGACAAACTACAAATAAGGCTATCATTAATCAACTTGTAGTAACACCAACTGCAGAAAGTTCCTTACGTCTCCGCACATACTCTGCCTGTTCACATCCAAATTTGGTTACCAGAAGGTACGCAACTACCCTAAGTACAGTTCCTCTAAGGTGAGATAGCATTTATTTAAATCGTTTTATTGCAAGAATAACGACACTGTTCACTGCCACTGTTTGTAATAAATAACCGTAACAAAATTACTCACCACAAACCACTTACTTATTGTTTTGTTTCACGAGGAACACTTTTTTACGATATTTAACGTTAAATAACGTATCATCTCTTTTTTTTTAGTTAACGTACTCAGAGGTTACAGTGACAGGCGAGAAATTCTTTATGGACACACGATACCAGTTTGCCACTTCTTCTAGTAGGCAAACTTCGATAACCGGAGTAAAAGTCGAAATATCAAGAATTGTTGACATCTGACCAGAATCAACATATAGTTATCGCGATTGACTACATACCCAAAAGATTTCAGTTCAGATTTGAAAAATGAAATTTTTCTTTAAGGCTCATGCTGCATCTAACAGTCCACCTAGAACCTGTTCCAACACTTCTAAATGCCCCACTAAATTGGATGAATTGGATAATACTCAACAATAGGGTTGAATATCTGGACCTAGAATTTGATCAATTATACGCTGAAATGTTGCTGACGCCAAATGGCATGTGATTGAACTGAAACAATTCACGGTCCGAAACCGTGAAAGCGGTAATGGGTTTAAAATCATCGGGTAAAGTTATTTGCCAGTATGTATATTTATACTTGACAGATATCGAACATCGCGTAACCCATCTAAAATAGATGACACATAAGGTGAAGTATAGGCATTTCTATTTGTTACTTGATTTACCTTACGCAATTTTCTAAACCTTCGAACTTACTTGCCGAGATAGAATTGTAGGTCGAGCTCAGTACTCGGTTTACTGGCCCCGCCAACTATTTCCCAGGCACCTAGGACAATTTAACCGAGTAACTCTTGGGTTACCGCGTCCACATCAACGCCGCTACCATAAAATTTCCTAAAACCGAAGTCGAATCAGAAAAATGGAAGAAAGTGCTGATGTCGATGGAAGGATATATGCCAAATCAGGTTAAAGAAGTTGTGACTGTAGTTGGTAGTCGTTTGTAATTATCAATAGTTGGTTTCCAATACTCCAGTTGACGACCGATATTGAGTTGATCTAATCAGGTAATTTGTGCTAGGGTTAAATCTAAAACTCTTGGATATATATATATATATATATATATATATATATATATATATATATATATATATATATATATATATATAGTGAAACATATTTTTCCGGTAATATAAAAAAATGTCATATTTTTGACTGAAAGGAATGTCGGTTAAAAAATAGTTATAGAATTCATCCCACGAGAAATGTTTTAATTCAGAATAACAATAAGTAACAAGAGTCATACTAAAATGAAAAATACATCGTGACATCGTATGCACAAAATGTGACTGCTTATAAGGGCGAAATACATTATAGCTTTTAAATTGTATACACTATAATACATTAGTGTTCGTCGACAGGTGCTCTTTTGAAACAAAAAATATATTAAAATGAGTGTAACTTGGCCACTGATAAACGCGCAAGAAGTAGTGATGTCAGGTAATATTGCACGATTGTGTAACGAGCAGGCCCACCCAGAATCATTTAGTAGCCTGGGAAAATGTTCTCTTAGGATAAGAATGAAAAACACAAATTAACATACTCAAGAAAAACTGTAAACTAATAACTAAAAGAATACATTTAGGCTTTTCCTTGACTTCATTTTGCAAAATCGTCATTGAAAATTATCACTAATTAAATCCTGTTCTATATTAAGTGCTCATTAGGTGATTACTGATAAGCCTGTCTTCAGTCTTTTTAATTTTTAAGGTCCTAAATTGTGGGGGCCTAGGACAAAGGGTTACTACCTTATCAGGGCCGTTCTGCAGGATGCACGGTGCTTGCGCCAAACGAACGGTTCAAAGCAAAGTACACCGTTTTTAACAAGCTGAAGCGGAATGGCGATGCAAGGAATATGCATATTTTGCTCTGGCATTAAACACACTCCAGCTATTTCTGTCAGGAAAAACTGCGACATTATAGAGTTACCTTTTTATTGATTACTTAAAAAGATGACATTTTGCAGGTGTTAGTAAACTATATAAGACGACAATTTTATAATAAAAAGAGGACTTGTGCGGCTAAAAGAGCACGCCTGGTCACCTTACATGGGGACCCTCTACATACATGTATTTATTGTTGGTGATAAAAGTAAACCTTAAAGTAATTAAAATGAAAAAGAAAAAAAATTATTAATTATTAAATGATAAATTTAGTAATCAACAAATAGTAATCAACGAAAAAAAGTTCCCTGCCAAACATAACATCCAATTAGTAGTCGGTGTGTAATTTTGTTATGCTTATTTATTGCAAGTAGTAACACATACCTTGTAGCTTTATTCTTGCAATAAAACAATTTAAAAACATGCTACCGACCGTAGAGGAGCTGTCGTAGTAGTTGCCAAACCTTCTGATAATCAAATTTAGATGTGAGCATGCAGAATATGACATCGGTGTATCAACTGTAAGTGATACGCATGGTCGTTGATAGTCGTAAAGTACTCTGATACCAAGTACGATGGAAACCAAATGCTCTGGCCAATTAACCAAGAACCAAAAAAAGCTTAAGAGGTCATACCTTGGTGTTTTACGGCTTTAAACGTGAAAGCATAAAAGTTTATCTTGAAAATCAGAAAAGCTGCTTCTAATTATTAAGAACCACCAGAAAAAAAATTGCAGTTTTACTAAAACTAAAAAATTGTGCAAGTAACTGTTAATGTAGAAAATTTGCTACCACACCTTAAGACAATTTTTTATGTATATCATGACTAGTTCGAACAATTCTTTTCGAATTTAATAAAGATAAATTTAAATCAGGCACCTGTTTGATGAGATACGACAAACATTTAAAAACAATTCCAATCATATTAGTATCGCCCTCCCTTAGATCATAAATGAAATGTGATTGACTGGTACAAAGAACCATGTAAAATGTACATTTACTTTATTTTATGCAAGATATAAAGGCTATAAAGTACATTTTATGAATCAATTTAGCGGGCGTAAAATGCCACTTTAGCGCCCGCGAACTACTTCAGCCCTCACAGGCGGTAAAGTGACTGTTTTTTTTTTGGTTTTCAGAATTCACGTTCAGTTAGTAAGGTAAATGTAGGTACCGGCTATCGGACGCTTAAGAGTATAGGGAAAATTTTGGGGCCCAAAATATATAAATATTAGGCAAAATCATAAGCTCAGGCTGCATTTTAAGGTTTTCTATGTATTTAATTATCTAAATAAGTTATCCCTTTTGATGGTAACGGCTATGTTCTTTTTATATTCCAAATTTTATTTAAAAAAGTACATTTACCGTGTTATCGGACACCCCAAAAGTGTTATGATCTATTTATCGACATATAAGGGATTTATGTGAAGTAACAATAAATATAAGTAAGTGGCTAAATATTTAATGTAATGTATTTCACAAAGTTTAAATTGTCATAGTAAAGTGTTTTTTTGTTTTAATATAAATAAATCAATTTTCCATTTAAAAATAAATAAATAAATATTTAAATATTCCAGTAAACACTTCATAAAACAAAAACGAAACATGTATGCTTAAAATAAAAAACATCGACTTATAGTAGATAAAATTGCAAAAGTACTTAAGTAGGTACTTATAGTAACTGAAGGAACATTTTATTAACAGTCTTTAATTTCTGGTACATCGTACAAGCCTCTCTTGTTTATAGGTTTTGGTTCTTCAATGTCTTTGATGACGTCGCATGATTTATAAGATAGAATGTCATCTTTTCATTTCCAATTTTGGTCTTTTGAGACCATAGCTTTAACTGTATACTCATTGATATTGTTATCGTAATTTAGGATGCATCCAGGATAATAGTTCTCATTATATTTCACGATTACATAATTTCCAACTGAATTTTTTTTAGGATTCTCTCTTTCTTTTCCAATAGGTTTCTTCTCGGCTTTAGTTTTATTTAAATTAGAAGCCTTTTTTTCTTTGTTTTCCAAGCAAATTCTTTTAAATTTATCTTTTTCCTCTTCTTCTTTTTGCTTCTTGCCCAACTTCCTTTTTTCGTATCCAAAACGACGACTGGTGGAATCTTTTCTTCCGATTACCTTACTTCACGTTTTTCATGTGGTGGGGTCTTCCAAAATACAATTTTTAAAAGGAGGTGGAATATCATCTGATAGTCCTTTATCGCCAGTTGGGGATTTTTCCAGAGTTCCTTGGATGGATTCAATTTTGTCGTTGTTTTCTTTATTTTCGTCTTCACATTCCGCCTCATTTTCATTGTTCTTCTTTGTATTCTTTTCTTCTTTTTCCTCTTTCTTCGCTTCCCATTTGATCTTCATTTTCTTCTTTTCTCATGGATATGTCTTCTTCAGTAGTCACGATATTACCTTCGTTTTCGATTTGATTCTCGTCAGGTCCTTTAATTTCATTTCCAGCATTGGATAATTCATAAGGTTTTACAGGAACACTTAGAATTTCATTAATGCCTTTTTTCCAGCAGACTTGCTCTTGTTCCCATGATTCCAAACTTCATTTAACAATGTGTCTTGATTTCGAATAACTTCCCGGGGAATATTTTAAAAACTTGCAAGTCTAAATCTTCAGCGGAGAAATTGAAGTTACTTGTGTCAAATAAATTTAAGGCAGGAAGAGAAATATCTGGGTTATTAATGTCCAATTGCAATACTTCCTTATCTTTTGCAGTTTCAGTTATTAAATCCAAGTTAGGTGAGTGAGGGCAAGGTTTTGGACTGTTTCATATTCGAATTGGGGTAACTCTAAAGACTCGATGATTACTGCTGGAGGACCAGACTCTTCAACTTCTGTTGGAAGATCTTGAGGAAACTCTAAAGACTCGATGATTACTACTGGAGGATCACTCTTCAACTTCTGTTAGAAAATATTGAGGTAACTCTAAAGACTCGATGATCAGACTCTTCAAGTTCTGTCTGGATGATCTGACACTTGTGCCAATTTAGTATTGTTTGCAGATTTAGAAAGTTGTTGCCAGAAATAAAAAAGGTTAGTATCTTCTACATCTCCTTTCCATATTCGGTCAGAAACTGTAAAGAGTCGTATCTTATCTTCATTTATAGATTGAAAAACTCTTAATGCAATTTTCTCATTAGTTTTATCTGTTATGGTTGTTGACTGGGAATGCGTATCAACTGAATCTTTAAAAAAGGTATCAAATTTAATATTATTAGCATTGAATGGCACAAGACCACAAATTTTGAAACCATTTTTTATTGAAATCTTTAGATGTGTTTCCATTCGGTCAATCGTGCTTTTTAATAAGGGCGCAAATAATTCTTTGGTAATTTTCCTACCGTGGTTATTCATTCTCCAGTTAGTTATCATCTTTCTCCATTCTACTTTAAAAGTGTGAGAGGCTGCCACATCTAGTGGTTGTAATATGTGTGCTATTAGGATACAGGCTTATTAAAATTATCTCATTTTCTGCACAAAATGTGCTTAATGGCATTGTTAGATGAGATTTGTGTCCATCAACGTATAACAATACTGGCATCACAATATTAATATTATTTTTAATCCAAGGTAAGAAAATATTTGTTATGTATTCAAAGAGCGATCGACCGGTCATCCAGCCATTATCTGATCAAGATTTCGGCACATTATCAATGATGTCCTTTGGAAGTCGCTTATAAGAGTACATGATAAGCGGTGGTGGCAAATCTCCTTCAGCATTACACATAAAAAGTACTGTAATGGCTTCTTTTTCATCGTTATTTGACACGCTGTATACCGTTCTTTCACCTTTTTTTGTGAGGACTTTTTCTCCTGGGGGACTTAAGAAAACTGCTGTTTCGTCACAGTTAAAGACTCTATTTCCATCAATAATGTTGATATTATTTTCTTGGAGATAATTTTTAATTTCATCGAACCATTGACGCATTTTTTCTTCCGTTACTCTTGACCGTTATCCTGTTAAACTCTGTGGAATCCTTTGGGAAACTTCTGGGTGCCTTTTCAGGAAGCTTTCGAATCAACGACGACCAGGCTTATCATCGACAAATGGATTTTCTCGTTTCAACTCAAGTATCTGAAAACTCTCTCAAATAGTTGATTCTTAGTGACCGGAAATCCAGCTCTAGCAGCACGGAATACCCAAGAGACCAAATGGGTTTCTTCTTCAGATGTTAAAATTGATGATGGATCAATTTTCCTTTCGACTTATGTCTTCCCTATTCTTTTATCGCTTAATGTAGATAAAGGAACGTTAAAAGAGACACTAGGTTTACGAACGGACATGCCGCTTTTGACGGCTTCTAAAGCTTGCCTCATATTTTCATCAGTGTATTGGTGTCGTTTATTTATTCTGAAAAAAATGAACAAAGGTGAAACTTTTCCGGGTCGCATTGTCTTAATATGATGCCCGATAAGTGGAGCTTATAAAATCATTAGTGCCCTAACTATCAGACTTAGTAATTAAAACCACTAATAATAGACCTCTGCAGTTATAACAAATTATTGTAAAATAAATATTAGTACGAAGTACTTATTCTATAGAATATTTGAGGTAAAAAAACAAGTTAATCGTTTAAATTTAGTTGTTAAAGTAATTATTAATATGTACCAGTTATCAGAGTACTGATGTACCAGTTATCGGCATAGCATATTCGTTAATGTGAAATATTGAACAAAAAGCATTGTTCATTTCTTTATCTTATGAAATGTACTATGCCGATAACTGGGTGGGTCAATCATAGGTTTATTAAAAATTAATATGCTTTGGAATTTTCTAGAAATTCTTTTTTAATTTTCAGTAATATAGCTTTAAAAAATACGCTGCATTGAAGCAGTTATCGGACAGCCTACCAATATCTGGTACATACCTATTATAATGTGCCCCGCTTATCGGACACCATTTTACTGATAAAAACATTAATAATTTGACAATGAAAAGTCATTTAGAACGATAATAGATTAATATTATAAGTAGAAAAAATGGACACATGAAATTCTTAACATATGGAAACTCAATGTAAATCAAGGGCAGTTTCTTACGTACCTCGGTAGCAAAGTTTCTATTCGCAGATTCGAGATTGAGAGTGAAGTTTCATATATTCACAGACTCTACGAGAAGTTTGGGGGGGGGGGGCATAATGGCCACATGGGCAATGTTGCCAAACTGTGTAAGATTTAAGAAAAAATAAAAAAAGATAATTAGGACACGTCCGATAGCCGATGGTACATTTACCATATTCTTAGTCTTGGTGACTTAGTTACGATGGTAACGCGAACTTATGTATAATGAATACAATTATTTGGTAGATCTATTATACAGGGCGAGTTTTGATAATATCGAGATATAAAATTCACGCAACAATATACTTATAATAAACTGCTCACAGAGGATGAAAAGAAAAAATAGAATACATACTTAATAATAAATGGTCATTGAAACGATCTTGCATAAAATATCGATAATAATCAGATCACTGGTATTATATAATTCATTAATCACATGGGGTCGTTGTAGTCAATGAAATTGTCTACTTCCTTAGTAACAGCGAAAATTTCATACCTCTACTTTAAAACCAATAAGATGCCTTCATTGTGACTTGTTACCTACCATGACAACCAGAAAATTTTCCGGAAATTTATTTAAGGCGAGGCGATATTTAAATGGAAATTTTTTGACAGTAGAGAAGGTAAACAATATATGTACTTGTCAATAATGCAAGATTTCTAGGAATTAACATTTTTATTTATTATTCCCTATAAAGCTTAATTTAACATAAGACTCAAATTGTGCAATCTGTTTAATTGTGCATTAACAAATTATATTTCAAACGTAGCAGTTGTAAATGTTCTTTGTGTCTCTTGTTGTGTTTTGTTATTGCTTGCAATTCATTAATCTAGATTCAGAAGGATGATTTATTGTCTACTACACAATACATTCAAACTTGTTGTACATCTACTAATAATATGTTAACTACCGTTGGCTGTGGCTGTCTCACCACATGCAATGTTGCCACCCTAACATCCTCCTTCTTAGTATATGTGATACTCGTTAAAACGAGATGGAGGTTTGATTACTCTACGTGATCTAACATTTTCAAGATTATTAGTTGGATCAGGTAAGTAATTTTTGTCAACTTCATCGGAGCTTTGAACAGTATCATCTGAGAATTCGTTATCATTATGACTATCGTAATATACAGGATATGATTGAACACTGTTCTGTGCTTCGATGATGTGCTTTCTATTACGTTCTATTATAAGATTATTATTAAGTTTTAATACATATGATCTAGGTCTATTAGCTAGTTTAAGTACTATACCTGGTACCCATTCCTTCGAGTCCACATTTATTTTGGTTTTAATATTAGCTCCTACTTTTAATTCACTCAAATTTTTAGCATGCTTTCTCTCTCCTTTTTTGTTTTTCAAAACTAACTTTTATGGACTTATCGTTAACAATTCTTTTCTTTAAAAGCTTGTCAGTTACAAGTATGACACCTCTAAGTCTCCTTGAATATAAAATTTGAGCGGGACTACCTACTTCATTAGATATCGGAGTGTTTCTGTATTCAAGCATAGCCAGATAAGGATCCTTTTTATCAATAGAGCATTTAATTAAAATGTTTTTAACAGTTTGTACACTACGTTCTACAAGTCCATTACTCTGTGGGTATCTTGGACTAGAAGTATGGTGCTCAAAGTTATAGGTATCACTAAATTTGGAAAATTCATCAGACTTGAACTGGGGGCCATTGTCGGAAAATAGTCTTTTAGGAATTCCGTGCCTTGAGAATATTTCTTTTAGTGTTACTATAATACTACCAGAACTGATACCATTTAACTTTCGTAATTCAACAAATTTTGAAAAATAATCAACTACAATCAAATAACTGATGTTGTAAAGTGTGAATAGATCTACACCTACTTTGTGCCAAACACCATCCGGGATTGAATGTGTTATTAGGGGTTCCTTAATGTTGTTTCTTTGAACAGTTACATATTTCACAATTGTCAATTTTTGCTTCAATGTCACGAGACATTTGTGGCCAAAACAAAAGTTGTCGCGCCTGGTTTTTGCATTTTTCCTTGCCTAAATGAGTATAATGTATTATATCCAACATTTCGTTTCTGAGTTCATCTGGTACGAACAATCTGTCATCTTTAAATATGACTCCCTGATAAGTAGTTAACTGATCTTTATATGTCCAAAAAGCTTGAAGGTTTTTATCTAATTGTTTTTTACTTTTAGGAAACCCATTAATAATTTGCAATGTTAGTTGCTTAGTAAGTTTATTTTCAGCTCTGAATTTTTGAAATTCTTTAAAACGTTAATTGTGCATCAAAATCATCATCTGTTACTTTATCGTTTTCGTTTTTACCTAAAGAGCGAGATAGGGTATCTGCTATAAATAGTTCAATACCTTTCTTATAAACAAGTTAAAAGGAATATTGTTGTAATTTAATTAGCATTCTTTGAAGCCTAGCAGGTGCTAATACTAAAGGTTTTTTACAAATTGTAACTAAGGGACTATGATCAGTTTCAATAGTTACGTCATTTCTGCCAAAAATATACTGGAGAAATTTTTGAGTAGCGATTACAATAGCAAGTAGCTCTTTTTCGATTTGTGCATAACCCTGTTGAGTTTTTGTAAATGATTTTGACATATATGCTACAGGTAGATTATCTTGCAAGAGTACACCACCACAGGCTGATTGTGATGCATCGCACGAAACAATGATAGGTTTTGTGATGTCAAAATGCTTTAATATTGGTGGATTGCACAATATTTCTTTAATTTTGTCAAGTGCAATTTGCTGCTCGTTATTCCACTGGAATTCTATATCTTTTCTGAGCAAACACCTTAAGGGCTCTGTAATTGAACTGGAGTGTGAAATAAATCTAGAAACATACTGTATCATTCCTAGTAACCTTTCAATGTCTTTTTTGTTTTGAGGAGTCTGTATATTCCTGATGGCTTCTGTTTTACTTAAATCAGGTAAAACACCCTTTTTACTGATTTTATGACCCATATAACTGATTTCGCTTAAGCCAAATATACATTTTGACCTATTAAACTTCAAATTGTTTTCCTCCGCAATTTGAAAAACGTTTTCTAATCGACTATTATGTTCGTCAATATTTTTACCCCATATTATGATGTCGTCTACACCTTCGACAGTGTCAAATAGTTGTTTGATAGTTCTAGTGAATACGTCAGGTGCTGATGATATAGCATATGGCATTCGATTAAATTGATATCGTCCAAAAGGCGTATTGAAAGTACAAAGACGTGCACTTTCTTCATCAAGTTTGATTTGCCAAAAGTCATTTGAACAATCTAGGGTAGAAAATATTGTTGCACCACTGATTTTATTTAAAATTTCATCAAGAGTAGGTATTATGGACCTTTCTCGACAAATAGCTTTGTTTAGGTCTGTTGGATCCAAACATAAACGTAATGATTTGTCGCTTTTATAAACAATTACTAAAGAATTTACCCACGGAGTAGGACTAGTAATTTTACTAATTATTTTGTCATTCTCCAAGCTATTCAATTTTTGTTTTAGTTGATCATGAATTGCAAAAGGAACCCTCCTAGTTGCATGAACAACAGGTACAACATCGGGACGTACAGTTATGTGGTAAGTACTTTTTAAACACCCTAAACCTTTAAAACAATTTTCAAATTTACTTACAATATTACCTAAATTGTAAATGGTTTTGTTAACTTTAATACTGTTCACAGGACTACGATGGATTAAATCTAATTTACAATGTGATACTCAATAAACTCAGATTTTGTACTCACAGTAGTTTTAATTGTACATTTCCCTAATGTATCTATAGTAGCTCCATCATAATTAGTTAGCTTACCTTTAAATTTAGATAAATTGTTATTACTACTAACAGTTAACTGTTTGTAAATATTCGCTGGCAGAATATTTGCTTCGGCACCTGTATCCAGTTTGAATGTGATTTCTTTTTCGTTATCCAGAATACAACTTTGCACCCATGATTTATCATGCTTAACTGAATTTGAAATGTTACCTAAAAATAGGTTTGTTTCATCCTCTTTAATTTCACCCGAAGCTTGTGGATTTGCATCTGACACACTATGTACTTTAGTTTTGCTCTTACACAATCTTGCGTAATGTCCCACTTTTTTGCAGTTATTGCAACTCACATTTATTGCTGGGCACCTCGCCTTCTCTCGAGGATGATCACTACCACAACAAAAACAAGTATTTGGTTGTCGTTTACTTGAACCTGCTCTGTTATTGTTTATTTTCACATTGCGTTTGATAGTGTCAATGTTTGGTTCACTTTCACATTTATCGATTTGTTTTAAATGCTTATGTGCTTGTTCCGCAGCTTTACAGATTTCAATTGCTTTTTTTAAATCTAGCTTTGGTTAACGAAACAATCTGTCCTTGAGACCTCTTTCTTGAATACCCAACACGATTCTATCTTTGATTAGACTATCGGTTAAAGTACTAAATTCCTATGTTGTGCTTAATCGCCTAAGCTCGTTGACATATTCGTCGATTGATTCATTCACTCTTATGTAACATGTACATTACGTTCAAAAGTAACGTTTTTTGTTGGAATAAAATATTCGTCTAATTTTTCGATTATTTTGGAGAATTGCGATTTGTCTTCGTCCTTGCTAAAAACTAAATTGTTATAAATTTTAATAGTAGCGTCACCAACCAAATTGAGTAGTAACATCGCCTTATACGTTTCATCTTCATTGTCCAATTTAGCAGCTTTCAAATATATGAAAAATTTCTGTTTAAAAAATTCCCAGTTGTTTCCAAGATTGCCATTATACGACATCTCATGCGGGGATAGCACTGCTAAATGGTTCACCGCTGAATTTGTGTTGGAATTCCCGGTGTTAGATCTACTGGATCGGTCATTGTTATAATTATTGTATAATGCTGTTGATGCTATTAAACTTGATGTGCACACTGTGCTTGTTGCTTTTACGTTGTTTTTCAACAGCTGTTTTAGGTTATGATTGTTGTCTTTTTGTTATAACTGAAATTTTGTTGAAATTCCAATTCCTACACCGACTGCGCCATGTCTCTTGTTGTGTTTTGTTATTGCTTGCAATTCATTAATCTAGATTAAACAGATTCAGAAGGATGATTTATTGTCTACTACACAATACATTCAAACTTGTTGTACATCTACTAATAATATCAGAGTGATATTCTCTGATAATATGTTAACCACCGTTGGCTGTGGCTGTCTCACCACATGCAATGTTGCCACCCTAACACTTTGAATTCTTCTAACACATCCTTCCTTCTTAATGGTGAATAGGAAGGTGACGAATTAATTAGATGTCTGTGTTATAAGACATATATGTAATATTTTTAAACAATTTTGTTCAAATTTCTTCTAGGTATAAAGCCATATTTACTCCACATCCGAAGCAGACTTTCTTGGATTTTGTTAAACAAGCCAATCCGACTCTAACATTCCCTGATCACAGTCTTTGATTAAATTAGTACCTAATATATTCAATTAGGATGGCACATTTGCAAGTGGCTTAACTCTGCAATATTTACATAAATTGTACTTTTTAAAGCACAGAACCGTTTAAACAAAAATGATAAATCAACATATGTCAACAACACTTTGGCCAGCTTCGCAACCAGTGAAATTAGTTTAAAATGTCAGGTTTGATTTATAATTTTATTCCAAATTTTGGTGTGAAATTTTCTTGCCGAATACCACACGAGCATAAATTATTCCTGGAATTTTTTTTTCGGGCACGAATATTTTCAAAATATTTGTGGCTTCAAACAAATTTCCGGAAATAATTTAAGCTCTTGTAATATTATATCTGATAATAATTTATTGTGGTAGGTAATACACACGTTACTAAGGAAATATGCAGTTTCATTGGCTAAAATGACCCCATGTGAATAATATTCTGATCCTAATATTACTTGTACTATGCTTATTTTTGATAACACTCGTGTTAGATCGGTTTTAACTCATGTTATCATCGATAATAAGCATAACACTAGTTATATTATCCCGGACGATTTATGTTATGAATAATTACATTGTTAGAATAAACTCTTATATTCTGAGATGCTTGTGTATCGATCTTATCCATCTGGAACTCAATAATAGAACTTATAGTGAAAATAAGAGATCTTGCTAAACTCATATAAAAGAAATTGCTTATGTGATAATGATTCTGTCGGAAAATTCTGAACAACAGTCTGCAACTGTAAATCTGGTAAATCCAACAGCAATGAATGTAAATCCTCTAGAGAAATTCACATTCTCAACTTCGAATGCATGCCCTCAATGGGGCAAACGTTTAGAATGCTACATGCTTGTTGTCAAAGTAACAAATCCGATGAAGAGAAAATAAATATTTTAGTGTATATAATGAGAGATGAATTTGAAGACGTCTTACTACAGTTTCCGGAACCTCCTACAACCTACGTAACTACTCTACAGTGCTCCAGTTTATTCCAAGGTGGAGTATCACATTCGAAAGCTTCCAATTCAATTCAAGGGTTCGAAGTCTGTGTGACTTAGTACATTCTTTGCTAGAAAGTTGCAATTAAAGGAAGAATTAATCCACTAAAGAGTAGTGGTTGGCATGTTCGACTCAAACTGAATGTCTCGAAATTCAACCCTCATTGAATGCTATTATCAAAACAGACAAAAATTCAAACACATCAAAGTTGAGAATTACAACATAGACATGTAGGGAAAGGGCCACGTATTTCACTCCCTCCCCAAGGGGGAGGGCGGGCTGCTCGAGCTTTCCGAGCTCCTTCAGCCACAATCATGGATTCCCAGCATACATACATACATTACGTATATATGTATGGTGGGATTAAGGATGGGTGTGGTCAGGATAGGATCGGAAGGAACGGAGTTAGGGTTCTGAGGGGGAAAATACTACCCCAGCATTCGCCTAAGCAGCCGCACATGGTGTGCATATACGCAGTGACCATGCCGCTACATGTGTATGAGGAAAACCCCCTGAAAAAACCTCATACAAGGTAGACGGTAACGGGAATCGAACCCATTACCTCCCGAATGCTAGGCAGGTTGTGTCACCACTAATGTAGGGAAAGTCGCTAGTCGATCACAACAAAAACTATAACAAAGGTACGACTCACATTCAACAATATTTTCAAAATAGATCCACAGTATGAAAATGTGTGCTACTTTTGTGGAATGTGGCTACATCCTCAAAACAAATGCCCTACTAATAACTTACCTTAATAAATGGAAATAGGAAATTAGAAGTCAAGTGTATACAAATTGATTCTAACATACAAATGGTCACTTTGTAGGATCGATTATTAAAAAATAATATTCAATTTTTAATAGATTCTAGGGTTAATGGTATCCTCTCTCACTGACAAATTTCTAGATGTTAACGTGTTAAATCAAATATCTACTATAATGTAATTACAGGGCCTTCCGGCGTTGAACTAAAGGTACTTGGTACTTTGTCAGTAACTATCAACAACTTTAAATTGAAATTTATATTATAAATGATTTAACAAGCCAATTTTAAGCAGAACTGCTATTATCAATTTAAAAATTCTTCAATTTGGCAAGAGCAACGCAGTTGTTTAATTTACAATCAAAAGAACCTCTTCACAATCTAGTTTTGTTTTGAATAAAATTAGAAACGTCTTCGCAACCTTGCGTCGGTACGTTTTGAGCTGAAATGTCAATTATTACTAAGAGATAATGTTCAACCATTCACTCAAAGTATACCGCTAATTGTTTCTATAACACTATTAAAACCTCACACGCAACACAAGCATGATAGTACCTATCACACCGGAGAGAAGCTATCGAGATCGCAAAACAATAAAGAAATTGGAATTCACGAGACGACACTCAGAGATTGCCATCGACACTCAATCACCAACAAAAGAGAAAGGAGAAATCAGTTGGAGAAAGGAGAAAGTAGAAGTGAAAGAATCACCAATACAAGTACCGTCGATCATCAGCGAGGACCTCAGTTCAGTTCGAATTACCAGGAGCAGAACACGGAGACTTGAAAGTGGCGATGAGATTCTGCCGAAATGTCGACAGTTCAACATCGGTCCTTTTCATAACCGTGGAAGAGAATCTACGCGAGACCGAATTCGGAAGAACGCGAACATCATATCCAGCACTCGTGGAAACCTGAACACCAACATCATACACCTCTACGGAGATGAGGTTTAACAACAGACCAAGAGATTGCAGAAGCTACGAACGAGTCCAAATTATTGTGCAACTTGACTTTTTTGGAACGATGCAGAAACGAGGACATCATGCCAATGAGTGTAAAGCTGAGCTTTCACAAAAATAACAAGACTGGAAATAGCCTACGGAGAGCAAGCAAGGTAACGCCTTGCTTGCTCTCCGTAGGATACGGGAATCAATACAAAACACCATGAGGACGTTAAACAACGTAAATGTACAGCTATACAAACTACAGCTGGAATTAAGCAACAAGCTACATTTAATACTATGGGAAACCGTAGGCAGCTTAACAGAGTTTCGAGCAGAGACTAATGAAATACTAACGACCACCAAACCACAAAATTCGAATGACAGCGGGATCATCAGAAGTCTACACACCAGAACTTAAAACCACTGGATACGGACAAGGTAGTGTAGAACATTTCCAGCCACCAACTCGACGAAGCGACCAAGAGCGCACTAGCGAAAGGCCTTCACTACGCAGTAGCTTCAACAACAATTCCCACGGAGGACATCATATGCAGCGTAGAGGCGGCAATCGCTAAACTACCAACGGACGCAGCAGAATTAATCCGCCAAGATGTAACGAGGGTTCTCAGATCAGCAAAACGACCCAAACCAAATCGAGGAACGAGCTCTATTAAACCTGAGGCGCAATACCGAGATCATAGTACTCCGGCTGACAAAGGAAATACAACCGTCGTGAAGGATAAAGTGGAATACGACAACAAAATAAGGGGACTACTAGCAAAGGCAACATACGCACCAATAACAGAACCAACAACATATCTGGAAAAGACCAAAAGGAAGGAGATTATGGACAGCAAAATACCAAAGGACATACAAACACAAATAATACCGGGGGAAAAATTATCGAAATGTCCAAAATTTTACGGGCTCCCAAAAATCCACATCGAGAAAGCAGAGTCTTACATCAAGACCGCGAGCCACTTCATCGAGGTGCTAAAGGAACATGCAGTGAGACCTACGCATCTACTGGTCAGTTTTGATGTGGTGTGATTGTTCACAAACGTGTCAGTTACCGAAACATTGGAGATCATGAGACAGAACTGCCAACCTTCAAAAGATGTTCTTAGTCTAATAGAACACTGTCTGAAGAACACATACTTCACCTACGAAGACCAGCGATGCCAACAAACCGATGGGATTACCAGTGATTGTCAATTTATTCATCAAAGATTTCGAGACCGAAGCACTACAGTCAACACCTTACAAACCAAAAAACCACGATACGTGGATGCCACATTTGTGATTTGGACACACGGAATAGAAAAACTGACCCCATTCCTGGAACATCTCAACACCATCCGTCACAAGATCACGTTCGCCATGGAGGTGGAAAAGGATAAGAAACTGCCATTCCTAGATGTACTGGTGTATAAAAAGGATAATGGAACGTTGGAACACACTGTATACCGGACGAGCACACATACCAACGGGTAGGTACCTGAATTCCAAATCGCACCTTCACCCAGCACAACTAGTCAGTGGTAAACACTGATAACCAGATCGAAACGGCTAACAGACGAGGACGATATACACCAAGAAACAGTTAACATCAGAACTGCGTTACTACATAATGGATTCTCCAAAACAAACATATCGAGAGCAGAAAAACCAACACAACGAAAATATGGCGACACAAACGTACCAAATCCTGGCTACCATTTGTACAAGGCACTACAGACAGAATCGGAAAAATCCTTTGAAGACATAACATCAAAACCATCTTTACAACCAACAAAAAGGTATCCAACGTGCTGCAAAACCCGAAAACTAAAATACGCGAAGATCAAGGAGTATACGAGATTCCATGTCGGGACTGTTCACGAACATACATAGGTCAAACAAACAGACGCATCAGTATGAGAAGGGAGGAACACCGTACACCCAACATGTAAAGGAGACCTCACACGCGATAGATTTCGACAACGATAATAGCAAACATACAGAACATATCACACCGGAGTATCAGGACGCTATCGAGATCGAAAAACGACCACAAAATTTGAATTCACGAGACAACACTCAGAGATTGCCATCGAACTGGAAGAATTTATGTATTTTGGTGATTATTATGCCATTTCCTAGAATTGGATATGAATAGCAAAATCTCTATAGAATATGTTTTCAAGGATTGTTATACAAATTATCGTAGTACCCAGTAACATTTAACCACTTGAATATAAAATTAGGTGTTACTACTTTATTATAAAATTACGATACAGAAGCAATGAAGATATAAAAAAATTAAGTGATTGTATTATTAAAACGAAACACTTTTCATTAGGTGTTTAGAGCAAATGCTCAGTATTTACTTTTTAAATTGATTTATTATAAATATCTTTATCATAATATAGTAATAGATACAACCATTGTCATTTAAACACTTGTTAATGTGCATGTGAAATTCATATGCAGTGTTGCACTTCAATCAATGTAGGGTAGGTCATGTCTTGTAAACGAAGGTAAGGAAATTGAAACAATTTATTTTATAAACGTCAAGTTGTTGATTTTGCTATTGTTATTGATCTTTGTGTTTTATATTTGTTAATTTTCTCCAGTTTTATACGTCTTTATTTCTTCTATTCAATTTGTTATTAATTAATTGTAGTGTTACTGTGTGTTTTTTATCAATAGTTAGCGTTTTACGTTTTCAAGATATCTTATTCCAAGGAGGAACTATTTAATATTTATTTTCAATGTTTTCGGAATCGTGTTGTCGTATCACGAGAATAACATACCCCCAAAGAAGACATAACTCAAGAGAGGTGTTTAGTCACATTGCAAGGTATTTGCGGGAAATTGGACCTGTAAGATGCAACGGCAGACAAATCAGAGCTCATAGGATCAGAAATGAAGAAAACATTACTAATGTGATTGTTCTTATCACTGCTAATCCACATATTAATATAGGTATGTTTCTGTTAATAGCATATGGTTGGCTGAAATTCAAACGGCGGTAGCCTCTACTCTTCAGAGATTAGATAAATGTATTCAGAATAACGGACAGCAGTTTGAGTATTTGTAAATAATAATGTGTTAGTTACATATTAGATTTTTATATTGATATAGTCTCGGTTTCATAATATAATCACTTAATTTACCAATACAACATTAAATTCGGTTCATTGCTCTTGTATCTTAGTTTTCTGATAAAGTAATATATTTATTTCATATTAACATGGTTAAATGTTATTGGGAACTACATTAATTTCTATAACAATCCTTGAAAACATATATTCTATAGAGATTTTACTATATTCATTACCAATCCTGGGAAATGGCATAAGCACCAAAATACATAAAATTCCAGTTTTCTCTGAAACGGAAAAAGATATTCGGTTTGCGTTTTCACTGATTTTTCTCTAACTTCAACTACTTTTTTATTGGCCATGCTGACATTTGAAAATTCTCATAAAATTTTATAAAACTAGACTCCTCTACTCTACGCCCTCTGCATTTTGTGCATATACACTGTGTCCACGAATTGAGTTCATTATAGGTGTAAATGACCAAACATTTGGGAATTTCAAAACGATTTTTTCAGATTCAGCCCTGCTGCATGGAAATGAATTTTCATCATATTTTTATTTCAAAGCAGCCTTGGTGGTGGAGCAAAAATCTATTTTCTTTGCAGCTAAAATACCTTTTTTGTGTATCATAAGGCAAAATTGTATGAAGGAAAACTGTTCAGCATCGTAACATAATAATAACTGCAAAATTTTAAAATAATCATATATAATAATACGATAAGTACTCAAAGTTATGTTATGTTATTTTGTGGTAGTGCTACGAATGCTTGAAACACCTGCCTAAATAGTGCGTCAACAGGAGTCCTTTTTCCAAGTGTATCAATCATGAGTGATAAACCACCACAAATATTTTCTACTGAACTTGGAGTACGCATCGTATTGGGAGGGCTATTGTATGAACACACCCATCTTACACAAAAATTAGAGATTTATTTAATAAAATACCTCATTTACAGGCTTTTTACCGAACTGCAGCAACATCTTTTTTTCCAATTACACTTTCAAATTTAATTAAGTTTAGTTTTCCATGTTGAAAACGTTTTTTATATATACTATTGATATATTTTGTGGAAAATAAACGTTATTATTAAAAAAATATCACAAATTTTCAAATTGTAAAGTAGATAGGTACCTTTAATTTAACTAATCTTACAATAAATAGTTTTCTATGTGATACCTGAAAAATATAATAAACTAAAGATCTTCATTTGTTAAAAATTGTCACTGGAAGGACTAGTCCAATATTCGCTTCATGTTGGTAGAATACTAATACAATATGCCACATAATTCAATTTGGTAGGCTGTGCAACAGCAAATCTGACACATTTATTGGCCAAAATTTGATGTATGTCGTGTGAGTACAATAGTCAGCACAATTTCATGAAACCGTTGTTTTTATTTATTAAGACAACTATCATCAACTAGATCTAGGAATCTAAGCATACAACATTTCAAACAATACATTGTCATTTGTTTACAAACAATACTGATTGTCATTTTATAGACAATTTTCAATAGTACATATTTCAAAGTGTCATTCTCCTGACTTAACAATTTTGGATTTTTTCTATGTGGCTACTTAAAACATAAAGTGTACCTAACAGATGTAAACCACAATACTGAATATCTTAAACAGGAAATAATTAACGCCGTAAATGAAATCACCCGGACATGTTAAGAAATGTATACAAATAATTTCGAATTATAGTGGAGATATGGTTTGAAGTTGCTAGAAGCTACATCGAATAGTTGCTCCTTTTACTATTTAATGTACGTGTTCTTTTTTTTTATTATTTCTGTTATTGATTACAAACAGACTGTTACGCTGACAAATATTGAAATGTCATAGATTAGATAAATACAATAATAAACAATTTGAATAAAAAGAACAAAAATTCACTACTGAATTTCACAATAATGACAATCAGTATTGTTTGTAAACAAATGACAGTTCAATTGTATTCCTAGCTCTAATCGATGATAGTTTTAATAAATAAAAATGGTTTCATGAAATTTTGCCGATTATTTTGAAATTTTGCAGTTATTATTTTTCGATTCTGAACAGTTTTTCTTCATAAAATTTTGCTCTATGATACACAAAAAAGTACTTTACCTGCAAGAAAATAGTTATGTTCCACCATCAAGGTGGCTTTGAATTAAAAAAATTAAAAATATGATGAAAATTTATTTCCAATGCAGTAGGGCTAAATCTGAAAAAATCGTTTTGAAATTCCAAAATTTTGGGTCATTTACACTATGACTGTTGATTTAAAATACTAATACTTTGAATCTGTTATGAACACCCTTTCCAACAAGCCAAAATTCGTGAAATTATGTCTGCTGGTTATCAAGTTATAGGCATGTGTTTATCAAAAATTCCTCGTCCCATACCTCCGCCACTGGTGCATAAGGAAAAAGAATTTCTTAACAAAAGTTGTAGATAAGTAAATGGTGATTACAAATTACATAAAAGTAGCTTATGTTATGCATCAAAATTTTCAAGAAAGTAAAGATTTTTTAAGCTAAGGCATTTTTGCCACTAGCGGCAGGTTTAGAAAGCTGAAAATAATTTCCAGCATTTTCTCATAGTCTTTTACTTATGCTAATTTTTTTCCGAAAGCTGTAGCTTTAACAGTTTCCGAGATATTGCCGGTCGTGTCCTTATTTGAACAGCCTATAGGTATATATTGTCATTTACTCCAACCTTTGAAGAACAATATTAAATGAACTATTACACAGAAAAGATGCTGAAGGGATTACACTAAATAAAGGTAAATGTTTACTTGGAGTTCAATCATTAACCTTTTTAGAGCATAGCATTACAAACAAAAGTATCTCGGTTGATTCTGAGCGAATCTGGAGTCTTCAAATAAAAAATGAACTATTACAATATATTGTCATTTACTCCAACCTTTGAAGAACAATATTAAATGAACTGTTACACAGAATAGATGCTGAAGACATTACACTAAATAAAGGTAAATGTTTACTTGGAGTTCAATCATTAACCTTTTTAGAGCATAGCATTACAAACAAAAGTATCTCGGTTGATTCTGAGCGAATCTGGAGTCTTCAAATAAAAAATGAACTATTACAGTTTCTCGGAATCATTTTCTCTAGTCGATTTATATGCAACATTCAAAAATTCTCGATCCTCTTAATTTCATTTCTAAGGAAAATATTTCCGTTACATGGGGAATGTCTCAGAAAGATTCTTTTAATAAAGTTGAAAATTTACTGCAAAATAGTCCTTGTTTAGCATATTTCAACCCAAACTCCAAACCAACAAATTCTCTTCTTCATTTGGCTTAGAAAGTTATCTTATGCAGCAACATAATGGACAGAAAGAAATTAAAGCATATGCATTATATTTACTGAAAGATGTTATGCACGATTTGAAGGAGAGGCACGGGCCGTAGTTTGGACCGCATAAATTCAAAGAATATATTACAAGTATCCCTATTCTCATTGAAACCAATCACAAACCAAAGGTCAACATATTAGTCAAAATCAATGAATGAGCTGACTCCTAAACTTCAACATTTTCCAATCAGGTTCGTGCCCTATGATTATAAAATTTAGTATAACCCTGGGAAAGAGATACTAGTTGCAGACACCTTACCTAGAATGTTTTTCAAAATTCAGAAATCCCTTTGGAGAACGAGTTAACCTCAGAAATTGAAGTGTATGTAAATTTAGTAATTTCTTCGGTCCAAGATAAACCTAATTTTTTTAGATCAAATTAAACAAGAGCAGTAAAAATATGAGACTTGCCAAAAACATTGGGATGAGCTCATAACAACAAAGTTGAAGAATATATCATTCCATTTCATCCCTATTTTTATGAAATATCTTTTACAGAACGGTTAAGAAATAACAGATTATTTATTCATACATACTTTAAAGACAATTTCTGTGAATGTGAATGGCAAAACATACAATGTAATTTATTCAAAGTTGATTATTAGTACCTAGTCACTGGTTATTACACTAGATTCTTTGAAATATTTCAATTCATAATCAAATGATTGCATTGAAGCAGCTGTAAAGGTAGCAAAAAATCTAAAAGAAAAACATTGAGCTAGCAGTATTAGCATACTGCACCACTCCACTTTCTTGCAGATTCTTGCCATTAATTTCTAGTGAGCCAAATAAATTGTAGAAACAAATTCCATTCTACAAGAGAGGGCAGTGCTAAAAAGATAATTGCTTCTCAGTTTCAGAAAAAACACTGTACAAAGAATTGACCTGAATTATCAGTAGGTGACATGGTATGGCAGATATACTATAATAAATAAAATAAATAAGAACTTTATTTAGCAAAAATGCTACACAAACAACTTGAAATATCAATATTAAAAATTAAAAAATAATGGTTAGCACAAAAAAGAACAACTATCCCAATATATACTAAGTAGGCATATACTATGCCTGCTTAAGTAGGTACAACTCTCTAACACGCCTCTTAAAGTTACCTAAATCTGAGCTTCTAATAATTTGTGGAAGCTTATTATACTCAAGAAGGGCCCTAAAGAAAATAGAGTTTTGGGACGCCCTTGTCCTTCTATGATCTAAAATAAATCTATCTTTATGTCTTGTACTATAATCGTGGGTATCACAAAATGTCTTTAGTTTATTGCACAGATATACCGGAGTGAGTTTAAGTTTACATTTATGTACGAACACTAACACATTCATTTCCAGCATGCTTCTGACTTCCATCCAGTTTAAAGTTTTCCTCATCTGCTTAATGCTGGTCTCTCTCTTTGCTCTTAAGATGACTCGTATGGCTCTATTTTGGAGAAGTTGTAATCTATAAATATTTGTTTGTTTTGCTAAGTATAAAATAGTTGCTGCAAAATGGAAGTGTGGCAATACTGTTGTATTATATATAATTTTTCTCGTTTCCACAGAAAGGTAAGAGCCACATCGATACAATGCTCCTATTTTTTTAGCTATTTTTCTGCATATATAATCAATGTGTGCATCAAATTTGAGTTGTTTATCTATGATTACACCTAGATATTTGATCTTTTCCACCATTTCAATATTTTCACCGTCAATTTTACAACTACATCTTCTTCATCGAGGTTTTGTGTATTTCTACTTTTTCCAATTACCATTCCTTTTGTTTTCTGTGCGTTTAGCTTTAATTTATTTACTTCCATCCACTTACGCATATTCTCTAGATCTTCATTCAGCTTCTGTACAATTTCCTCTTTATTATCTCCAGTTATGTATATAACAGTATCGTCAGCAAACAGGTGATACTTACAATATTTCAAGACTTTTCGAACATCATTTATATACAGTATGAACAAAAGTGGTCCTAATATACTTCCCTGGGGAACTCCTCTATAGTTTATTTTTGGACTAGATACCACTTCATCACATCTTACTGTTTGTTTTCGATCACATAAATAACTTTGAAACCATTTGTGAACTATACCCCCAATGCCATAATTTTGGAGTTTCAGTAGTAACCTTTCCCTATCAATAGTTTCAAAAGCACGTTTCAAGTCCAGAAATATAACTACACTACACATGCCATTATCAATAGTTTCTTTCCACTCACTTATCAAATACTGCAGTGCTGTCTCACAATTGTAATTTTGTCTAAATCCAGACTGAAACTCACATAATACGTTTTGCTGAGTAACATATTCCAATAGCTGGATGTATACTGCTCTCTCCAATATTTTTGCAAATGATGGTAATGTGTTTATTGGACGAAACTCTTCCATATTTGTGGTCCCCGATACTTTTTGAACTGGTACTATGGTAGCAATTTTAAGTCTTTCTGGCACTACTCCTAACTCAAGGGAGCTATTTATCACGTTTAGGAATAGATTTTTTCCATTTTCAAATGACAATTTTATTACTTCCATAGTAATATCATCCGGACTACTTTTATTTGGTAAAGCAAATATGATTTTCTTTAGTAACTTCTCATCTAAATATTGAAACGAAACCAATTTATTTTCCAGATTGTTGTTTTGAATGTCGGCATTAGTATGCTGAGACCGGGTCATTGTTTCCAGAATATTGTCTATACTATCTATGTAATATTCATTAAACTTTTCGACAATTGAAAATTTATTAGTATATACATCTCCTGCAATTTTAATTTCATTATATATCATTTTATTTTTTCCTGATATTAAATATTTCAAGGTTTTCCACATCTTTTTAGGTTCACCTCTATTGCGATCTATCTCATTTTCATAGTATCTCTTTTTTGTATTTTGAATTAACTTTGTGACATTATTTCTGCACATTGCATAGTTTCTCCAGTCATTTACATCTCTTGTAAAAACAAATCTTTTATACATCATACCACGGTATTTAATTTCCTGAAGTATTTCATATGAAAACCATTGTTTGCACTTTTTGATATTTTTAATAATAGTCTTAGGCATTAATTTGTCTATTATTAATATGAAACTTTTATGTAGGCTTTTGTATCTACTATCCAAGTCACGTTCTCTGTAGTTATAATTTGCACAAGCATCTGAGACCATGTCCTGAAAACTACATACATACGAACTAAAATTATAAGTAAACTACCAGAACCAAGATCATATTTAGGTGAAACCAGTTTTAGAAATTATCACATAAACTTACCCTTGTGATGACCAAAATAATAGTCAAGTCCTGTTGACAATGAAAGTGAAGCATCCCCAAGAGTGTCTACTAACTCAAATACATTATAACAGGCTCTAGAGAAAGACAAAAACAGTATATTTGAAAAAAGTTCTAGACCTATTGGAAGTGTTATATTTAAGTGATTATGTATTAAAATAAAAATTAGGGAAAACAGGGGGGATGTCTGTTAGAGGAAATTACTATATTTAGTTAGTTAGGTCTAGCTGGTAGAATGACAAAAAACATTATAACACATTGTTATAAGTTGATGTTACGAATAATTACATTGTTATAACAAACTCAAACTCTGAGATGCTTGAGTATCGATTTTATCCATCTTGAACCCAATAACATAACACTAGTTAGACTCAAATATAGTATACATCAATAATAAAAAGACAATAGCCGTTTTTCCTTGGGGAAAGTACGCTAAAAACAGAGCAGGTTAGAAGAAACATAAAGTCAATAATTTTCAAAGCACACTTACAAAAATTACATTTGCACTAAAAATGGTATTTTATTATTACCAGCTTCAAGTTAAAACAATTAAATAATTAAAAATAATAAATTAGATTAAAAAACAATTACTTACACTTTTTAATAAACTACTATTTTATTTTATAGGAATTATTTTGAATTATGTAGGTACCTACTTAAAATTAACAGCATATATTCCAGTTTGATAACTGTGAATAGAACTAAGGTTATTATATGATTATGAGAGTTATATAAGAGTATATCAGTCAAATTTACAAAACTAAAAATAAAAAAATTTGAAATATATTTCATGGGTAATTAACTTTATAATTGCTGTGATTGTGGACACAAAGCTTATGCTTTAGGGAACAATTGCCCTATTCACTTTATGCTAAGCCAACAGTGATGCAATCAATAACATGTACCGGGTGTATCGTTAAGTCTATTGACCGGACTTATCTTGGGTACCATCAGTGTTAGAGCTTTGAATTTCTTTGCTGCAACAAAAGTAAACTAAGTTTATTGAAAATATTGTCAAGTGGCTAAATGGCAGCATGATGGCGCAATGAGGTAACGGATTAAGAAAAAGTGATTTTCAGCTGAAATGGCCACAATGATGTAGGTTTAAAATACCGCCAACACGATCCTCGCATAAATTAGAAACACTTTTGTTTGAAAGCTTTTCTTCTGGTTACCATAACAACAGGTTGGGACAACATTGAATAATGGCAAAGCAAACTGCAAACAACTTTCAATGGCTGAACCGATTTCAACGAATTTGATCTGGATCAAAAGTGTTTGTATGTCTCTATAAAGTGACAGCTACAAATTTTATTTAACTTTATTTCTTTCAAAATAGGTGGCGTGGTATCACACAAACTTTTCAATTTTTTTCTGATATTTTAAATGGAAACATAAGACCTTAGTCAACCACTTAGGAAGTGTATTCAATAAGTAACATATAATAACATTGAAAACTAGAGGTTTCCAGCTCTTTTCATTCTGAAGTTATAGCAATAAATGCAAAAAATCTCTTAAAAATGTATTAGAGTCCCTAATCTCATATTGTAAGATTTTTTTAAATTTTAACACAATAAGTTAAAAAGACTAAATAAGTGAACAAATAAATGTACCTAAAAGTAACCAATGAAGGAGTACAACAAAATTTAAAGCACTAAATAACAAAATTCTTAACAGAACTCATCATAACCCTTACTTTAAATGTTTAAAAAGTTTGCCACATCTTTATTCATACATCTAGACAGTCCCTGCCTAATGACATTACTGCAGCCTCAATTTCTGTAACAGGAATGCTATCAATAGCATTCTGAATCATGTTTATCATGTCTTCTCAGGTGATTGTTGGTGTTTTGAATACAATATCTTTTATTCTGTGCCATAAGTAAAAGCCAAGTACAGTCAAGTCAAGGGATCTGGGTGGCCATGGTAATAAACTTCTTCCAATCCATTCTCCCTATAAGTTACATGCAAAAATGTCGTAACATTTTGAGAATAATGAGCCGGACAACCATCGTGTTGAAAGTACATTCTGACCCTTGTTTCAAAGGCAAATCATGTCAGTAAATTGTGCTGCAAAAACTGTAAGTACTTTCCTCCAGTGAGATTTTCCTCAAAAATGTACGGTCCCAAAATTTTTCCATTAACAATACCGCAACAACCTTGAACACTGCACTACATTCCTTATTGAATACACCTTCAAAAGTGGCTCACTAAGATCTTATGCTTCCATTTAAAATATCAGAGAAAAATTGAAAAGTTTGTGTGGTCGTAATACAATCTTCAAAGAAATGAAACTAGATAAATTTGTAGCTGTCACTTTATAGAGGAACATACTTTCGATCCAGATCTAATTCATTGAAATCGGTTCAGCCAAATGAAAGTTATTTGCAGTTTTGTCTGACATTCTTCAATGCTGTTATTGTAACCAGAAGAAAAAGTTTCAAACAAAAATATTTCTAATTTATGAGAGGATCTTGTTGGTCGTATTTTAAACCTACATCATTGTGGCCATTTCAGCCGAAAATCACTTTTTCTTAATTGGATCTCATTGTAGCATCTTGCGACCATTTTACGCACATGAAAATATTTTCAATAACCTTCTTGACTTTACTTTTGTTGAAGCAAAAAAATTCAGAGCTCCAACAGTGATGGTTCCCGAGATAAATTCAGTCAACGGGCTTAACCATACATCCAGTTCATGCTGCTATATTTAAAAGCAACACTTTTCAATGACTCCATGGAGTAAGGCAGTGACATTCATGTTTCAAAGATGTAATTGTCAAATCAATTTTGAAATTAGCATTGTAATTAGACTTCTACATTTTACATAAACTAAATGTTAGATAAAAAGTAAAGTGTAATTTGATTTTAATAAAATATAATTAAAAAAAAACAGTACAGAGTGGTAACAATTGTAAAAAAATAATAAAAACAAGTTTTTTTTAATGTAAATTATGCTATACAATACACCTTATTTCTAATATCAAAGTAAAGAAAAACATTAAACAACATAATTAATCAAAGAGATTCAATATTATATTCCTTATAAAAATGCAAAACCCTTGCTACTGTAATTGCTTACAATTGTTGGACAACATTAAAAAAGCACTTAAGCAACATATAATACTTTTTTTATCAAAAACTCTTGTCAGATTATCAATACGTCACCATCTAAATACAAAACAATCAAAAACAATATTTTAATATTTAAGTGTCAGGTTTGGGTCGTACAAGTCTCTCAGGATGGCAATAGGCAAGTTGTGAGAAATCACGAACAACATCATTAAACATTTCATCATTTGTTATTCCAATATCTGAATCTTTCATTTCTTCATTCAATCTTCCTAACCTCAAACTGTAAAGAAAAAATACCATTTTAAATATTTACCTTTAAACCATTTCATTGGTTTTAATTATTAGATTGTAAAATATAAAAAATCTTTTAGACCACGAATATTTTCACATTAAGCATACTAGCTGGAAGATAGGGTACTAATAATTTTCTTCATTTATCTCACCTTTAACCTTATTTTTTAGTATAACACATTTGACATAAAATTTGTGCTTTTAACATGCTTCGGGTACCAAAAGATGGGAAAAGGCGGTGGAGTACAAATTACTAGGGATTTGATGAGAGCCTCATGTATGGATAATCTATTTTGAAATAAAGCTGAATAAAGACTGTATGTGTTTTTGTAATTATGAACCCCTTTGCAATTTAAACCTATTAATACGAAAAACAAACGGTAACTGGTATTTTGTAGATGACAGATATGACAGTAATTCTACTTTAAAAAATCGTTTACTCACACTTTTCACTCAATATTGTGTCTATTAGGGTAACAGGCGTTCGTTTATTTTACAACAGTTCGCATAATATTGAGCAACATGTTACTCGTTTGTTTAAACCGTTTTCTTATTAAAATTTTACCCGTTTAAATGGCTGTTTAAACGTTTTAACAAGCATCCTTGAAGGCGATTTGCGTTGGTGCACTTGTTAAACATGTACTTTACTGCCTACAGTTTCATCAAATCTTCACAAACAAAATAAAACTGCCTTGATCATTTAAAATTATTTATTAATTAACTTCATGTACATTAACTTACATGTCTAATCTTCCTCCGACATCTTTTCAAATTGGCTTATTTACATATACATAAATTATGATTATTGTAAAGATAATTATAATAAATGGTATAATAATTATAGATTTCCGACTTATTATTTGAATTGTTAGTCATTTTGGAAGGAATCCTAAAAATCGAAACCTTTCTTTGTGTAGGTGTGTCTTTTTGTGTGCTACCTGATCGTAATGGCGTTTTGTTTTAAACTTAAATAAAGAAATGTAACGTAAGATTGGATATAAAGAAATTTTCCTGAATAGGTGCCATGTAGAATCCCATTAACTTGTTTACTTAATGTTAACAATTACATCAAGGCTTGACACTTGACACCCTCCGGGTCCTTAAAGTAGAATTTGCACTTGTATTTGGTTCTACCTATTATTTGCTTCTGTCTGCATATTTTGGTACTTTAAAATGTGGAATTTCGTTGGATGTTTCTTGAGTCGTTAAAAGAAAGCTAGTTAAAATACAATTTATGTACATGTACAAAAATAAACGCCTAAACGGCGTTTATGAAATGCGTTTATCGTTTAGGGTTTTTTATCCCGTCTGTATAATTCGTTCGTTTAATTTACTTCAAAACACCCGCTTATCGTTTAAACAAAACGGTCGTTTAAACGAACGGCGGCTACCCTAGTGTCTATCATATTATTTAGACTATCAAGTGTTGAAGATAGATAATGATTACTGAATGAAGCAAAAGGAAACTGAAACTAATTCCTTTGTATTTGCAATGCCAGCAAAAGCATTGATTGTAAATATGCATAATCAGTGGTTAAATTGAGTCAATAGGATCCAAAATTAATTACAAAGCATTTCTAGTTTACCAACTATATTTGTAACATTCAATATTTATTTTCATTTTGATTAATTAAATTAAATGTACGATTGTGCGGTTAATTTTTTTGTATCCTATTCGTACTGCTTAATTGCAGCCTTACTGTTTTCTTTCCCCATGCCTACTTCTTGTAACATGCTTAACTTTTAATACCTTTCATTGATACAAATTAAACATTGTGCATTGCTCCAACCATCAAATTAAAAAAATAAGAGTATGTACGGCAAACTAGAGTGATGCAAGGTCACAGAAAGCTTCAAAATGTTGGATTTTTGAGCACATATGGGGCGTCCGTTTTTAGAGTGCCTGCATGGGGATCTGGCTGATCTTTAGAGATAAATAGTCTGTTAAATTAGGGCAAAGTTGCGCATTTTTATGTTGAACAATCATCTGAAAGAAAATTAGAACTGCCGTCTTTTGTTTTTGGATTATGCAAAAAAATATGAAAATTTTGGTTTTGGTTTTTATTTTCCATGGCACCCTAGATGCAAAAGATACATCATCTTTGTTTTTTCTACTGGGCGCCATTTTGAATTTTTGCATTTTTATATCAAGTTTTGTTTTCGGAATACAGTGATGTACCACACATAATAGTTCTGCCTTACATTTACGCCAAAATTTTCAATGTTCCGATTTTGAGAGGTATGCTTTGGAAAGATAACGTTCAATTGTTTTAACGAAAAATTTGACAGTTATCCAGAGCGATAACAACTGAGTTTAAGGTTTTTTTAATGTATGGATACAAATTTGGGTGAATATGGTTCGTTTAATAAACCTATACATAATTATGGCGGTAGGCCATGAACAGGAAATCTTACAAGTGGTGAAAATTTACATAATTTTTATACGAAACACCTAAACACTAAGTATAAATTTTTTCATTAGGTACAAGACAATCCTTCTGTGTCAACGCGGGAAGTTGCAGATCAGCTAGACTTATCACACAAAGTTGTTTGGAGATCACTCAAAAAACATAAGTAACAGCTTTACACAATCCATGTTTTGCAAGTTCTTCATCCATGAGACAGTAGTCAATGTGTAGCTTTTTGCACGTTTCTCATAAGTCAACTACAATCAAAATTTCCTTGAGAATATCATATGGTCTGATGAGTGCAAGTTCACTAATGCAGGAATGTTTAATCGGCACAATGAGCATTACTTGTCAGTTGAGAACCCACGTCAGTTTCAGGAACGGCGACTGCAAATACGCTTTGGCCTTAATGTGTGGGTTGGTTTTTTGGTCGATACAGTAACACGTCCATTCATCTATGAAGAAAATTTAAATACCGATCGTTACCTCAATCTTAGGGGCGTTTTTAACTGACTTTATGGACAACCATATTGCTCCTCTGCGTTTAAATGCAATCTGGTTCCAGCAAGATGGCGCGCCGCCGCATAATGCTAGGAGGGTTAGAGAATACTTGTCCGAAATGTTATTGCTAATAACGGTGACGTACACGGTACACTGGCAAGCACGATCGCCCGATCTAGCACCTCTAGACTACTATTTGTGGGAGACAATGAAGAATGAAATGTATAAAACGTTACCCGCTGATCCGAATGAACTTCGCGGAAGAATTATTACCACTCTTAGATATGACATCAGGAGAAGAGATGCCTCAACAGCAATAGCTAATCTAAGAAAGCAAGCGGCGTTGTGTCTTGAAGTGGAGGGTGGCCAATTTGAGCACTTGCTTTAATTTTTTTAACATTTGTTCTCATATTGAATATTTTTCTTTTAGTAATAATAATTAATTCCTTTGAAAACTTTGTTTTGTGTCACAATAATGGTGGAACAGTCAAATACTTCGTTAAAACAATCGAACCTTATCTCTAAGACAGAACTAGTATGTGTGATTATGATGACAGATTTAGATTCCTTGTGAAAAAATGTCTTCACAATGTTTTAGTTAAAAGCGTCTAGCGCTAATAGTTTTTGCTTAAAAAAATACAAACGAAAACCAAAAATGTTCATTTTTTTGCAATACTTCAAAAACAAAGATGACAGCTCTAATTTTCTTCCAGATTAGTGTTCAACATAAAAATGCGCAACGTTATCGAAATTTAACCGACTATTTATCTCTAAAGATAAGCGAAAAACGGACACCCTATATAGATAATAAAATCAATGTTGACCTTGGTGTTCTCAAACTAGACTATAAAACACCCCGCAAAGTATGGAAAATAGTATTACTTATACACCAAGACCTCTTGCTATAATTTTCTGCTAGGTTATACACCCAGTAAGGCAAATTAATGAATACTGAAAATGTAAAACTTGATCACAAATGCATGCATGAAGGTAGGTTGAATCATATAAAAAAAATGTCAAAAAATTGAAGTAATTAAACCGGAACCAATGCATAGAACTATAGCTATAGTTTGTAGATAAACTATGCAGTCAATTAGTAAGTAGTCAGGAATTTTTTTTTCGGAATAATGGAGTTAATAGCAAGATTCTCATTCTCAATGAACATTTGAACAAGATAAACAATTTTTTAAATCATTGTGAGGAACCTTATGAACTAATGTTAGAAAATAAAAAGTAAAGATCTGTTTCATTAATAATGGACGCAACTCCTCACATTCTGGGCACATCAAATAAACAGTTTATTTTGAGATACGTACATTTTTATCTTGAATTAAGGAAGTTGTGGATAGATTCCTTGAATTTGTAAATTAGAGCTTATGTCAATCTCCCTGGCAAAAAGGTTGGTTGCGCAGGGGTCTTAGTGGGCCGTTTTACAGCATCTAGGCTGAGCGTAATCCGATTACGATCTCTTTATAAGGAAGTACAAAGGTGTAGGTACTGCTTTTCAATATTTCAATTTATACATGATTAAATCAACATGAATAACGATTTTTACGGCTGCATTCCGTAGGAAATACATGTAGATATTTTAATCAATTATTAATATTAATAATGTTAATAAATACAGTAGGTAATTAATATCTGGTTATGAAGCAAATAAATATTTCTATCTCCAACTTTCTAATCACCCAAAGCGGCATTTAATGCACTTTTAACAAATTCGTTTACATATCGATCTCGACAAAACAATGGGTCATTAACCAAGGTACTAACGTACATAGAATACAGTACATATATAAAATTGAACAATTAGCGTTAGTTTTGTTTTAGTTACTTTCAGTTACTGTTGAGAATTCTGACGGTGATCTGCGTCTGGTTATAGTGTAACTGTGAATATTTTAAAGTATAACTGTGAAAATGTCAACTTTAGGTGGTGGAAAGGCAGTGCAAGGCAAGCACGCAAACTAGTGTAATATAGTCACTATAATTATTTCGCAACACAATTCCCAAAAAAATCGAAAAAAGAAATTAAGCAACGTGTTCATGATTGTTCTTGAGTATGAGTAAGAACGATTGAACAGATTATAAAAGAAGCAAAGTTAAAGGCTGCGAAAAAATAGTGGAGCTAATATTATTTTGACGCAAAGCAATATTAGGCTATTGTTTTGTGTTATTTTTGGCATTTCAAGACCTACTTGTTTTTACTGGACTGCTATTCTGTCTATGTATGAGAGATTGCAGCTCTGTGTTGAACAGTACACGTGACAATTTGTACATTTGGAGCGTCATTAGTTCTTCAGTATTAGGGCTGTTGCACACCATTCTTTTATAACATCGGTCCTTTTTTATCCGCTCTAAATTAAAGATATGCCCAGGGACATTTAGTACATTCATTTTTATTCCTTTGTTTTAATAGCTTAATAATTAATAAATTTTAATAATTTATGACAGTTAAACCTGCTCTCTAATTATGTTACTTGTAAAATATATTTTTTAATTTATTTTTTTCATATCTGTGTAATGAAAGAAGATATCGACTTGTGGTTTTCACCAAGTTCTATATTTTTTCAAGCTCTTAATATTTTATTAGAAGCACCCAAGAAGCCTCTCTCAAACGAAATTCAGTTTATAACAATCGGTTGGGTAAAAAAGAAGTTATAGCATTTTTTCAAGTGAACATTTTCCTCTTCCCTCATTTAACAAAATACAGAAAAATGATAAAAAAAGAAAATGTTTCTAAGCTTACGTAGTTCATAATAAAACTGTTTTGGACATTGATTTCAGACAAAAAGCCGTTATTATAATTTGGTGTTGGTGTGCGCCTGCTAGCGGCCATCGCAGGAATTTGAAACTAATTTTCAGCAATTTCTCTTGGCCGATTTTTTTCTCCAATGTTGTCAGATTAACATTTCCCGAGATATAGCCGACGTCCAATCTTAGCTGGCCAACTGGTACACTAATTTCATTGCTAAACCGGTCAAAACCATTTTGTTAGTGACAAGAACCAAATTTTATAGTTTCATAGTCATCATCATTTGGGGTCTGCAGTGTACAAAATCTTTATTTATTCACTAATTTTATTAGGAATACAGATAAAACTATTTGCTAGATGGACAAGAACGAAATTTGTTGGATATATCATGTTGATCAGTAATGCCCAAACTCTTATTTACATATCAATTTAATAGGGAAAATGGCCAAAGCTATTTTCTCAGTGGCAAGAACAAAATTTTGTGGAATTATCATTTTATCATCTTCTAAAATTAATATGTCTATAATCTTTATTTATACAACAATTTTATTGGACACATGGCAAAAACTATTTCATAGATGGACAGAACAAAATTTTTTACATTAAAATATTTTGCTTGCAGAGATCTAGGTTTCCATGGCTAACAAATGACGGCAGCATGATTTAAAACGATAATATCTTAGTTATCTAGAAATTTTTATTAGTTCCAAATACTTTTAATTCGAAATAACAAACAAAAAACAACGTAAGTGATAGAAAACTTATGTGAATAAAACAAAAGTAACTAATTAATACTGATCTAAATATAATCAGATAAATAGTAACTGTAAAACGAATGTAAAAAAAACAATTTAATAGAAACATGTGTTTAAATAACATTAATGTTTACTTACTACGATTCTGCGGTATCTCCAGGCAATAATAAAGAATATCTAGTAGGCAGCTACGATCATGACGTTTCTTTCTTTTGTTTTTTTAAAGCTTTTAGTTTAGAAAAGTGATATTTTTGTTCATAAGTTTTGTGCAAGTTGTTTTTCATGTTGATAATAATTGTTTCATTTTGTTTTTCAAAATGTACAAAATCTATGAAAAGTATGACATGCTGGAATGTTAAATCGAAAGTAATGGAAACTCTGACACAACGGGTAATCTGTATTTTAACAGATACCCAAACGACGACAACTGTTTAGAGATATATTCAGTAAGCTGCAACAATAATAATAAGAAACTGTGGTTTTTTCACTAAACCTAGAACAAATTACAATATTAATCAGGAAGATCAAGATGAAAATGAACTGAAAGAAATTACAGTACTTGGAACTGTAAATCACAATGGTAAAACGTCAACAAGAAAGTTACAAACAGAGACAGATATACTCAGATCTAATATGCTCATTTTAGAAAACAATAAAATAAGACCCTGTAGAGCCAGAAAAATCCATCATCTTGCTGGCGATTTTATATGACGAATTCGTTTTTGTGAATGGTTCATTGAAAAAACGCAAGATCAAAATGTTGCAACCAGATCCACTATATGGGATAACATGATTGGACGATCAAGGGACTGTATGCAAACTATTTCAGTTGCTGAACTAGAGTGCAATATGGTGTCTACACGGGAAAGGATGCTTAAATGTATCGAAAACGATGGACGGCAGTTTGAACATTTATTACGACATTGTTTAAATTGTGACAAATAATTTAAATTCGTTTCCCAAGTAAAATATAGTATAGATATTGCATAGCCTGCGCCCTAATATTTGTTTTATTGATATCTTCAGTTGGAAAAAAGATATGAAGTTGCTGACTCTTTACCAATTTTGTCCTCTATTTAACCATGTAAAAAGAGATAGCATACTATTTAAACATTTCATAATAATGCGCAATAATTGTAATGTCAAACAGCGCCCTCTAGCCACCACGGCAACATCTATTCGGACAATGCTTATGCAGCAGATTATTAAGTAAGTAGAGCTCTTTTAAACGAGGCTTAGTTTGTTCAATTCAGTTAATTCATACCAGATTTATTGCCATTTCAATAAAAACATAATAAAACACTTATCTTTTTTGGGTTTTATAATGGTGTATTTTAAATTACACAATCTAAATGTTTCGATTACACTTACAGTTATCTTCGGCAGTAGTAAAATCTATTAAAATCGTTAAAGATGTTGTAAATAATTTTGTCAATATTAATAGCAGACTGATGTTTATGTTTTAATTTTTCAACTTTGACAAAATTGTTTACAATTTTAATAGATTTTACTACTGACAAAGATAACTGTAAGTGTTATCGAAACGTTCAGATTGTATAATTTAAAGTACACCATTAAAAAACCCAAAAAAAGGTAAGTATTTTATTATGTGTGATAATGGTGAAAATTTACATTTTCATAAATAAAAACATGTTTGACGTTCCCCCACTACTACATTTTATAAGACAGCAAAACACGCTAAGCAAAAAAAGTTAAAAATTTTCCAGTGTTTACTATGGCAATATATATATTTATATACATATATGGTCATAAGATGCAGTAGCAATTCTGTGATTAGCATTTGTGATGGTCCCATATGTGAGGTGTACAATTGTAAACAGGGACATTTATGGTGCAGTTTTTCTTATAAACTGTGAATGTGAAAACTATTTTCTAACGAAAGTCATCATTACAGATGTTAAAACTATCCATATCATCAATATACTTACAGAGTAACAATATCAGCGTGTTCCATTTGCTCAGCAATTGAAAGAGGAACTTTACCCTCATCATCCTCCAAATGT
This sequence comes from Vesta saturnalis, assembly GCA_036346205.1. Taxonomy (NCBI): domain Eukaryota; kingdom Metazoa; phylum Arthropoda; class Insecta; order Coleoptera; family Lampyridae; genus Vesta; species Vesta saturnalis. The sequence goes on along the minus strand of JARFJB010002417.1, from coordinate 1,706,722 downwards.
TGATTTGCACGATATTTTAGTAACAAACAAATTTGAGCTGTATGTGCACCTTGCGTGGCAAGGTGTAAAGGAGTTTTTCCGTTATTATCCTGCATATTAATTTTAGCCCCATTTAAAAGTAAATATGCACATGACATAACTGAACCCTGTAAAATGTAGACATTAAGTTACGAATCAAATACCAATGTTATCTTACACTAAGTACAGCCTGATGTAAAGCATTACGCCCCTTATCCTCTAAATTAGTCCAAAATTTATCAGCACCTAAAGCAAAAGCTTCACACATAACTGGAAGATTATGAGCGGCAGCAGCTTTATACAATAAAAGATTAGGATGGAGCTTAGAAATATCTTCTTCGGCTAAAAGTTTTACATTATATAATAATTCATAACATATTAAACAGAACATACCCAAAGCTTCATTATCTTCACCCCCTGTCGATTCTTGATCACTACTCAAACTAAATGAACTATCTAAGGCCTGCTTATCTAAATCACCACCAAACAACAAAACATTTGATTCATTATCAGGATCATTCTTTTTATCAATATTACGCTGTGAATCATCTGTAGATGATGTGTTACTTGCTGCTTTGCTTCCTCTTTTGTTATCACAGCTTTTTGGTCGCCTGCGAAGTTTACGAACACTCCATTTTTTAACTTTTGATAAACTTAATCGAGATGACCTCTGAGGCGAATTTGAAAATTGGGGTAGTTTCTTTATAAAACATTTTTCCACATATTTTGCTTTAATCCACATTTCTCGTACAGACCTAACAATATGTTTTATCAAAATTTGTAACAAAACAAACAACACTCACTTGAAGTCATGAAGCACTTTAGTTTCTTAATAAAACTAAAAGGGCTTTTGATCGCAATAACCTCAAAATGCAGAAAAATTTTCTAAAGCCAGTACTTCAATATTCAAGTGTTATTATAAAATTTAATTATACTAATTAATTATAAACACTTCAGATCAGTCAATTTTATGGAGTTAAGTGAAACTATTAAAATATTTAGTGTGTCTTACAAGGTCTCTGGTAGTCATCCATACATTTTAATTTACTTTATTTGAACTAGAATTAGAAGATGGTGTTTCAATTGTAACTATCTTTAATAGTTTGGACTTTAACATCACTGCAACAATGCAAAACCTTATAGATCGAGATCCGGCTGCAAAATTGTGTAGGTATCTGTTTTTTAATAAAACTGAATTCAGATGAATGATTAATGACAATGTAATGCATTACTTCCGGGTTGCTTATAAAAAATTAGCCGCAATTATTTTAAATTAAATATATTATAATTAATGCATTTGTATGAATTTGAACTAAATATATGCTTTTTAAGTGAATGAAACGTCATTTGAAAGGCTACCAGGTGTAAACAGGTTGTTCATTATTTACGCTCATCGTGTTTTCTCAAGAATATATTATACAAAATTGAAGTTAAATTTGTGCTGAACACAATAATCCATGATTGCTTGTAACGCCGCAAGCAGTGGTTACCATGATTTGAATTAATTACTCCCACTTCACATAAGTGTGAGCGAGAGGCGCGCTGCTTCGTGCTGTAAAAACAAAATTTTATATTGGTCGAGGATTTTGTTGTTTTTATTATTGATTTTTGAAAATGAAGACGTGTTTTTTGTGCCACATTAGTGGAAAATTAATTGAATTTAACGATAAATCTTTTCTAAAGTGTAAACTTATGTCATTATTTCGTCAAAAACAGAATTATAAATACAATGACATTTTTTATAACAAAAATTGAATAATTTTTAATACAATAATAATAAAAATTTTAGAGATTTAAAAGAACAAATAAATGAACTTCGATTTTTTCAATATTCAATAGATAATTACATAAAATTACCCTTTGTTATACGATAAAAACATTTCCATTACTAAAAAATCCATGCTTAACATACAAAAAATTGAAAAACAACATTATGTTGACTATACTACATTATATTTCGTTAAATCGAGGTTGCAGCTGACTAGGAAATGGAAACCATATTTTTTTACATCCTTCACATCATTTCCTTTCAAATGACGTTTCATTCACTTAAAAAGCATATAGTTCAAATTCATACAAATACATTAATCTAATACATTTAATTAAAAATAATTCCGGCTAATTTTTTATAGGCAGCCCAGAGGTAATACATTACATTGCCATTAATCATTCATCTGAATTCAGTTTTATTAAAAAACCAGATACCTACACAATATTGCAGCCGGATATCGATCTATTAAATATTACTGCTTTTGTACCAATATCCGGATTACCACCAAAGAGTAAATAATTTTATCCAAGATCGTGGTATAAAATACATTTTTTCAATCAATTTTTCAAGCGTAAAATACCACTTTAGCGCCCACAAACTACTTTACCGCTCGCAAACTACTACAGCGCCCTCTTGCGGTAAAGGTTTTTTTTGGTTTCAGAATTCAGATTTAGTAAATTCATCATAGACCTTGTCGTACATTTTCTTGGATTTTGCCGGTAGTATAGTTATTTTTGCATGTTCTCCTATTTTAGAAATTTCCAGTGGTATTCTGAAAAGAATTTCATCGTCACTCCTTTGCATTATATAAAAAAACCTCTTTCAAAATACCTATGGAGGTTACACCACGCGAAATTGACAGTAGATAAAGATGGCGATCACCTATTCTAGTCTTATTGACTTAGTTGCTATGGTATCGCGAACGTATGTATACAGATTATTGCTTCCTCATCTTACTAGTCACAATAACTATTTTTCTCTATAACGTATACAAATTATTTGGTAGATTGTGCTACAGGGAGAGTTTTGATAATATAGAGATATAAAATTCATACAACTTAAAACAACATTTATAAGAAACTGCTGATGGAAGATGAAAAGAAAAAATAGAATACATATTTAATAAATGGTCAATGATAACGATCTTGCATAAAATATTGTATGTATTCCGGTGCAAACAGCGTTTATGAACCTTAATGGTTAATACATGTTCGACCTGTTTTACGCCCTTGATACATAAATAACTATTGTTACCACTTATTTTTGCTTTTCAATCTCCTATGTTTTATAAAATACTCACTTTTTTGGATTTTTTAATGGTGTATTTGTATATTATACAATCTAAACGTTTCGATAACACTTACAGTTATCTCCGTCAGTAAAATTGTTAAAGATGTTGAAACAATTTTGTGAAAGTTGAAAAATTAAAACATAAACATAAATAAAATAGCACTTGTACTTATTGATAAAGACATTTCTTTGTTAGATTTACTGGATTATTTTAATTGATGTCAGGTTTATATTTGTGAATGCTTCTATCAATTTCAAATTGGAAGTTTTTCACAACTTTACACTTACATCATAACTTGATTAAATTTTGTTACTTTCAACTGTTAGAGAGTGTTCTGATTAGTCATCTTTAAGACAGTTTAACAATATTTCATTTTTAATTATCTAATTATTTTTTACTAAAATTGAATTCTACAATTGGCTTTATACGTTTCTCAAACTGTTATATTAATAACAGGCTTATGTTTATGTTTTAATTTTTCAACTTTCCCAAAATTGTTTCAACATCTTTAACAATTTTAATAGATAATTTGCTACTGACGAAGATAACTGTAAGTGTTATCGAAACGTTTACGTTGTATAATATACAAATACACCATTAAAAAACCCAAAAAAGATAAGTATTTTATTATGTGTAATAGTGGTGAAAGTTTACATTTTCCTATGTTTTACATTTAACTTGACTCCATTATTTTGTTTTTTTTTCCGTATTTCGACATTTCGCTTTTTATATTTCTACATTATCCACCATTTATTTTCTTTTTTATCATCATTTCATTCTTTAACCTTAAAAAATATTAATACTGAAGAATTATGTAACATTTTTCTTTAATATACTTACTAATAATATTTCTACATTTCGCGTTTTAAAAACGCTTGTAACATATGTCACTATTATAATTGTGGAAAGAATAACGCAAAAAATATGGTAAGACAATCCTAACAGGCTGCAGCAGTGGATTATGAATTCAGGTGTGTCACAGAGCATTAAATTTTTTATTTATTATCAAAATTACCAAATCATATATTACTATAGATAGAGATGGACATAATCTATTTTATTTATAATTGCTTATTCGCTAAACTTATAAACTTGATGTTGCTTTAGCTTGAGTTTCTAGTTGCCATTCACGTTTGTTAATTTCAAACTTATCAAAGTAAGATTGCTTCTTGTTACTCTAACAAATATTTCTCAGAAATTAGTGAAAAAATGGCTAGGACTGTAAACACACTGCGTACATTTGCACCAAAACTAAGTAGGTTGCATCATTCCATTTATTTTTTTCCCACAGATCCAGGTGAAATATTCATCAAGGGTTTAAAACCAAAAAACTCTTCGGGAATAGAACCAAAAAGTCTTCAGGAATAGATGCTCTAAATTCAGAACTTCTAATATTAATTAGTGAACATATTAAGATCCCTTTCTCTTACTTAAAATTAAATTTCCCAAATGCCTTTAAGATTAAAGCAATCAAACCATTGTTTAAAACAGATAATAAATTTGACATTTCTAATTATCGATCTATATCTCTAATTTTCAATTTACCGAAAGTTGTAGGAAAAATTATAAAAAATAGAATAGTAAAATATTTAGATAAGCATAATATTATATCAGATTATCATTTTAGTTTTAAACAAGGAGTGTCTACAGAACATGCAATTTCCTGTTTAACAAATAGGTGGAAGGCATTTATACCCCATGCCGTCCGGTGCAGTACCACCACTTTTACCAAGGGCTCCTTAATATTGGTGCTCCAATTTTGTGAGTTCGGTAAGGGCTGCCGGTCACTTTCTCTTTTATTCTTTATTTACTTGCCAACACGCACTAGCCAAGCGTGGCGTTTTAACGGCTAAACACGGCTAAACCCTTAAAATGACGAGTTCTAAAACAGACGCTATACCCCAGGTGAGTGGGGCGAGACGCTCACTCTCATATCGATTCGTCGAACCGTCCCAAGGATTCTGGGGGGACAAAAATTCATCAATGCCAAAATTAAGACAAAGAAGAACAAGATCTGCCAGGAATAAAATTCTGCTCCATTCGGATGCCCGGGAGGGAAGGACTCAAGCGACCTCGGCCATCGAAAGTACCAACATTATGATTCATTACTGCAACATACGTGGTATCAGGTCGAATCTTAATGCTGTTCACCAACACCTTAAACAAGTGCAACCGGACATTCTGTTTCTATCTCCTTCTATCCCTGGAAGCACTGATTCGCCTGACCTGCACTTTCCCAGATACAACCTCTACTCTAACTTTCGCCTTAAAGGCGGAGTATGTGCGTATACCAAGGACAACGTAGGTTGTAAGAGGATGTCCACTTTGGAAAACAACAAAGTTGACGCGATTTGGTTCAAACATTATGGGCTCCAATTTGTGAAATTCTGCTGTTGTTTGTATAGGTCTCCTAATGATAATAACTTCCAAGATCTTTTTGATTACCTTAGTCTGAAAATAGACTACCTCTTATCACAGTTTCAATATTAGGAGATTTTAATGCCAACAACTCCAATTGAGTTCAATTTTCATCTACCACTAATCCCGCAGGTCACAGTGCAGAAGCATTTGCTGTATCCTGTGATCTCACAGAAACCATTTCCGAACAAACCAAAATCCGTGACAACCCTAACCATACTCCACATCTCCTGGACCTATTCCTTACAACTAACCCACTTGTCTATAAAACAAGAGTCCTTTCCCCACTTGGTCAATCAGACCACCGCCTAATCGAAATAACTTCCTCTGTACCCAATCCCACTGTTACTTGAAAAACAGATAGAACCATGTGGTGTTTTAAATCAGCTAACTGGAGCGAACTGCGAGATTTTTTTGCTCCCTTCCCCTGGCGTGAGTATTGCTTTAAACGGTCCTCCTCTTCAAACATTGCTCTTTCAATAACTGAAGTTATCTTGATGGGTATGGAGTTATACATTCCCAAAAAACATCATCGTGTAGGTCATGCCCGTTCCCAACCCTGGTTTCATAGGGCTTGCACCGATGCGTTATCGCAAAAGTATAAACTCTATACCAAATGGAAAATAAAAAATAAATCTATCGAAAATCACGCCGACTATATTACCGCAAGGAATAGTTGCAAAAGCATCATCGCCAAGGCCAAAAAAATGTTTGAAGAACATAAATGCAAAGAATTAGTCTCATGTCCTTTGGATGGTCGTAAATTTTTGTCATTGGCAAAGGCCATCAGTAAAAACTTTAGTATATCTTCCTTTCCTCCAATGACGTCTCGCGACGGAGCTGTAGTAGCTGATCCTGCTGAAAAAGCCAACCTCTTTGTTGATTACTTTGCATCAAATTCAAGTCTCAATGATTCTGGTAAAACTGTGCCATCGCCCACATCTACCCCATACGCTATTAAACCAATCCACTTTCGTTACAAGCTACTAGAATCAATTGTCCACAAACTTAATCAAACAAGGCGACTGGCCCTGACGGTATTCCAGCTATCCTTCTTAAAAAATGCTACCCGAGCTAGTACCTGTATTGTCCAAACTCTTTTCGATCTCCATGTCATCTGGTGAGTTTCCCTCATCGTGGAAGTTGGCAAATATCCAACTTTTTCCTAAAAAAGGCGACAAAACCTTTTCTTTTTGTGGGGATATGTTAAGGAAATCGTTTACAAAGAGCCGCCAACTACACAAGAAAACATGCAACAAAGAATAAGGGACGCGTTTGAGAGTATTACGCCCGACATGTTAAGAAGAGTAGCAAGGTCTTTTCAAAACCGCCTTGAGTTATACCTCCAAGAAGACGGAAGACATATCGAACATAAATATCAAAAAGTTTATTTATACATACGTCAACGATGTCACAATAATTTTGAAATAAAACTATTCATAAGTTTGCTTCATCTAATAACAGCCTTTGACGAATATATCTGAAACCTTGAAACATATCAGTATAATTACAAATATAAATGATGTTGCATATTTTAGTGTGCACCCAATAGGAATAAAATATACATGTGTTCCCTTTAAAAGATCTAACTTTTACGCCTCGTTTTGCTTAATAAGGGCTAATTTCGGATGAAGATGAATTTAACTAAAAAACGAGTTGGTTTGGCTATAGGGAATGTTTAATAAAATTGACAGAGTAGCAAATAAGCTATCCCATGCTGATGAAAATATAAGGTGCTCCATTTGAAAATTTCAAGAAAATCTACGATTCTCGTTTTGGACCATACTGTATACGACTTCCGATATTTCATGTAGCCATCTGTATAAAAATAAAGTAGACCATATACATAAATATCCTACTATAAATAATAATTAATTTCGATTGTTCTCGAAAGATACAGAGTAATCAACGCATGTCCATTCAGACAAAGAAATTGTAATATCTTTGAAAGCACTCTGTATAAGATGCTTATATTTCATTGAGGTTAATGTACGAAACGAGGAAAATTAAAATCTGGAATAATGTATAGGGTGTCAATTAAAAAATATATAAGTTTGTATTGTCATGGACTTATGAGCCACCTATATTTATGAAAATATTTTTAAAATGTGCTGCCTAGCAAGCATTTTATTGCTTCATTTTAATAGTTTTTGTAACATAAATCATTTCGATGTAGTAGAAGACAGGAGCTAAGATGCAGGACCCTGTATAAGTGTGGTAATTACAGTTATCTTGGAAAACACTTTTAAAACCAAAATTGTAATGCTTCTATCATTCCTACTGAAAAACTAATGGATCTTATGCGGTATTCTATTATCTTTTATGCTTACAATTTGTTCAAAATGAAACTTGTATGTAATTAATAGTTGTATTGTATCATTTGTATATAAATCTATTTCTAACCTTCATGAAAGGTGTATAAGAATTTGTAAAAAATTAGTAGTCTTATTTAATCCTATATCTAAAAATTCCAAATTCAAAATTACAGTAAAGAGAGTGTGATAAGTTGAACAACTTTGATAAGTAGGTTTCTGATACCTTCTGCATATTTCTGTAACCACTTTTAATAAACTTTGTTTGCATATGCATTCGTACGACTTGATCATAATGATCTAAATAATGTTTACGGAAAATTGTGTGAACCCAAATGGGGTTAAGCAGCAACCTAACGGAAGCTAATTAAGGGAATATTATATCTTAACAGATAACAAATTTATCATATAAATAAATATATAAAAATAAAAAATACATTTTTAGCAGATCTTAATTTCCATCACCACAATTAAATATAGTCTATGTAAACTCTTTTCAAAACCACGTAATTAGAGTCTTTTAGTTTTGATTGTAAAATTTATCAACATAAGTTTGGAAAAAGCAAAGAATTCTAATAACCTAACTTTTCTATTGAATGTTGAAATATAAATAAACATTTGACAACACTGTTTAAATTTCACATCATGAAGTTTGATCACGTGCAATTGAAAAGATTTTACATAAGACTATAACTACATAATTTTGCATCAGATTTGTGAGTATGTGGAAACTCATAATTTATTTCCCTACTGTCAGTCTGGGTTTAGCTGCACGACTTCCTTAATATTGCTGATGACATCATATGGTCTAATGATTAAAGAAAACTAACCATTTTGATTCTATTAGATTTTAGTAACGCATTTGACACCGCTAGCCACAAATTACTGCTTTTAATTTAAAAAGTTGTGGGTTTTGTAACATATTTTTAGTTAACAATCATTTTTAGACAACAATGCAAAATGTTGTTAATCAAAAATTCTTATCTAGTAGAATAATTAGTAAAGGTGTTCTGCAGGGATCTGTTTTGGGCACTATCTTACTTCAATTGTATAATTCTCATTTTGTGAAAAATTTTTGATGAATTTAATATTCAGGTGGCTTTACAACACATTTTGCATGATGTTCTCAATATATGTGAAACCTCATCTAATCACGGACTAATTATAAATCCCAGTAAATTGTACATGATACTATTCGAAAATAACTGGAAAAATGAAATATATAGGTCTTTAGTTGACGTTAAAATTAACCATGTTTCAAACCCAATAATGGATCAGGTGAAAAACTTAGGACATATATCACATATCTAAATGTACCCAAAAAGCTTACTTGACTCTTAAATTACTTTATCCCCACAAGATGTTGGTTTAAAAAAAATGTTGTGTGATTTGTTAGTATTATAGATATATGTATAATATTGTGTCCATGCCTGGATTTTGATACTAAGAACAAAATTTAAAGAGTACAGAATTATTGTTTAAGGTTAATACACAGGTCGAGAAGGTGTGATCATATTTCACATATGATGATGGATTGTGGTTGGCTTAACATGGAAAACGGAAGGAAATTGCACTCAGTCGCTTTTTTTTTGATAAACTAATTACAATTAAGAAACCTCCTTACTTATACAATAAAATTATTATTATTATTGCCATTTATTGAACACTAAATAAAGTTTGTATTTAAAAATTATTATTAATTTTATTAAATACAATAATAACTAAATAAAGTTATTTACAAAACAGAGTTAAACTTAAAATTAGTGCATAAAAGGTCGAAGTTCAGTCTTGCCAATGTGAAAACATTTGGCGACTGTTCTGCCACTTAAACCTAACAATAAAAATTGTCATTACAAATTTTAAATTTATTAAATGGTAATAATTTTATGCTTTCAGGTATAGAATTATAAATTATCGCTATATTGTAGGAGAAAGACCTTTTAAACATTTGTGATTTATGAGTAGGAATTAGAAGTAAATTTTTGTTTCTTAAATTGAAGCTGTGAATTTCTGATGAAAATTCGATTTTATTGTACAGATACGAGGGAGTTCTGGTATTAATTATTTTGTAGTATAAGCAAATTGAATGCAAAACTCTTCTGTTGCCCATGTTGAGCCAGTCTATTTCATGGAGCTTGGTAGAGGATTGAGGCAGCAGTTTTGTATGCGTTGTATTCTTTTAGAGTCCAAACTATCAATACAAGGTCCATACACAGCATCACAGAAATTAAATTGGGACAGAACAAGTGTGTCACACAATAGTGCTCCAGAGCCACGATTCAAAAGTTTACGTTTATTATAGAGTACATTTAAGTTTATAACAGCTTTTTTAATGCAGTTGGATATATGTTTCTTAAATCTAAGCTTGGAATCAAATTCTAATCCAAGATTTCTACCCTTGTCAGAGATTGTAATATCCACGTCTTTGATTCGAATAATGACATTATTTCTTATACGTTCCTTGGAGATTTCTTTACCAAAAAGTAAAAGTACCGTTTTATTTGCGTTAATTTTTAAATTGTGACACTCCGAATATTTAACGAGGCAATTTACTTCTTGATTTATTAAACAGATGGCCGAGACAACATCATTTTCAGAAAAACTATACTGTATTTGGGTATCGTCAGCGTATAAGTTATAATGGCAAAATTTTAAACAACTACCGAGATTACGTGTATAAATAGTATACAGTAGAGGACCCAGTATTGATCCCTGGGGAACACCTGCATGAATGTCAAGTAATGACGATGCTTGATTGTTTGACATAACTCTTTGTTTGCGATTCGAAAGATAATTCTGTAGCAGAGCGATAGCAGCATTATCAAATCCAACGAAGTGTAAAACAGCTAAGAGAGTTTCATGACATATTGTGTCGAATGCTTTCGAGTAATCTAACATTATTAGTACAGTTAACATGTTATTATCAGTTGCGGTAAAGATGTCGTCCGTAACATTTAGGAGTGCAGTCACACAACTGTACGTGGGTCTGAATCCGGACTGAACACTAGGAAGGATTTTGTATTCAAAAAGGTGAGTGTAAATTTGTTGAGCCATCACTTTTTCGAATACTTTCGATAAAATGGGTAAAACACTGATGATAGGATGTAAATCTTTAAAAGTCTCAGGACGATTGTTTTCAGGTATAGGGATTACATGAGCACATTTCCATAAATCAAGAGATACATTATTAGAGAGACAGAAGTTAATAATATAAGTAATAACAGGTAACACAACTGGACAGCACAATTCTAGAATTTTAATACTTATACCGTCGCAACCAGTAGCATTTGTTTTTATACTCATTATATGTTTTAAAATTATGGATTCTGGTACTGAACAAAAGTTAAATTTGGAGTTAAAGTTGTGCATAAGATTGTTACTATAAAATACTAAGAAAATTAGAATTCATTTGATTCAAGTCTTGTAGATGGGCAGGTATTTCAGGACGATAAGGTTTATTATGGATATCTAATTTTTTGTGTTCTTTCCATAGAGCAGAAGGGCGAGTGTTGCGAACCCTAAATTCTAAATACGCCTTTTTCTCCTGATTTATGGCAAATGTCGTATAATTGCGTAGAGATTTATAAAATACCCAATCTCCTTTCTTTTTGGTACGTTTAAATTTTCTATGTGCTTTATCCCTGAGGGTGATCATAAGTTTTACATTATCAGTAAGCCAAGGGGCGAACGGTTTTGAAATTTTTACTGTTTTTACAGAGGTGTGTTTATCAAACAAAGTAAGAAGTGTTTCATTAAAAACCTTAACCTTATCATTAACATCGTTAATATCATATATTGTCTGCCAGTTAATGGATTCGAGATCAATTAAAAAATTTGGGTAAATAAAATCATTAAAACTACGATAGGTATAAAACTCCGTACGCTTTTTTAAAATATCGCCTATGGGATAGTCGCAAAATATAAGACAATGGTCTGAAATATGATGCATATCAATTACCCCACGGTTAATAGATTCAACATATTTATCTTGGACAATAATTAAGTCAATTAATGTGTACGGGCATACATTATCTACACTTCGGGCAACGCGAAAAAATAACAATATTTTTTGAAGGATCTTTTTCATATAACATTTACTTAATGTACAATGGACTATCCACTATGCTAAAGGAACTATGTCATGGCGTTTAATAAAAAATATAAAAGGTACCTATATTGTGAACAGTGGCATTCTTACATGTAAATGATTTCAAGTCTTATTAGTGAATAGTTTATCCATGTTTCGCTTGTAATGATTCATTTTGTGTTTACTTACTTAGTTTAATTGGCGACTAATTTAGTTTTTGTTTTGATAGGAATAGTTAATCGCAAGTTAATTTTAATAAATTAGTGAATATTTATGTTAACTTTTAAAATGTGGTTGGTTTATTTAATTTAAGGTAGGATTGAAAATCAGAATAATTCTGAATCTCACCTTATGGTTTAACAACTGTTAACTTGTTTTTGCAGTTATTAAATGAACGCGTTTATTATTATTACATTAAGTATGTGCGGGGTGCAACAGTAACTCAAATTTAGCGCGGAACGTTACTAATCCCTTCTATTATTTTTTATTTGTTATGGGCTCCATCCACCTCCCCCAAGCGAAATCTAATATTTACACGCAGCGACATCTCCGCACTGTGGGCGTGTTAATAAAAATTTACTAAGGTCGTCTCATCTGAAGTATTTATAATCTATGGAAATACTAACCCAACACAAGCAGGTGTTGCACGTACAAAATCAATGGGTACGTTTGCTTCAAATATTTTGTTGACAATTGTATTCCCCAACTCCGCCATCACTTTAATACTTTCAGGTTCCCAATCATCTAATGTTAAAGATCTTACTTTACTGTAATGCACACCTAAACTTCGGTGAACCCCAGAACATTCTATGCACAAAGTAATACCAAGATTAATACTCGCCCAACGTGGTTTCGCACCTCCACAATCACAGCAAAAATTATTACCTGGAATCTTTAACAATTGGAGCCATAATCTAAAAAAGACACAAAAGGTAATAAAAGCAAAATAGTCATAAAAAATCTTACTTGCTGTTTTTATTGTCATTGTTTCGATTAACCGTTGAATTAGAATTATCATTACCGCTTGAAGTGGACGCAGTACTTGTTCCAGAATCTCGTCGATTATCATCATTGGTATTAATATCACCGTGAAACCTTTGTATAGCTGCACCAATTCCTTTCTGTAATGCTGATATCCAGGCATCAAATAGTTCTTTGCAATCTGCTTGCAAAACGTGGCTTCTAAATCAGAGGCAATCAATCAAAAAAATCAAACCATAAAAAAAAATCTTACTTAGAAGGAGATACAATCTCAAAACAAAAACGTCGTTCACCTTCAAGAATTGGTTTAACGGTACATATACGCAGATCTTCTTCCATCACAGTCACATGTTCCTCACCAGTTCTTTTTCTACAAATTTCTTTCTTACTTTTTTTGAATTAACTCTAAATTAACATACCTATAAACTAACTTATTATCATATAAATAAAACCAACGTCGATTCCATGTTTTGAAAGCACTTGAGGTTCGTTTGAATAAATAACCTTCTAATATAGGAGAACCTTTTGCAGAAGAAGTACAAATTATTTCCTTGTTACTGACAATTGTGTGTCTATTTTCTAACTCTTTTTCTATTTTATATGAGTCTTCCTGAAGTTGGAAAATCTGCAATTATATAAGTATTAAAAAAGTAAGAATTACCAAAACTTTTTACCCTTACTTCATTACTTAATTTATTAAAGAAAGGATCTAAATCTTCACACAGATCAGAGCCTTGATGATAATATGTAGAACATGCACGCATGTATGACAACATCTAAAAGAAAGAAATTGTTAAATATTAACAAAGAAAATGTGATGACAACTTCAAAGTGTCAAGTATGCTTAATTATTATGTTATTATACTAGAAAGTTTTAGAAAGTTAATAACAAAGATACCAATCTCTACTTCTATTTTTTCTGTCGAAATCGACGGCTTTCTTTCTATACACTAACCTTGCTAACACAGGGTAAGGTCCGCGCTTATTAGAGCTTATATTTATTTAGAAAATTAGTTAAGCTTTATCAAATTTCATAAGACTAGTTACATAATTACTTCTAGTCTTCAGTACTACATAAATGAAACACACACTGAGATTATTGTGTTGAAAGTGGTATATTTTCAAAAATATTTGTAAAAATGCGGTTTGGTCCCGCTTGGACTCCACCCGGTAATATCCGTATGGAAGTGTGTTTTAGGTTTTTGTTTGAATCTGTACTTTTCTTTCAATTTTTCTAATTGTACTCATTCAATTCCTAAATTACCTGGGTATGCAGATTACCGGGAATATTACGTTAACAAATTAGATTACATGAAATTGCATTAATGATGCCATTAGCTACCATTCTCTCTTATCCTTTACTGAATAATGTTTTCTTTATCACAACCACATGTCTGACCCCTCGAACTCACATGCTAACACATCGACAAGTAGCGCATTTAATGTATCGACGAAAATTAAAATGCACGGAGAAATGTATTCAGATTATTTCATACTCACCGCTTTGCTTATAGATAAGAAAGTTGCTGCGTTATCTTGGTACACAGCTTACAAAACGTATATCACGTATATTAGGTACATTTCTTAATAATATACATGTGTCAGAAATAGTGAAACCTGAACGTCTAATATTGGACCGGGTGTCGATTTCAAAAACAATTATAAATAGTATCGTAATTATAATTAAGGAATGCATTTCTATGTACTTGCATGCATTTTTTAGCTTTTAACAAAATATGCAGACTCAAATTTCTGGTTTCCTTATCAGCTAGTGAGCTACATATACAGGGTGTCTCGGCAAGACCGTTCATTAGAAGTTTATGGGGTTGTGGCCAAAATAAAAACTTGAAAATTTAGAATGAGGTATAATTGATTGCGTTCTCTTTAAAATATTTTCAGACCTCTAGCGCTTCCGGTTATACCGGGAGTAGCCATCTACTTCATTATTTTTAATGGAACACCCTATATATTTTTCATTTTTGGATGGGAACCATAATTTTGAATCTTTTTTATTGAAACTATACCATGCCCATCTGGTTTTTGAGATAATAATTATTTTCCAAAATCTTGACAGCTGGTTGAGTATTACTAAATGGACTGTAACTCCTATTTGGTTTGAGATAATAAGTTACAATCCAAGTAAGTTTGTAGTTTAAAGATGCCTTTATCATATGCATTTTTTTAAAATAAAAATCTTTACCTGAGAATAATGGCTAAATTTATACGTTTCGGCCAGAGTTAGAAATGTAAAAATATCAATTTTTTAAATGGAATGCCCTATTTTTTGTTACGTAATCGAATTGGTGATAAGATTTGCTACAAAGTGATATGACATGTTGTTATACCTAAATCAAACTGTTCTAGAGTTATTTCCAAAAAAACGAAATATTTTGATTCCTTAGCCATTATTTCGAGAATGCCATGAATTATTGCTATGGATACGAGAAATAATTTTTCAATGTCAAGTGTGAGTGTCTGTGACTTGGTACTTATTGCTAAAGTAATGTTTATACAAATGAAGAAATTCTTAATCTGTTTTTTATACACTGAAAATGCTACAAGATTTTTAGTAGTATTTAACGAAAACTATTTACATTTACCTCAAATGAGAAAAAATGAATGTAGAAAACTAGAAACAAATTATAATAAATGCTCGAAATGGTGGCCGTTCAAGTCAGAAGAAACACCCTCCAGTACTGCTGTTCATACTTCTTGAGGAGAGAGTTTATCGAATACTGCTCTTACACGTGCCTCTAATTCCTCCCTCATGTTCACCGGTGCCAGGTAGACCTGATGCTTCATATGTCCCCAAAGGTGGAAGTCCAAAGGTGTCAAATCTGGAGATTTGCAGGCCAGTTCCATGGTCCTAACCGCCTTATCCACCTGTCTTCGAACATTAAAGTGAGTTCTTTGGATACTTCCTTAGTGCAATGGGCTGGTGCTCCATCCAATTGATACCAACAACCTCTTTTCAAGCTCAAATGCAGGTTGTCAAGAAAATCGACTAACACAGCCCGTAATAAATTGAGGTAACAAACAAATTGATAATGTGTAGCCATGAAAGTGATGCTTCTTCAAAATCTTCTGATTCCCAGATCTTATTCGGCAGCACGAACTGAGACGTTGGAATTGGCCTTGAAATAAGCTAAGGTATTCAACTCTCCCTCTTCATCATCAACTACAGTTTTTGGTGCATTTAACACTTGCCCAAATCGTCCAAAGCGCACAAAATTTGCTTCTATTCTTCTAAATTTATCTTATGTCACCGGAGGTAAATGTGGATAGTTTTCGTTAAATCTTGTGCAAGTTCTACTAAGAACAATTGTTATCAATTTTCGCCCTTTTTAGAAGTAATATTAAGGTACTTAAGGGATAAGTACTAAATCACGAACATTAAAAACTTGACATTTGAAATTTTTTTTTTAAATAATTCTAGAACAATTTGATTTAGGTATATGTCATATCACTTTAAGTAAATCTTACCGGCAATTCGATTACGTAACAAAAAAACCGCTACCAAGTTATCTGTCATAATGCTTTCACACATATGTAAACAAATTTTGACCAAACAATTTTGAGAAATAATTTATATTTAGCGATCATAAAAAAACCAATACCCGACTTTCAAAAAAAAAAAAAAAAGAAACGATGCGCCACTGTTTTTTTTTTAATTTTTTAATTTTGACAAATGATTTATACTTACCGATCTTAAAAACCCCCAATACCAGACTTGCAAAAAATCGGTTTATAAATTAGAAAATGCAATTTTGCACCCTAATAACGGTGCGCCACTGGTTTGTTTTAATTTTCAAAATTAAATAAAAAAGTATTAGTTTTTAATTTTGTAGCTTGAACATGTTTAAAATTTGAAGCATTGAATTTTTTAACCTTCTAAGCCCCAAAAAATCCCCACCACTGGTTGGATTTTGACCTAGATTTTATGGCACCAAATTTGATATCGATAGCTTTCATAAGTCAAAGATAACAAACACGAAACATTTTTTTTAATTTGTTTTTCGTGTTGTTTAGGCAATAAGACGTCGAAAAATACAAAAAAAAATGTTTGAAATTTTATTCATACGTACGTATATGAGAAAGCAAAATAGGGTATTCTATTTAAAAAAATTGATTTTTAAAATTTTTAACTCTAGCTGAAAAGTATAAATTTAGACATTATTCTCAGGCAAAGATTTTTATTTTTAAAAATGCATACGATACAGGCAGCTTTAAAGTACAAACTTAATTGGATTTTAACTTTTTATCTCAACCAAATAGGAGTTACGGTCCATTTTGTAAACGTCAACCAGCTCTCAAGATTTCGGAAAATAATTTTCATCTAAAAACCGTAACAGATGGGCATTGAATAGTTTCAATAAAAAAGATTCAAAATTATGATCCTTATCCAAAAATGAGTGTTCCATTGAAAATAACAAAGTAGAAGGCGACTTCCGGTATAACCGGAAGCGCTAGAAAGCTGAAAATATTTAAGTTGAAGAGAACGCAATCAATTATACGTGATTCTAAATTTTTTTTGGCCGCAACTCTATAAACTTCTAATAAACGGTCTGAGAGACACCCTGCATGAATTTGAAAATTTGAATACATTTAAAAGTGGATCCATATACAGGGTGATTTTTAACCTACGGAGCAAACTGAAAAGGCAAGTAGAAAGGATCAAAATAAAGTTGTTTTAAAAAAAATTTATATCAAATGCTAATAAAAATAAAGTTACAACGGTTTAAAGTTCTTATAAACAATTGGGCTTTTTTTTATAAAATACCACACTAACATAAATTTTGAATTCAAATTTGGAATATCTGAAAGTTAAATAAACAAAGTTCACTCAAAATTTTAATAATACTTTTATGAAATGGAAGTTATGGCTGTTTAAATTATTCTTAAAAAAAACAGTTATGAGTACGTCGAAGTTACTTAAACGTCAGAAATTAAGTGAGGTAAATGTGGAAGAAGCAATTATGGATATAGTAGATGCTGATTCAACTACAAGTATTCGACAAATTAATTTATCAAAGTGTGTGAGAAGTGTTTGTTTCTATGTAAACGTGAATTATAAAAAGTCAGCGGCACTCAATACGTGGGCTTTAACTTATAAGAACTTTAAACCGTTGCAACTTTCTTATTATTACCATTTGATCTAAATTAAAAAAAAAAAACACAACTTCAGTTTGATCCCCTCTACTTGCCCTTTCAGTTTCCTCCGTAGGTTAGAAATCACCATGTATTCGAAAATTTTTATTTTAACGCATATTTTGCTGCGTATTTCCTTACCAATTAAAACTTACACAATATCGAAAACTCCTCACATCCAGCGCTCGAGCCATCGTAACTCACCTTAATTTTTAGCTCAATCTGTAAATTGACTACAAAACTCACTGTTTGATCTCTAAACGCTCTCTTAGTTTGCGATATAAACTCTTTCCATCTTAAATTTTCTCATTAAAATCAACTTAATTACTTACACTACAGAAATGTACATTAAAATGCAAAAAAGATTCGCTACATCAAAAATTATACTGATCAAAAAAAATGCTTTGTTTAAATTTTGTAACTATTGTAAAAATTCATCTTGAAAATAAAATTAATTTTCACTAAAATAAAAATCTCAACTTACTCGTCCAAATAACTTGAATTTGAAATGAATTTGGTTTCAAACCTCTACAAAACTTTACATTAACATCGAAACTCTTATTATCAAAACTCAAAAAAAATCATAACTTTTACTTAATAAATCAGCAACCGCGAAAATTCAAACTTCCGTAACAAAAAGCAATCGAATTCGTTATTTGTTGTTCAACACAAAAAGGAAGCATAAAGATCATAACTCGAATAAGTCAAATTCCGCGAGGTTATTTTGCACAACCGGTAATTAAATTTAATTTTAAAAACAGCAAAAAAAAAATGAATGGTACGCAAATTTAAGCTACAAATGAATACCTATGCGGAATTTCACATTAAAATATACAAAATCTACAATTATTTACATATTTCATGTAATCACAGAGGAAGCAAAAATTAAACAAACAATAAAACAGTTCTTACTTTATATGTTCCGTTAACGAAAATTCCATCCAACACTGACTCAGTTCCAATTATCTAATCTTCAATTTCCAACACAACGAAGCACTCGTCTTTAAAATCTAATAAACTTTAATCCTTTACCTTACACCATATACTTAAAATCAAAACAAAGAAAGTACTATTTTTGTACGAAATTATAGCAAGACATAATTGTCAATATTCCTTTTAGGCAAATAATTTGTCCTTTAACGCGATACTATTCAACAATATACAGCAATTACTTCCCGTGTCATAAAACACAACATAAATTCAAGTCCGGAGATTTCCATAATTCAATTACTTTCTTAAACAAAATACGGGTTCGCGGAGGCAACTCTACACACAACGATACAAATAGGCTGAGCCAAAATGAAGAACCGTAAACTCCACTATTTCCAAAACACACTAAATTCTTCATACTCTTACATTTTTTCTTCAATTCAACATACAAAAATAACTAAGGTGATTTAAACAAATTCTGTTTGTTCAGAACTAGATCAAAAAAATCATTTTTTTGAAATAATACTGAATGCTCTAAAAAGCTTCTGATCGACGCTAATGCCGTTATTTTTTCATTTCTCGTTTAAATGTTATTTGTTACGTAGCATCTCTTGAATTTCTCAATTCATTCTTACCAAATATAATAAGTGACACAGAAAGGAGAACACCCTGTAATAATCAATTTATTTGAACAGTTTTTGGTATACAAGTGTATTCGAGTTAGACTAGTAAACGATCAAAATTTGATAAAAATTAAACTGTTACCTTTTTAAAAAAAAACTTAATAATATGTTGCGCTACTACGATATCTTATGCACTCATTAACACGTCTGGGTATACTTCTAATGAAGTGATCGATTTCCTCCAGATGTATCTCATCCCGTGCTATCTGTAACTCATGCTGCAGAGCCACTAGAGTTTGTGGAGGTGGGGTAAATTTAGTAATCTTCTTCCCATAAATTCCAGACGTGCACGGTGGGTGAAAGATCAGGAGATCTCGGTAGCCAAAGCAACTTGATTGGCCTCAAAATTAGCCAAAGAAGCCCTAGCAACATACGGTACAATATGGGGTTCTACGATCTCGGTCATGTTACCTCTAATGAAGACCAAAGGTGACCTACTTCCAATAGCAATAGTCCCCCATACCATAACTCCAACTGTGTGGTGCACATGACCTTCCACAGGAAATTGGGGATCTTGTCTTTCACCACGCCGTCTTCTCACCCTTGCACGACCGCCATGCATGCCCAAACAAACTCTGGACTCATCACTGCAGACAATTGAATTCCATTCCTGGTCCCAATTTGCCCGTTCTCTACACCACGCTAAACTATCACGTTGGTGCCCAGTTCGCATCCCAATCGCCCTTCCATGTTCTGCAAACCACGCAATCGGCCGTGTAGACGAGAAGCGGTCCCGTAGAGCCAATACTCTAAGACGCCGATCTTCGGCTTCTGTGGTTCTTCGAGGACGTCCTATACCTCTCGCTCTTCGTGTACGGCCCTCTTGGTTCCATGCCCGAACACAAACTGCTACAGTATTTAAACTCTGTTGCATTCTATCGGCTATATCTCTCATAGACAAACCAGCCTCTCGTAAGCCCACAATTCGACCCCTATCAAACTCGCTTAACTGCCGAAAATTTTGGTGTCTTCGCACTCGAGGCATCGTGATTCAATTAAATAAGCTTTTTGTAATGTGTTTTACACGTCTTAAATGACAACTGTAGTTACAAATGATTTTAAGGCTACGTGAACGTAAATGTTTTTGAAAGAGGTTAACGCAAAAACCGCTAGAGTAATATGGCTAAAAAATTGATCGTTTTTTATCTTAACATAAACAAACATATTCCTAAAGAATTTTTTCACAATACTCATTATTACTGGGTTTTCTTCTTTCTATGTCACAGTATAGTTAGGCTAGTACAATTTAATTCAATTTTAAACCGAAAATTTAAATAGATTAATATTCCGATAACCGACACCCCTAAATAACAAAAATGTACAACTTCTCGATATGTCATCCAAACTTCATATCTGCGTATGTCAATAAAAAATAAGCAACTATTTGCAAAATAAGGGCATTTTATTGAGAACATTTTAATTATTGGTCATTTACCACTAATCGGTACGCCACTGGTAGAATCTCGCTTATCTTTAGAGATAAACAGTCGGTTAAATTAGGGCCAAGTTGCGAATTTTAATGTTGAACAATAACCCGAAAGAAAATTAGAGCTGTCATCTTTGTTTTTAAATTATTGCAAAAAAAAAATCAAAATTTAGGTTTTAGTTTTTATTGTTTTAAGTAAAAACCATCAAAGCTAGACAACTAAAACATTGTGAAGGCACCTTTTCACAAGGAATCTAAATTTGTCATCGTAATTTCCATGACACCCTAGACGTTATCTTTCCAAAGCACACTCCAAATTGGAAAATTGAACAATTTGACGTAAAAGTAAGCCAGAACTATTGTGTGATACATCATTGTATTCAGAACAAAAAACTTGATATAAACATGCAAAAATCCAAAATGGCACCCAGTAGAAAAAACAAATATCTTTTAAAGATACAACGTCCATCTTTGTTTTTTCTACTGGACGCCATTTTGTATTTTTGCATTTTTATATCAAGTTTTTTTTTTTCTGAATACAATTATGTATCACACATAATAGTTCTGGCTTACATTTACGCCAAAATACTCAATTTTCCAATTTTGAGTGTGCTTTTGATACCAACGTCCGATTGTTTTAACAAAAAAAGAAAGTTTCCAAAGAAAATAATAATAATTATTAAAAGAAAAATATTAAACACAAAAAGAAAAATGGTAAAAAAATTATAGCAAGTGTTCAAATTGGCCACCCTTCACTTCAAGGCACAACGCCGCTTGCTTTCTTAGATTAGCTATTGCTCTTTAGACATTCCTTCTCCTAATGTCATGTCTAAGAATGGTAATGATTCTTTCGCGAAATTCATTCAGATCAGCTGGTAACGTTTTATAAATTTGATAGTGCTGGCAAGTGTACGTCATCGTTATTAGAAATAACTCGATTGGGGAACATTTCCGACAAGTATTCCCTAACTCTCCTAGCATTATGCGGCAGTGCGCCATCTTGCTGGAACCAGATTGCATTTAAACGCTGAAGAGCGATATTGTTGTCCATAAAGTCCTTTAAGAACGTCCTTAAGAAATTACTGTATTACTGTATCGCCCAAAAAAACCAACCCGCACATTAAGGCCAAAACGTATTTGCAACTGCTCATGGTGCCGATTAAACATTCCTGCATGAGTAAGCTTGCACTCATCAGACCATATGACATTGTCAAGGAAATTTGAATTGCTCGGTAACTGATTTATAAGAAACGCGCAAAAAGCTACACGTTGACCACTGTCTGCTGGATGAAGAACTTGCGAAACATGGATTGCCTAAGGCCGATACGTATGTTTCTTGAGTGGTCTTCACACCACTTGGCGTGATAAGTCTAGCTGATGTGCAACTTCACTTGTTGAGACCGGATTGTCTTGTAATTAATGAAAAAAATTGGTGTTCAGGTATTCTTTATAAAAATCACTACCGATACATTGCAAAATCCTCGATTGTTGTCGTCAAATTGTTCGTTACAACAATCGAACGTTATTATCTTTCCAAAGCAAACATCTCAAAATTGGAAAATTTAAAATTTTGGCGTAAATGTAAGGCAGAACTATTATGTGTGATACATCATTGTATTCAGGAAAAAACCTGATATAAAAATGCAAAAATCCAAAATGGCACCATAAACGAGGGCGAATGTATACGCGCGCGCGGTGTGTATGTGTGTGCGTGTGTGTGCATGTGTGCGTGTGTGTGTGCATGTGTGCGTGTGGCTGTCTGCCTGTCTTGTCTGTCTGTGCCTACGTGTCAGCGTGTGTGCGTGTGCACGCGCGCGCGCGTGTGTGTGCGTGTGTGGATGCATGAGTGCGTATGTGTGCACGTATATGTGCGCTCGCGTGTTTGTGTGCGTGTGTGCGTGTGTGTGCGCGTGTTCGCGCGTGCTCGCGCGTGTGCCCGCGTGTGTCCGCATGTGTCAGCGTGTGGCCACGTGTGACCGCGTGTGGCCGTGTGTGGCCGTGTGTGGCCGCGTGTGGCCGCGTGTGGCCGTGTGTGGCCACGTGAGCCAGCGTGTGGCGGTGTGGGTATGTGTGGGTGTGTGTGGGTGTGTGTGGGTGGATGGGTGGGTGTGCGGACGTGCGTGCGTGCGCGTGCGCCCGCGTGCGTGTGTGTGTGTGCGCGTGCGAGTGTGTGTGTTCGTGTGCGTGTAGGTCAGTGCAACAAAATCAGTTTTGTATCCTTAAAATTAAGGGCGGTTTGTATCGGTGAGATAACAGTTTATCGCATTTTCCACAAAAACGGCTAAAACGATTTTGATTAAAATTTATATATGATTATACTAAGAGGCCCCCTATAAACTACTAGAGGTGGTATATCTCACACTTATATAAGGATACCGTGTCTTTAGATTTTTCGATGCTATGAGAAAACAGCTGCGACAATTTTGTTTAAAATTGGTATTGGAACACCAAAATCATCAATTTTAATAGTGCATAAACAAATTAGTCGAACTAGTTCATTTAAGAGTGCGGCCTTCGAATTCCCATTAGTATTAGGCACCTCTGTATGCAGTTACGCCCTATACATGGAAATATTTATAACTAAGTGGCTAAGAATGACATAACTTACAACCTTCACGAATGATTTGTGAATGAGGGTAATGGAATGAGGGAGGGGTGATTCAAACAAATCAATCAATACAATATTACCAGTTATTCGGAAAGTGGATCACAGTAATTATTATATTTAATTAAATAAAAGAATTTCCGCAAGATAAAGAATATGAGAAAGTGCTTTGCCGACCACAGCAAAATTACAGCTTGTTAAGAAATACCTAAACCAGTCTTTTTTCCATTTACCATATAATTGTACACAAAACATCTGTCTAAAGAAATAACTATCTATACAGGGCAGGTCACCGCTAACGGTCCAGTATACCGGTAAACAATTTTGTCTATTTAATATGTGGGTAACTGAAGGGCATATTTTTAAATTATTTTGAAATATACATGGTGTTCCAAAAATCCAATTTTATCATAAATAATAGATTAGTATTAATGTATTTACAGTTACCTAGAATACTATGGAGTACAAAATGACACTCTTATTTAATGACGTATTCTAACTCTAATGCAGTATTTGTGTTAAATTTAACACCCTATATTTTATCCTTTAATCACGCAGTAAATTCGATTACCTTTCAAAAATTATAAAGTCCTGCCACGTCTACATTTTTGTAGTTTTGCAGTTATTTTAAATTTTCTATTATTTTTCCACTATTGTGCTTAATTAGAAAATGTATTTTATTAGCTGAGTATGGTTAGTCCAATTACAGTTCAAACAATATGAGGGTATTGTAATCTATACCTGCATAAATTTCAACATTATAACTATAAACACTAATGCACTAGTTTTCTCTCTGTCAGTTAATAACAATAATCCTTTTTAGAGGTGTTGAAACCTGTCTCTGTTTATTGTGTAAATTTGTCCCCGTAACATAAAAAAATTGGAGAATGTTTTGAAACATTAGATTAGACCTTATATAAATACTTCTCATGAAGTTATATATCTTTGTCGTTCTAGCACATGACATTTGAGTTAGAAAGTAAGTGTACATTTAGTCTTGCGACCGCGCGTGGTGGACTTAGAAGAACGCTCTACGTTAGTCACGTATTTTCATATACATGATTGAAATCACATTACATATACATTTGTATAAATTAACGCTTTCCTTTTAATGGTGCTTGTAATGTGCAATTCTGTATGCATGTAAAAATAAGTAGAACATTTAGAGATCCCATTGCCTTACGCTTTTAAGTGAATGTTTGCCATGTCGCGACAAACATTCCTTGCCCTATTGTTATCTCTGTTTGGTACAGGTACCTCAATTTAAACCGTCTATAACGAAAAGTGTCAGAAAAACTGAATTCTAACCCTAAAGCCAATCGTTACTGCGACAAAGATTATTATATTTCTGAAACATCTATTTTAGCGACTATACCACAATATCATGTTCAGTGATTTTTCTGAATAATATACTGTATAACTAGACAAGAGTTATTCTACCGATCAAAAACTTCAAATTTTTTACAAGTGACACGTCAAATTTCTTTGACTAATTAATCATTATTGAACAGTAGATAGGACAATTAAATGGATTATTGAAAATCTTAAACAAATGAATATAAAAAATTACTAAATGTTAATAAAAACAGTAAAATGAACTATATCACATTTTGTGGTTATATGACGAAATGAATAGATAAAATCTATTTATACACACAAAACAAATTTTACACGTGCTAACCCATTTTTCAATGTTAACGAATCCTAATATGAGATAAATCGTCTAAACAGACGATTTAAACAACAAAAATGCTGCGGGATGACGCCCATATTAGTGTACGGTAGCCGTTAAAAATCTGGTTCTCCTTGACCCACCTAGAAGAAGTTACCAAATCGAGGCCAAAATGGGAGGTGTACATCTTACGTTATCAAAAATAGATTTAAAAAAAAAAAACAGTTTTTCTGTAGTCCCGGGCACGATCGTATGCATGGATCAGACTGACGACGAAATTATAAGGATAACGCTTAACCTAACAACTTGGCACTTCACTATTACCTATAATTTTTTTATGTACCTCATATTTTTAAACTATAGGGTGACCGCTACTGTGTCAAAGGTCAAAGTCAACACAATTGTATGCGTGTTTGTCTGTGTTAATTTCTATTAAACTAAACTGCTCCTAAGGAAATTGACATAAAGTGCCGAATTTTTTCCTACAGTCGCATACATCATGATCATACATCAAGTGGGAGGTCTTCCTCATCGATCATTTCCTGAAGGCCTGTTATGTTAATTTCTACGTGCGACAATCGATTTGCGTCAAACACTCTTAATAATGCCCAATAATTCATTGCCACATTTTGGGCTCAGCACTTATCTACCATATTGCAAATTTGTATTAATGCCAAATTCTTTGGGAAAACGATCGAAAACCTTACCCCGATGGGCAAGAATTCTATGGTTTTATTATGTCCAGTAAGGGAATAGCGTGAAAGGTATGTATGTATGCATCAATGGTAACCTTTAGGACCCGCACTATCCAATCAGTCGTACCGGTGACGTAACGATTGCCCATATAGTGATGTTTTTTTTTCGAAATTGTTCACAGGTGCAAGCGTTTGCATGTTTGGATCTCATTTGGTGGCTTGGTATATCAGTAGTTTAAGGAGAATGAATCAAAACAAAATGAAATTTATTTCCAAAAAAAAAAACAAGCAAAATATAAATAATTTATAATAAGTGCTCAAACTGTGCCCCATTAATCTTCTGACATTTAATAAGTCTATTTTCGATTGAAAATATCGAATTTTTAATTTGATGTGGCTCAATTTCTGTAAACGCATGGTTAATCTTATTTTCAAGCTCTTCGATGGTATTGACCTTTTTCTATTTGTCAATGTTTCAGTAACAATACGCGTGCAATGAGCAGGCACACCATCCAATTGATACCAATTTTTTAACTTAGAAACAGCTGCGTTTAGGGATTTTATCAAAAGTTGTCGATTTTTTAATTCTGAACACGATGCCGTTGAGAAAATTGGGGCATTTTATTTGAAATACGCAAGTTATGCACATTTGAATTCATACAACTTGAGAGGCATAATTTCGGGGCTATGAGACTTTTTAGAATTCAAATAAATCACAATGTAGCTTATTAGGGCGTCTTGGAACTTCGATTGAAAGTTCGATTCCGAAATTTGTAACGGTGATGGAGCAGCACCGATTTCCGTCTGTGAAAATTTTCTAATATTTCGAAATACCTCGGAAAAGGTTAATTTTCAATCAACGTTTTTAATACATAATTTTAAGGTTAATTAGACACACCACTCATACCCTAACTTATCTTTATTTAAATAGCAACCATAAGCGAAAGTTAGCTTATTAAATTTCTTATTTTTTTTCTGATTTCAGCGATATAAAGTTTTGTATATTTAATTTTAATAATAATCCGTAACACTTCAAAAATTAAAAAAAACATCATGTAATTAAATACATTGCTATGTCTATGATAAAACAACTGAAAACCGTCGAGTAAAAACAGTAGTCTAACGCATTTTTCTTCCATTTTAACAAAAAAAAATACGCTTATTCGGTTGACGTCGCCCCATATAAGTTTGAAAGTATAATTCGGAAGCTCTGTCTGAATCACATTCGCATGAATAGTAGCAAAACATGTCGTTTCTTTCTTCAGTGGAATACATTTTAGAAACTCCTCTAAACGCACTTCTACAGTAACTTATTTAGATTGATAAATGCCATAATTTAACTTAATGATATTTAACAAGGCGTTAGACTATTGTTTTTACTTGACGATTTTCAGTTGTTTTATCATAGCCATAGCAACGTATTTAATTAAATGATTTTTTTTTAATTTTTGAAGTTTTACCCATTATTACTAAAATTAGATATACCTACAAAACCGGCGAAATCAGAAAAAAATAAGGAATTTAATAAGCTAATTTTCGCTTATGGTTGCTATTTAAAAAAAGGTAAGATAGGGTTGTAACCCAACATTTTTATTATGAATGTGGCCATGAGAAAATGCTGGAAATTATTTTGAAGTTCCGTACTTCACCGCCAGGGGGCGCAATGAAAAATTAAATAATAAAATTGTAAAATTCTCCCAAATCTCCTATATAAAGATATATAATTTTGGTTTAAGGTCCATTGGCGTACTGACCACAACAAGAGTGGGGAAGCTATTGAAAGTGTAATCATTCAAATTGCTGTAAATTCTAAAGCACTTGTTCAATGTTAGTAAAATAAAGCTTGTTTGGAAGACAAATGCAGGTATTTTAAATTGCCGTTCCCATTGTTACACAGTAGTTCCTAATAAACGTGTTAGATCAAAAAATTTAAATCATACGGTATATTTTTGACATCGTATTCGAAGAGTAGATTAAATTCGCAAGAAAAACGTAAAAACCGTAAGTTGATATCTTTGCTCGTTTTAAAGTTGTAGCGAAATGAATATTTTGGTAACCCTTTCATTGGGCGAAGTTTGGATTTTCTGAGCCGAATTGGATAAATGTTGGTCTCATATTAAAGAGATAGTTGTTCATCGAATTAAAGATCAACAGTGATTTTAATGTCTATGTCGCTAGGGGGCGTTAAGAATACAAAAATAAGGCTTTTACGCCTTTTCTTTAAAATTTTAATTGCATCGATGTAGGTATTTATTAGATCAAAACCAAAGAGGAAATTAAATTTGCCATAAAAATGATATAAGATTTATTTTAATATTGTTGTTAGTTTTAGAGTTAGAGCTAAATCAAAGTTTAATTTTAACATGGCTCGCCCTGTAAAGTTCAAATAAAGTGAAAAATCCGATTTTAAACCAAAAATATTAGGTATTTAACGCCTCGATAAATGTTCAAACTGCCTTCCGTCACATTCCAAATCTTGTTTAGGTGTATAAAACTGATGGTTCGATTTTCGCTTAAACCCTTAAACTTTTTAACTTCCTTAAATTAATTTTATTAATTTTACACACATATAGTAGAAAATATTACATTTTACATGTTTTTTTTTAAATAAAACGTACTCCATTAATCACTACTTCAATTAATAAATACTGCCATCTAGCGCTTTGTCTTGGAATATCTAATCAATGTTTAGTAGTAGGCCCCGGAAACAAAAAACCGTTAAACAACATTGTATGAAAACGTCAAATTTTTATTAGACGTAGTTTAATTCTTGTCAATTTGGTTTGTGAATACTTTTTTAAATGTCTTTCACAAGTGATGAAGCCGTTGATACGATTGCGGTTCATTTCGAGTGCTTTCAAAATACAGCAATAGCTGAAAGACAGTATACGGCGCGGTATACAGATCGCCATCATTATGGAATGGGAACTTTTCCACGCTTGGTACAGCGACTACGTGATACTGGTAGTTTTCGCCGCCCTAGATTTAGGAGGCGTCGCATTGGAAGGGCGGAAGAAAATATTAGTCTTAGTTTACATAGAAGTTAATAGACACATTAGAAAACTAGGACGTTAACTTTAGATTTGGGAATAGCTCGGACTACTGTTCGAAACATACTAAAAGACCACAGGTAAATAATTGCATTAGCACATCCTTTTAAACGAGTGATGCGACATTATAGGCGGCAAAATTATCAGTCTTTATTTTTTTGATCGTGCGCTAACTGGTAATCTCTTCTTAGAGTTAAGTTGCCAGTTCTGTTAGAAGATGTGACATTGGAAATTAGGCGAATCATGTATCTACAATTGGACGGATGTCCAGCACATTTTTCCCTTAACGTGCGACACCATATTAACGAATATTTTCAAGAACGCCCAATAGGAAGGGGAAGCCCATTTGCTTGGTCGGCCAGGTCACTCGATTTGACGTATCTCGACTTCTACTTATAGGATCGCTTGACGGACATTGTATACCAAACTCCACCGACAACAATATTTGACATGGAAAACAGAATCCGAGATGCAATTCGTCGACTATCGGCTGCGGAAATCGAAGCAGCAGTTTTATACACTTGAACAAGATTGGAACACAATTTGGAATCTAACCGAATGCAGTTTAAACATTTATCGAGGCATTAAATACCTAATATTTTCGGATTTAAAATCGGATTTTTTATTTTATTTGACCTTTACAGAGTGAGCCTTAAAATTAAACTTTGATTTGGTCATAACTCTAACACTAACAACAATATTAAAATAAATCTTGTATCATGTTTATGGAAAATTTAATTTATTTTTTGATTTTGATATAATAATAAATACCTATATCATTGCAATTAAAATTTTGAAGAAAGAGCGTAAAAACCTTATTTTTGTATTCTTAACGCCCCCCCCCCCCCAACGGTGATAGGCATTAAAAATCATGTTTGGTCCTTGATTCAATTAACAACAACTATCTCTTTAATATGAGACCAAAATTTATCCAATTCGGCTCAGCAAAACCAAACTTCTGCAATTAAAGTGTTAAAGAAATCTTTATTTCCACTATACCTTTAACACAAACAAAGATATCAACTTGCGGTTTTTACGTTTTTCTTGCAAATTTAATCTACTCTTCGAATACGGTGTCAAAAATATACCGTGTGATTTAAATTTTCGGAGTAAAATAAAAAATACTGGTATAATAACAACCTGCCCCTCTAACACGTTTATTAGGAACTATTGTGTAACAGTGGGAATGGCAATTTAAAATACCTACCTTTGTCTTCCAAACAACCTTTATTTTACTAAAATTGAATACGTTGTTTAGATTTTACAGCAATGTTAATCATTACATTTTCAATAGCTTCCCTCGCTCTTATTAAGGCCTGTACGCCAATGACTTTCTAACGATGTAAGCAAAGGTATATCTTTATATATGAGTTTTGGAAGAAATTCACAATTTTATTATTTAATTTTTCATGTGAAATACGGAACTTCGAAATAATTTCCAGTTACAACCCTAACTTGCCTTTTTTTAAATAGCAACCATAAGCGAAAGTTAGCTTATTAAATTCCTTATGTTTTTCTGGTTTCAACGATATAAGGATTTGAATATCTAATTTTAATAATCCGTAAAAGTCCAAAATTAAAAAAAAATCATTTAATTAAATACATTGCTACGGCTATGATAAAACAACTGAAAATCGTCCAGTAAAAACAATAGTCTAACGCATCGTCAAATATCTTTATATAGGAATTTTGGGTGAAATTTAGAATTTTATTATTTAATTTTGTAATTGCACCCCTCAAGTGGTGAAATATGGAACTTAAAATAATTTCCACATTCATAATAAAAAAAATTCTCCCATTGTTGTCAGATTGACACATGCTGAGATACAGCCGCTCACCTCGCTTATTTGCCTACCCAGTACATTTTGAGAAAAAATTAAACCAAAATATTTGTATTTTCACAATTTTTTTTTAATTATAACCCACATTATTTTGAAAACAGCATAATAAATGCTGAAAAATGACACTCTCAACTATCTAGCTCAATTAGGACTGCAGCTAGAGCGATTTCAAAAAAGTCCGATCATTGTTTTTGGGCGAGTTTTTGAAAACTTTACGTGGTTATTTATTTGGAAACGGTTTCAGATAAAAATTCCAAATTTGTTATTTTCTTAATGTTAGCACCCACTATGAATGTACCAAACTTTAGCACAATCTAAAATAGTAAGGTAAACCTTTTACCTTACAGAGTGTTGATTTGAGAACGTATAGCCCCTTAATAGATCTAAAACTTTCAATTTAGGGCTACCTAACCTTATCTTAACAGTGCAATGTGTTCCATTTAAAAAAAATATTTTAATTCATTACGCTTTTTTGACTCGTACCTAGATAATTGAAAATAATCTTATATTACAGTGCTCAATTTTGTTATAATCATTATTTTTATAAACTCGACAGTTTGGCTGTAAGACAAGAAAACAAGTTTTTGTGTATATAACAAATCATTATCAAACATTTTGATAATAATATAAAATAGACTAGCAGATAATGGCAATATTTTATGAACCATACATATATTTCTGCCCTTTCCAAAGTAATATTTTGGGTTTGAAAGACGTAAAATAAAATAGTATTTACAACTTACCTGTGCCAATTTTACACTAAAAACTGTTAATATGTAATAATTAAAACATTTCTGCCGTGTATTTTTCTAGGGTGTTTGAAGCAAAAAATCCATCATAAGACAAACGGCAGAAAATCCGTGTCGATGCAAAGTATTAAAATACACATGTGAAATTGCAAGGAAAAACGAGATATTCAATTGACAAATTTCTGCCAAAGGGAAGTTCAATTATTTTATGTACTTTGGTATCAGAAAAATAATGGCGCATAATGTGTGCATGCGCGACAAGCTTAAATTATTTAAACAGTGCTCAAAATGTACTAAATTTGTAAGTTGCAGGAATTTGTCAATTTTTGTTAATATTTGAATTTGGTCTACAACTTAATTATTGAAAACTTGCCACAGATGTGTGAATTTTCTGCCCATAATATTTCTAATACCTAATTACATAAAATAACTGAATTTCTCTAGTTATTTAAACGCCTTTTTTTTTTGCTGCAATTTCACGTTTTTCAGCACTGTGTACGAATTGATTGAGTTCACGATGGTTTTTGGTTTCAAACATCCTGTAAAAATACATTCAGAAATTTGTTCATTGTTTAAAGTCTGGTAATTTATTAACAATTTCAAACTGTAAAATTGGCCAGTTGTACCAGAAGGCCATCTGTGCATTTTTTTTTTATTTTACGTCCTTCACACCCATGATATTACTTTCAAAAAAGCGGAAATATGCCTATGGTTTATAAAACAGTGTCATCTGCGAGTCTACAATAAAATGTCGTTGAATGCAAAATCGTCCCACTAGTCTTGTATGTAAAAAGCAATGTTAGAAATGCAAAAGTTTTGTTAATAAATAATTATGTTTCGTTAAAAACTATTTTTTCGTTAAAAACTATCGCACTCATATTAAACTCAGACCCATAGCATTAATTGTGTATTATATGTCTGACACATTATTTCAGTTTCTCTAATTTACACAATACACCTTGTTGTCTTGTCCTCTAATTACATTTAATATGTACATCTAAAATAAACACCTAACAATTAGAATATTAACCATATAAATCAAGAATCTACCTCAAGTTCTATTAGTTGAAATAAAAAACAAATAAATTATGAATCAAAGCAGTATCAGATATCACAGATCACCACATTCATCCTGCTAATAATAACAAAAATATAGATAATATTGATATAATTTTAAATTATGTTAAAGGTTAAACTTACAGTATCCAAAATTTCATGTCGTTTCTTAGCTTGTAATGTCCATAAACTAGATACATAATCAAGTGTTTGATGTCGAAAGCATGAACGTGTAGCTACAAGTAAATTTTGAACTTCTTCAACTTCATTTTGTTTACTTCTTTGTGTTTGAGAATTTCTAACTAACACATTATCATTCTCTGAAGAAATCTTCTCAAAATGTTGTTTACAGTCTTTAACATGTTTAATGTCACTAAAATTATATTAATGTTAAGTAATGATTACGGAAATTACAAGATATACTTGCTTTTTAACAAAAGATGTTAGATTTTTAAGAATTGTTCTAGAAGCTTGATCCAAGAGAATTGTGTGAAATTTATTCATTTCTTGTAAACTGTGAATTAATTTATTTAATGCAGCCAGTACTTGTGGATCCTCACGAAAATGAGTGCTTAGGTCCCATAAACTGTTAGCAAATAAGCTGAAAAAGGATGATTAATCATTCTAAGGATTTG
Organism: Vesta saturnalis; assembly: GCA_036346205.1. Taxonomy (NCBI): domain Eukaryota; kingdom Metazoa; phylum Arthropoda; class Insecta; order Coleoptera; family Lampyridae; genus Vesta; species Vesta saturnalis. Next base: position 1,673,354 of record JARFJB010002417.1, on the reverse strand, counting down.
TGTAAAAGTTTAAAGAATAGTGAATAATAGTGTGAGAAATTATAAGTAGGTAGCACACATTTAATTGCTTACCTTTGATGTGCGACATATGTTTTTCCAGTATCAACCATACTACCACACATTTTTAAAATTCTTTCTAATTTTGTTTCTAATTGATCAATACTGGCTTCTTCTTCTTCTAACAATTGCCTACAAATTAAAATAAAATTAACACCTTTAGATTTTTAAAATCAGAAATAATTTACCTAAATTTAGGAGAGTCACTAAGGCACTGTTCTAAATCAATTTTTTGCTGCATTTTGAATAAAAAAACACGATAATTATACAGGACCATATATTAAATATCGCTCGCTATTGTGAGTCACATTACATCTTTGACAGTTAAAACCCAAATTAAACAGTAATAGAAAAACAAAGTAGATGAATATATTCTTCAGCTGATTGCAACGTCATTGCCCGAGGATACCGTAAACTGTTTGATTTCAAATTTTAGAGACATCTATTATGTTGATTTCAAACTAAAAATAAAAATGATTTCATTTACAGTTCGTTCACAATAATTTAATAATTTTGAATCGCGTTGAACTCTATACTCGTAAGGTGTATAAAAGTTTTTAATGTTTGGCATGAAAGAAACCAATGATAAAGGAATAATGTAGATATGCTCCCGGTCACGTTTTCCTTAAGTGAAGTCTGCATTGGAGGCTAAAATCGCCAGATTGAGTTTTTTATAACTGTAATTTCTTAAATGCTAATATGTGCTGCATATGGTTGAAGGAGTTCTAACAAAAAGCCTGATAAACATTATTTTTTCTATGTCAATATTTAACCAAATAACAAGTAAAATCAAATGCTAAGCATCTTGTCAAAAGTAGGGTTTACTTTAAAATAATAATATATTCCTCTTTATATTAGAAGTAAAAGATTCGTAACAAGATGGTAAAAAATGGGAAGTTATGTTCAAAATTGTTGAATTCTGTTGATAATTCATGTATAAAAAATTTGTCACTTTGACATCGGATAAAGTTAGCCCTAACTTTGCATCTGAATAAAATGTGTGTAAACTTCCATGGCAGACTTTCTTAAACCTGATTATTGTTTGTTGCTATGATAAAGAACGAACAATTTTCCATTTTTAAATAAAATAATGTATTCTTGAATTTTTCATAATTACCTAGCTACTATTTTTAATTATTCATTAAATTATCTCATCGAATTACACTCCAGGTTTTTTTTCTCCAAGATACAATTTCATTTTTTAAACTCTAATTTGGTTTCGTTTTGGTAAATTGACTTCACAAACCATCAGATAAAAAATCTTGTACTTCGGACTCGTTTTTTTTTTCGTAGGTGGTTTGTGTTAATTTACCAAGCAACCAAATTCTCGTAAAAAAAATCAATTTTATCCGGACAAAAAAAAACCTCTCGTGTAATTATAGTCGATTATTTCCTTCGTCTGTCAAATTTGAATTTTTAACCAATCGCGTGCTTGGAAACTGCTTTGATATGACCAATCAAAATAAAATAAAGCGACCTTTCACCTTGGTGCTAATAGTCGACTATTTTTATCAGCATGATGAATTGTCACCGAGAGGACGGCATTCAACAACAAATAATCCACCCGAAAATTTCAATGTTTTCAAATGAAATCACTATTAATGGTGTTATAAAGTTACCTATACTTAAGTAATTATTGTTTGTTGATAATAAATACATAAAATAAACGAATTTCACATGTTTTCTGAAATTATAATTACATTATTCACGCAATATCCTTTCTGCGCGTTTTTCCTTATACATATAGAAATGTTGTTGCTCAGGAAATAATCTTATTAAAGCTCTCGGGCTTTAATCAGATTATTAATGACAAAATTACATCTCGACAGATTCTAAAATACACTCGAAATTTAGATGTAATAAAAATAGTCGACTATTTATCGAGGTCTTGTTATATTATCGTCGACTAGAGAAATATAGACTTTAATTCGACATAATTTTGGTATTAATAATCTTAAAGCCCTCGAGCTTTAATTAGATTATTAATGCCAAAATTACGTCTCATCAAATTGATACTAAGATATTCTCGAAATTTAGATACAACAAAAATAGCTGACTTCTTATATTACCTATGAACATTTTTTTTCGGCTATAACTATTTTAAGAAAATTTTAAAAATATTCATGGCCTCAAAAAAATTGACAGAAATAATTTAAGCTCTTGTGATATAAGTTGCTGGTTAGGAAAAATAAAAAACTGGCGAAACAAAATTATTTATTATTGTATTATTCAGTTCGTATTTTCGGGCAGTTATTTTACGTCTACCAGGATGGAGAGGTCAAAGCTGATTCCAAGGACAAGGATTGACGTTGGAAGATCCTCTTGTCGGAATAATTTTCCATTCATGAGATAATTTTAATTTATAAAAAATTTCCCCCTCAGGAGTGTACGTTAAAGCACGAATATTAGGGACTTTGAGATCTCCTTTGTAAAATTGTACTAAATCGAATTGTTTAAAGAACTGAAAATCCAAATACGTTACATCATAAGAAGAAGGTTTTGTTCTTGCATGCTGGCAAATGATTATGTACTCGGTTGGAAAGTTAACTATTTTCTCATTTGGTTTGTTCTCTATCACGGAGTGAATTGAATCAACTTCCATTTGTGTATGACCAACCTCAAGAAATTATTGTTCTACTATTATATCATTATTTATTGATAAATTCAAGAGAGCATTGGTCATAATACTATTGCGATTCTGGTAAGTACAGCCGTCCTATATATGATGACAGTTTCTCTTTAATCTTTAGTTTCGCTACGAACAATTTTTTGCATTATCTTATCTTCTAAGAACAACACCCAAACAATTGCAAATTCATCCGCGTTTACCCCGCCCTCGGATTCATTCCAAATATAACCAAATGCATCCTTATCGACTAAATCATAGAAGAAAATATTGTGTACCTGAAGCTTCGTCCAGTAATAAAGAGTACTAACGTTTGACTTTGGAGCCATCAATACTGCTTGCAAATCAGCTGTAAACACGTACCTTCCTGTCTTCTTATCGTTATCTTTGTCTAGCCTCAGTTTTCCGTTGAATGTGATCCTGGTATTCATCTCCATGAATACTTCCATTCTTATAACAACAGGAAAGTTCACATTCGTCTTTCTTCGGTCGAAATAGTGCAAAATTTTCTTCGTGAAACGCTTTCTAAAAAGTAGCAATGGATAATGGTTCTCATTCTTGTTGTTTGCACCAGTTACTGACATAAAATGCACATAGGCTTTGCAGCGATTGCCACTCTGCCAGTATCGTTTATTCGTTTTGATGTCGTAATCCTGCAGTAATGTAACTCTAAAGTGGGCAGTGCATTCATGAAATCTTGTGAGTTTCAAAAGGTGATTCTTTTTGGTTTAAGAACTCTCTGTAAATACTAAGAGCACACACGGAGGATATATTTTTCCAATGAGTAACTGTAAATCTCCCAATTCCTAAAGTATTTAGGAACATAGTTCTGCATACTTTTGACCTGTTCTCATCCATTGATACGAAATACTGTAGTGATTGTCCCCGTTTGGATTACTCTGCATTTTTACGATTTCTTGGCTTTCTAGGAGGCGTAGAAACTAAGTGATTGTCAACATAGACTTTTTTTCTCTCCCCGTGTCATATTCAAGAAAGATTCAAATATTTTATTTTTAGTATCTTCTAATATTCGAGAGCAGTTCATAGCTTGTTTGCATTTACACTTTCAAAACACGAGGTTGCCTGGGCTCCATATAACTCCATATACCATCTTTTTTCTTTCTACCTAAGTAAGGTATTCCACTTTCTCTGAGTTTCTTATTTCGTTCTCGAAACCAGGAGATTCATTTAACTTGCAAACGTATTTCGTTTTTTTGCTCTTTGCAGGAAGTTCAATAGAACCATTCGACGAAGTATCAGTATCAGAATAGTCAAATAATTTGAAGTTTTCGTTAGCATCGCTGTCGTCTGAAATATCAGATACGCCATTGTGAAGTTAAACATGTTCAGGAGATAAGCTTGGAGTGCTATTAGCTATAATATTCATATTGTTTAGTGATGTTGAAGCTGCACTGTCAGATATGTTTACATCAACCTCTTCACACTGCACCTCTTCAATCTGAGCATTATCAACGATTATAAAGTTAGAGCGTTAAATGGTTTTTCTATAATAAATGAAATTGGTTCATCTTCAGTTGGGTTTTCAGCGATTGGTGTGAAACCTTCAACAAATAGAGTTTCCAAGAATGTGGCTACCGCCATTTCAATCATTTTTTAGCACGTGACATCTGCAATCAAAATGGTCCATTCAAGTTGTATAAAAAAAAATTATAACAATGCAATTTGTTGAACTGTGTAATCTTAAAAATTAAATGTAATAATAATAATTAAATATTTACAATGCGGCTGTGTCCCACATTTTTATAAATCTACTTACAAGAAATACTGCCAAGTCCCAAAGAAAAAAACAGATCGCAAATTTTCGTTAAATTTCTGATAATACAACATGAAATAATATTTATTTTTAAGTGACATTTAACAAAAAAGTTACCTTATGATCAGTGAAAAAACTGAAAATATTAAAATATAAACACTCAATTTTCAATAACAGCGAGCGAATAGAACACGTGTGCTCATACCAATGTTGGTGCTGAGGAATTAGCAGTTCTACGAATTTGATATTAATAGAAAACTTTTAACCCTGGGGGTTCACAAGGACGCCCACGGGGTTGACCTCTATTGACCTTGACGCCCACAGACGTAATTTGACACAAACACAAACACGAACACGAACACAAACACGACCACGAACACGAACACGAACACGAACACGAGCACGAACACGGACACGGACACGGACACGGCCACGGACACGGACACGGACACGGACACGGACACGGACACGGACACGGACACGGACACACACAACACAACACACACACACACACACACACACACACACACACACACACAGCACACAGACAACACACACACACACACACACACACACACACACACACACACACACACACACACACACACACACACACAGACACACACACACACACAACCACATACACACGCACACACACAAACACACGCAGGTCACACAGACACACACAGAGACACAGACACACACACACACACACACACACACACACACACACAACAGACACACACACACAAACACACACACACACACACACACACACAAACACACAACACACACACACACACACACACACACACAACACAAACACACACACAAACACACACACACACACACACCCAACACCCAACACACACAACCACACAGCACACACACACACACACACACACACACACACACACACACACACACACACACACACACACACACACAGCACCACCACACTCACCACACACACGCACGCAGCACACACACACACACACACACACACACACACACACACATCCAACACACACCTACACACACACGCACACCTCACCACACGCACACGCACAGGCCCACACACACGCACACACACAACACATACACACCACACCACACCACACACACGCAACCACACACCACACCACACCACAGTCACACGACCACGCGCAGGCACCAGCTACACACACTACGCACACACGCAACGCACACGCACACGCTCACTACCGTCACGCCACGCCACGGCCTCACCATCTACAACACACGCACGAGCACACTCACACCCACACCCACACCTACACCCACACCCACACCCATACCACACAACAACACCCACACTACAACACCACACGAAACACGAAGGAACGCCTACGCGTACGGCCACGCCCACGTCCATAATTTAAATTAAAGTCAGTAGTATAATTAATCACTACTTAATATCCGTCCACTAATATTCATGACATTTAAATTTGAATTAAAGATAGCTATATTTATCATTAATGAATACACGTATTCGTAATGAAGGAAACTGTCACCATTGTCTATTCATCCTCATTCCTCCCGTCCGAATTAACTATAATCAAAGGACCATCTTCAACCGACATTTTGAGTTTTGAAGATTACCTTCGCTTAGTTACCTGGTGCACTCGTTTGAAAGCCATGGGAGGTCAGCATTGACCTAAATACGAGCTGGAAGGTTTTATTTCTTGGGGAGATCCAAATGTTCGCAGTATACAAATGTAGGATAAAAACGAATAAATTAAACAAACTGAATGTTCTAGAAAATGTGAGGTAAGGATGATCATTTTGTTGATTAAACACACATCCAAAACCGCCAGTCGCTGTTCGCTGTACCATTGTGCCACCTACAAATTTAAAGAAACTAAATGTTTTTTACGGAGATAGTTGTATTTAAAAAATACATTTACATTTATTTGTCTATGCCTAAAAGATAGGCAATAGATGTATCAAGTGTAAATAAATAATCTAAGCCAAATTAAGCTAAGATTAACTGAGTCATACACAAGGTAAAACAAATACCCGCTTTTAACAAACCAGAGAACATTCACTTAAAATAAATTATGTAGCACCTACCAGGTTTAAAAAATACACTAATAAGATATTTTTAACGTAAAAATAACAAAGATTTATGATGTGATAACTTAGCTGAGTAGAATGGGTTGCCTTGAGTGACAACACGCCCGGTGTCCCGACGGCTGGCGACTGTGTCTGAACTTCGTGAAACCGTCGAAGAGTGTCGGAGACCATTTTTGTGTCATGGTGGGACATCCTGCTTCGGTGCGGGCGCCGGAGTCTGAATTTCGTGCAAGGTTGTCGGCCATTATCGGAGGCAATTTTTGTGGTTTCGTAGGACTGCGTGCGAGGGTGTCGGCTATTTTACGATATACGACAGTATCTAGCGGTGTGTTTTTAAAACTAATTTCTGTAAAAGATTCGCCAGTTAGTGGTATACTTTTAAAAAGTGTGGCAGGAAATTTGAAAATGGGGACCCGATTCTATCACACAGGTATAAGGCTCCGGGCAGGTGTTCGCTCGGTCTCTCTTGTTTACTACAGCAGAAAATTTAAAATAGCATTCTAATAATGGGGTCTATCTCGTAAGACAAGGCACCGGAACTTCTTCTCGTGGTTTCGCCCGGACCCCCTTGTTTACTATAGACGTAAATTTGAAATAGTATTTTGATAATGGGATCTATCTCGTGGCGTTGACGACCATTTTTGAAATCAATTAATCAAAATAATTAGCCAAATTAATTAAATAAACCAGTTAAATCAAAATAATAGAAACAAAACTTCGTATCACAAAACAAAAGTTGATTTACTTATTAAAGCGCATCATACATAACATGATGAATACAAATCGGATTTTCTAGACGAATTTTAAATTGGTGCCTATTTGGCCTAGAGAACGCATTGAAACATCTTCAGTCTTCCTGATTAAATTGTTATAGATGATGGTGTTCAGACTTGAAAAACTTGTGGTAAGGTTCGGGTAGCACACATGTAAAATCTCTTATCTCCATCACATCCCTTTCTCCGTACTTTGTTGATACGATATCCAGATTGAATTCTACTTCTGTCTCTAGTTCCTTAAAGCTTTGAAAAGGTTTAAAACGTTTTGAGGCATTTAGAGCAGATACATCCATATCTGTAATTATAGCATAACATTAAAAATCTGTACAACTAAATAAAATAAGGTATAAAACCAGAACGATCACTTACCAGTGTTGTTAATCTCGAATATCTTCAATTGTGGGTTCATAATATTCCCAATTCATTTATGTTGTTGACGGAATCACAGCTTGAAAGTTACTAACGTAACAAGCAAAGATGCTTCCCAATTTTCGTCATTGCACAGTTATAACACTACAGATGCACGGTTTAGGGTAAATGTGTCTTGATTAGGTGAAAGTTTACAGCAGGTTTAGACCGGTCTGAGATGGCGCTGATGAATGGTTGATTCAATAAACCACTTGAATTTTTTTTTGACATGCAATACCAGACAAAAATCTACACAAAGCAATGTGTTTCTAATGATACGTTGAGATTACACACACAATCCAGTTGTACTACTACTCAAATTAACGTGTGGCGCTATTGCCGAATTTTAGATACGTTTACAGTTAAATTAATAAACACGTGTATACAATAACAAAAGACTTTTACCGGTATCGTGTATTATAGGTTAAAATATGCCTAAAATTGAAGCCACTGGGTTCAGATATAAATAAAAAGGAAAGGAATGGAAATGGATTCAAGAACGGTCATGTGGCTGCTGAACGGGATTTTTAAAACAAGGTACTAGAAACTAAAACTGGGGGTGAGACCGTGTATGTTAAAACTATGTGCGAGCCACGTAACTGTAAGGAATAGTATCAACATCCTGCTTTCTGTGTGACGTTTACTGTGCTGTACCTGATAAATCTTGCTCTCTGGGTTTGATACAACTTCGTATGTAGGGGTTCTAGCAATTTTACGGTCAGTTTGTGCGTACACAGGCTCAATACCATTTAACGCTACAGACTTGAGTGACGCTTCGTGTTTACAACCTCAATAATACACTTGCAGCCGGAAACGTCAAATTAATTTTAATTAAAGTCAGAACTTGTGAATTTAATCTAATCTAGTGCCTTTAAATTGCATGGAACGAATACCAAATTCTTCTACTTACCGAATTAATTTTACTTTCTCTAAATGGAACATTACTATTTAAAGTTAGGATGCGATTTTTTCCATAACTTTTCAATTTTCGTTTTTTTTAATGTCTTTGACTGTTAGATTAGTTATTGATTTTTACGTATAAAAGTTCTACGTTTTATATGGTGACAACTCTTAAAAAGGAAAACAACTTACATTCTAATGCAGAGCTGAAACTGATTACAGGTGTCAAGTTCCTTATTGATTTAATACAAGGTTCCTTTGATATTCATATAGGCGGTCGCGATGAATCTCTATATTAATGATACCCGCAACAAATCTAGTTATTTCATAATAAATCGTTTTATATGGAATAGGGACGGTTGAGATAATGTGTAACGTATACTATTTTATTTTGAATTTTATTTAAAGCAGTTCGAATTTTTGTATTAGTGTACTCAACAACTTCCCAAAGTTTCATGGCGATCGGATGAATGGTGTAGTAATGCATAAAGGACAAACATACAGACATACATTCGTTTTTATATACATATTTGAACGTTGCAAGAATGCCGCAACTAAATCAAGTGACAGACGCTGAACATTTCTGGAACGAAGACGCGAAGAGCTTATGCGCAAGACACGGGCGCAATAGGTTACGGCACAACATGCGCAACCACAAAAAGTTATTATATATATATATATATATATATATATATATATATATATATATATAACTATATATATATATATATATATATATATATATATATATATATATATATATAGTGTGCGAAAATTTGCTTAACAAATGGGACTTTTCTTCTGCGAAGATTCTTTCTGTATATGAGTTTTGCTTGTCCTAAAACTTATTTAACATCAATCAGATCAAAGTTGACATGCACATACAGGGTAGAACATAAAACACGTATTTTGCTTAAGAGAAAAGTACCTTTATTTCAATTACGCTCATGAGCGTAATTCCGTTTCGTAACATAGGAAACTATTGACGTGTCCTTGGTAAAGAAAAATTTTGAAGAAAGAATTTCTTTCCTGTTGCAGACCAATGCAGCTGGCAATTCAGGCTTATTTTTGCGAATAGTACCAAGCATGGTTATTTTTCTTTTCAATAGCATCTTCCCCAGATCGTACGAGGTAAAAGATCTAGCATAACTCTTTCACCTTAACCTGTCTCTGGAGGTTCACCTTTTTTTTCCCGACGTAAACTTGCATGTTATATGAATAAGCAGTTACAGAATCGCATAAAGTCCAAATCTTGCCTCTGTATTTAGCAGGTTTATTCGCGATTTACTGTCTAAAGGGAGAACGGCCTCTAAAAGGTTGCTCATCTACTGTTACATTTTCGTGAACACTGCAGAGCTTAGGTAGAGTTGCAACCAATTTATCTCACAAGTCCTGTATGGGAACTAATTTATCAGTTTGGCGTCGTGTTTTTTTAATCGTGCAATTACATGCACTATAAGAAGTACGCGGATTTTATATCAATTATTCCCGACGTAGTATACCTTGTTGGCCTAGGAATCAACGAGATAATATTTGCTGCCGATAACCCTTTTCATTCCATACTATATTGCGATCTTTTGAAGTTACGTGATTATCCGTATCATCTTCATCTGAAATCGTAGCTTCCACTTCATCGCCCGATTCGATATTATATATCTCGGTTTCGGAGAAATGGTCTTGCTTCTTCAGAAGCATTAGAATCACTATCAGAAACACATAATAGCTTCTCAAGTTCACTATCCGTAAGCACTCTCTCACTACACGTTTTCAATAATAAATTTCAGTTGTTAGGTATTTCTTATTAGAGTATAGCATCAAGTTTGATATTTACTACGAAACTAACACACAGATGTTCACTGGGTGCATTTATACGCGGAGCCACAGACAAGTCTCAACAGGAATAAACTTGTTTATCGGTACGCAAATTACGCATGTAATATGCGCAATAATGTGGCAATATTATGTGTTATTTATATTTATGAAAATAAAACAAAACTAATAAAATATATTCGTCTTTGATAATAATCAGCTTCTCGTTGTTCTAATTTAAACCATACAAATCACCGAGTCATATAGACCCAATCACAGTGAGTGTAACAAATGCATTAAAAAAAAATTATAATTTTCTAGTATCAATCTAGGTGCACCGGCATTAGAGTAATGAAATAATTCACGAAATATTTAAATAAATTAATACTAGAACCGCCGGCTACTGTAAATACCTAAAACTGCCGTGGCTGGTCATTTTGACCTCTGGACAAGAAAGGTAATTTTATTCTTTACATATTTTACACTTAATTGAGAAGGAAACATAAAAAAACACATTTTAGGTAAATGTTTATTTTAACTAAATAAAAATCAAATTGGTTCTAATACATTTAGAATTCGGTACAGTTTTACATGCTGTATTATGCGCCACAGTTCAAACAAGTAACGGTCTTGGTTACACTTCCACATTTTCTACAAACATGTTTGTTACACATAACACATTGAACAAACGTCAGCAGTTTTATTTTTGTCACATTTTTTGATTTGGCACTGATGACGTTTTTTAGGTTTCATTGTATCAGATGTGCTGGTATTTGCACCAGAATCTTGTTTCGAATCGAAATGCTCTTTTCTTAGTTCCTCAGCTAGAGTGAAAATAAAGTTTCTTCTTTTTATTTTACTGCCTACGACTTCCTTATAAACTATCCAGACGTTGATTGTGGCAAGATCTAAAACATTGTAATACACATGAATTGGCCATCTACGTGAACCAGCTTTCGTAGAATATTCTAGCCATTTGGTCCAACACATCTATCCCAAACTTTATTCCATTGTAATACAAGTCTGTTTCAGGTTTCTTCTTTTTGCCGTCATATATAGCCACAGTTGGATGTAGCGTACTTAGCAATATGACATTTTTATTAACTTTACCCTGATAAATTGACAAGGTGCTTTTATCATTTTTCATTACTGTGGTAGAATATATCTCTGCCCTTTTATTCTTGATACAAATTGGTAATTTCCTTCTTGCTCGGTTCATTGTTCGCACTATTGTTGTGTGTTTTTTTTGCCAGCATTGTTGCTAACTTTTGGCTGGTAAAAAAGTTGTTGGTAGTAACATTTCTACACATATTTAGGAAAGTTTCCATTAATTTTAAAATAACATTTTCTGGAAGGGGTTGGTTGTTAGGACGCGTATCATCTTTTCCTAAATAAGGAAAACCATTCAGGAGATATTTAGAATTCGTATCAACAGCTAGCCAAAATTGTACACCAAATTTATCAGGCTTATTCCCCATATATTGTGTAAATCTGCATCTAGCTTTAGTAGGAAACAGTTGTTCGTCTACTGTAATGTTTGCTCCTGGAACATAGCAAGCTTCACAGTTAATAATAATATTTCGGACGCCAAAGCAAACTTATCACTAACTAGACGTTCTTTTCGTGTTGATCGAATATCAAATCTTAAAAATCTCATGATTTCACGAAATCGATTGCGTGGCATGGTCTCGCGAAAAAATGCGGTCCCCAAGTAACAGACTATAAACTGTCAAGCTGTAATGGTCTTGCGCCGTAAGCATCTCGAGCTAGCAATATTGCAAGACAAGCGTCAATTTCTTGAAGAGATACTGACCAGTTTCTATCATCTCCTAGTTGTCGTTTAGCTTCAATTTCAGTACATTTCTGAATGTGTTTTAACGTTGTGTTATCCATAAACACTTAGCACAGAGTTAGCAAACACATTTATTTTTGCATAAGGGGCTGGTCCAGGAGTATTTCGCGTAACATTTCTTTGAACTATACGGCCAACATAAGGTCTACTTAATTCCACAACTTCCCATATGTCATTAGATTTGGATTATTGTTTACTCTCCACAGGTAAATGCATATAGTTTTTTCGTTTTGGATGGTGTTCAATGTCATCACTAATTTCATTAAATGTACAAGGATCAGAAGTGACTTATTTACACTGACATCAGATACTTCACTTGGTTCACTACTTTTGTCATCAAGAGGAACAGCTTCATCACTTTCACCATCTTCGGAGTGGTTATTTGCTTTTTCGGATTCGCATTCAGAAAAGCTTTCCAACTCCGCAAGATAATCAAAGCTTGTTGTTGTGTAACACCGCAAGACGACCACATTTTTTTTACTAGGAAATTAACCCCGTAGTAAGTACAGAAGTATCTCACAAGAACGTTCACTTGCAATTAATTTGAAATCTCAAAGTACTTGAATATATAGATCTCTATAGAAACAAGTTATAACTTGCATTTTTCATATCTCGGGCGCGTAGGTAACAATAGCGAAGATTATTCATAATTTCGGACACGACTAAACAAGTTCTGACTTGCAGTAAACTCCCAAAAATTACCATAATAATAGAAAAATACATTGTTTTATCTCAACGTTGCAATTATTTTTGTTATACAACCTCGAAACTGATTATGAATATATTAACGGTCAAAATGACGGTTCCGGCAGTTGTACAAATACTACAAAAAAAACTCTAAAACGGCTTAATTTTCTTAATATATTTTTTTATATTCTAAAAGTACATACAAATCTAGAAAAAGCCATAATATCTCAACACCGTAACTCCAAGCACAACGGAGAAACATCATTTTAAAGAAGATACGCGGTCAAATTGACCGCCGCGGCAGTTCTAGTGTTAACGAATTATGCACATTAGAAGAACGCAATTGGGTCATATTGACTCGAACACAATAGGAGAGTTAACATAGGTATTCTTTTATCTTTTGCACGCTAAAGTTGACCAAAATACACAACTCAGCTTTGTGCTCATTAGCGAATGTCACAGAGGCGTATGTGTAGACACAACGATGCGGTATTCTGCAACGCTACCTTAAGTATCATAACCTCAATCACAAACTAATAATCCATTACTGATATAAAATACAATGGCAAATGGACCGATAGCAGAAAGAAATAGAGGTAATAATGATACGCAACGTAATTATATACGTTTTAGTATCTTCTTTTTAGATGCGACAATTTACGTGGGTGGTTTAGATGACAAAGTTACAGAATCTTTGCTATGGGAACTTTTTGTTCAGGCAGGGCCTCTTGGTTAGTAATTTAGTGTAAACTTTTACAATTGCATTATAATACTTATTTTAGTGAACGTTCACATGCCGAAAGATCGTGTAACAATGATGCACCAAGGATATGGATTTGTAGAATTCATGGGAGAAGAAGATGCTGATTATGCAATTAAAATTATGAATATGATAAAGCTGTACGGAAAGCCTATAAGAGTAAATAAAGCATCAGCTCATCAAAAGAATTTAGATGTTGGTGCTAATATTTTTATAGGTAATCTAGATCCAGAGGTAGATGAAAAACTATTGTATGATACGTTTTCTGCTTTTGGAGTAATTCTACAAACACCAAAGGTTTGTATTTATGCTCTTAGTTTATGTAAATCACCCAATTGTAAATTAAATTTGTTTTATTTGATTAGAAAGTTACTACGGTGAAACCTCTTTGAAGTGCTACCCTTTGTTTTTAGTTTGGTTGAAAAACGTATCGATCCCAAACTATGTAAAATTATTTATAAAGCCAAATTAGTCTTATTGTATAAATACGTAATAATTTTATGGGCAAATTCTAGCAAGAGCTATTATAGTTGAAAAAAGTGCTACTTGTTGTGTTTAATATACCAGTTAATGAATTTTGTAAACAAAATTTTTTACTTTGGTTGATTTAGGGATTTTTCGGTCAATTGGTAACGGAAGATAATCGAGATAATGATGCATGCCAAAAATATGATTGCCAATTTGTGAACAGCAAAGTTGTCCACTGGATTTTTGTTTTTGACACATTTCCAAATCTGACATCCACGTCCTCTGACAGTATCAATATTAGTGACGCAACTGCTCTGACTCGTGAAAACTACTATATCAAGTAACTGCATTATAGAATAAGGATCCTAAGCACCTTTTTCACCTAAGAGATTTTCCAACAGTAAGTGATACAAGAAATAATTTTTACTGTTCTCAGTCTCTGAAAACAAGTTGTGTGTTATAAAATGAATGTTTGTATTGCGTGCATTTTTCAATCAAGGTTTTTTATTTGTTGTTTCTGAATTGTAGTAAATGTTTAAGTAGATAACCGGAAGAAGGGTAATCACTTCAAGAAACTTAGTTTTTGATGCAAATACCGGATGGTATAATTATAAGAAATTTGTCAACTTTAAGACAATCAATAAATATATGCTCTGTTCCATCTTATATTGCATTAGAGTAGCCTAGGGAAATGTAGGGAGAGTGGTAGCACTCTCCAAAGATAGAAGATAGTTTTTCACTATATTTACACTTTGTTTGGAGGACAACCGTAGAACCTTGAGTGACCTATTTAAAAAAATATAAATTTTAGCACTCAAACCTTGAATGTCTATTACCTATTACAGTCCGCGCGACCAAAGAATGCCTCGTGTCGCGCATGGATGTTCGTGCATTCGGCCGCACTCGTTAACGCAATAGCGACTAAAAGCATTACCAGTGGCGTCGGTGTCGCGTTTTCAATTATTCGTCGCCAAACCACAAGAAATTTTAAAATATTTTATTTATTTGAATTATATATGAACAGTGATAGTTTAAACATTTATAAAATAAAAAAAATAACCATGTTGACAAGTAATAAATTTTATACTTGAATTACAAATGAACACAACAGTTTAATCGTTTATGAAAATCAAAAAAGTATAAGTTCGATTTTTAATTATAGAAACAGAGTAGGCTGTATTTTAAGAGTACTATTCAGGATTTAAAAAAAATTATGATATTTCGTAGGTAATCAATTTTTATATTTCCATACACTTTGGGGAAAAGTTACTCAAACGGCGATAATTACCTACTATAATAATATTAAATACTACTAACAAATAAGTCACACAATCATTCATCACTAGACCAGCCACTTTCAGTTTCTGAATCGTCCTCCAAATTTATCACCAGTTTTTCGACTTGTACGTGAGTACGTCAATCAGTATTTCGTTCTCTAATATTTTTTTTCCTGGTCGATTACCTTCTTACAGCACTTTTGCTTTTTTCTTGAGTAAATTAATAACAGAAATAAATAATTAATTAGTGTAATACATGATAATAAACGGAACGCGCTTTTGGTGGCGACGCCACTGACATGCCGCGCTTAAGACACTTGAAGTTGGACGAATGCGCATCCAACGTTCAGGCATTCTTTGGCCGCGCGGACTGTACATAAAACAGAAATTATACATTCTTTCATAAATGACAACATCTTGTCTTCTTTTGTTAAAGAAATCTACGTAAAAACTAAGAATACCTTCTCCTTTTATCACTCTTCTAAAATAAAACAGGGGAGAAATATGCATGAAATCAAAGAGCAATTTCCCAAGTAAGCTAATGTGAAGACTTGCTTTTGTAATAACAATTACTTACTGCATCTTTCTTTCTTCTCTTGATGATTAACCATGATATATAGGTATGTTTATATGCAAACTTAGTTCTTTGGTCGCAAAGTCAATATGTATCCATTTAATTTAACCTACTCAGGAAATCCACAGCGCTTTTTCATAAGTAATCCAATCTGAAGATTTGCTTTTGTGATAAAATTTGCTGCGCCGTTCTTGTTATGTACACATGAAAGTAAATACCAGAAATGTATCCATTTAAGTCGTAGCTAGATGGAATTGACCACAAGATTGCAGCTTCATATCCACGGACGAAAACCAAATATATGTATTTTTGCTAAAATTTTGATGCCAAACCATGGGGTCTTATTCCAACTGCATTATATCACCCAATCTGAATCACTCTAAATAGGATTCTCGTAGTGCTATAATAGCAGGTGGGATATCGAAAAATTTCCCATGTTTCTTCTAATCATTTGAAATAATCTTTCCGTGTGCGAACAAAAATTTTGCCACATTTTAGAACATTTAGATACAGCCTCAAGCCATAATTTCTGAACAGTATCTTTTGATGGAGATTCATAACTTGTTTGCTTATTGTAATAATTTTTACAAAAACCCCATGCCATTTCAATAGTGTTATATTGACAAAGGGTAAAGGGGCAATCGTAAAACTTCATACTTATGCTTAATCAAAATATTATCAACTACATAAGTTTTCCCTGTGGACCTAGAAGGCTGAATTTTGTTCCACAGTTGTTTTTTTTTGTAATTTTGACCTCAATTTCAACCCTGTGTATAACCAACCACTCCTGCAGCTGATGTTTCTTACTAGAAAATGAGAGTGGCTTGCCTAACTGCACCGAATGATGCGGTGCGTTATCCATAACCACCATACAGTTTCCGGGTAGTTTGAACAGCGCAGAAATCAGCTGTTTAATCACCCAATTTTGAAACCGGTACCCATTCATTTATGAAAGTCCCGATCTTCTTTCCCCGAAATAGTCGCAGTTTTCCAAAATCCCAAAATTACACCCTACGTGTAAAATTGTGTAAGTACCTTATATCGTCACTTAAATTTGGATGGACTACTTTTGATGTCAGAATTGTGCACCCAACGATGGATATTAGAACCATTTTGATAAATCCACGTTTGGTCTAGATACACAAATATAATATCTTGGTCTGATCTTGGCAACTGCAGAAATTTTCTCAAAAACTTGATTTTGGCTACAATGACGTATTTTATTTTATATAAAATCTATTGACACATTTGTGTTTGTTATCCATTGATTTCAACACAGCACAATTACTTTTGACAGGACGGCGTCCAATTGACTTCTTGTCATTTTAACGAATAGGAATACCACTACATAAAAAATATCATGGCCTGCTGTAATGCAAAATATGACGGAACAGAGTATATATTTATTGAAACATTAGAGTACAGCGACTGTACGGCAGGGCTTATGTTCATTCCCATCACCAACTCTTTACCTAAATATTGCATTCATATGCTATCAATCATTAATAGTCATGCAGTGTGTATCAATATTAATCACCCTTTGATGGAATAACATTAAGATTTGGTATGTCGTCTTACCTATTTATAACATTAATTAAAAAAACGTTTATAATTAAAACACACACGCAAATACACACACACACACACACACACACACACACACACGCACGCACACGCACGCACGCACGCACGCTCAGGCACAGACACACACGCGTGCACACACGCACGCGCGCACACACATACACACGGACACACGCCCGCACCCGCACACACACACACACACACACACACACACACTCACGGACGCGGACATACGGACACGCACGCACGCGCACACACCCGCGCGCGGACACACGGACACTCACAGACACTCACGAACACTCACTGACACTCACGGACACAGGCACACAATATACGAACACACAGCGACACGGGCACCGACTTAAACGCACACACACCCACACCTCATCCACACCCACACCTCTTCCACACCTACCTACCCCCACTTTTAAAATTTTAAAATTATTTCAATACTTTAATAGTTATTTATGGTAGTGAATAAAGACAAATTTTATCCACGAAAATAGTATATTAAAAAATAATTTTCATAAGACCTGTCCTGAAGCACGAATTCAAGTTTAAAAACACAAATTTTTTAAAGAATGAATGCCACCTTTTTTTTGTAATTTCCCCTTTTTATGCCGTTTTTAAACAAAAAATTTTTGGCAGTTGGTAATGTCTTATAGGGATTTTTGTGGTGATCGGTAATGTCTTAATTTTAAAAGTTTGATCTAATCTCCTTTTACTTTATCCAAATTCTGTCACAGAACACGAAAATTGGAGATAATCAATATAATCTTGCATCTATACCCCCTGAAATACGTGAAATTGCCAAAAATACGGTCGCGAATTTGCTCACATCAAAGTTTTCCAATGGACGCATCCTGTTTTTAACACATTTTTTAAAATTTAAGACATGCATGACTTAATCCCGGATCAAGTTTTGCCAACATAAAAATTGTGCCGTGAATTAATGACATCGGAGATGACGTCGTGTGTCGTAATACGTCTATTAAAGAATCAAAATGGAAACAAATTACAAGAAATAGTTATTTTTGAATGGATAAAATTTTTTATTCACGTGTGTCATACAATATTTTTTCCAATTTCGCAAAAGTTACAAAAAAATGTATTTACATAAATGTTAATTGTACTATTACTAATTTTATGAACATTTAAAGAAGGAAAGGGGGGCGCATTAATGGAAGTTAAGTTGACTATACTTTCGTCAGGATCAAGTGCAGTGGAAGTTCCAGGTCATTGGCTTTTATATGAATTTACGTCTGCTAAAATTCTTCTTGACGTGGATATTTTTTGAGTAATTGATTCGTCGATATAGTTTTCTGCCACTGTACAAGACTTCCATCATCTGTGCCTTTTAAGAGTTAATAAGTCAGCTCATATATTGGCTAGTAAATTTGCCATCGAAAACATTGTCCGGTATAAAGATCATAATTTGGCAACGTCAAATATTTCGCTATCATTTGTGGTATTGTGAAAGTGTTGATACCGATTGGTTGTACTGTGCACTTTTGATACCGATAACAGAGAAAAAATGTTCTGTGTGGTACATTTTGTGATCGTAAATTTTTGTACCTAATTTCTATTAAACCCGCTTATTGATAAATTATTGTGAATGTGCGTTTCTTATTCGTTTTAGTGTCCGTGAGCGAAATTTTTAGACTCCTTCTCATCAATATCATCAACTCGAATTTTGTGTAGTTCGTCAATTCTACATCATCCAGCTACACCCATACTTAATACTACCTACAACGAATGAAAAATAAGGAATTAAATAATTTATGAAATGTCTTACCTTCATGCATAACTATACTTCATTAGGAGCCTCGGATAAAAATTTGTAGAATTCCGTTTTTTTCAAAAGTTCTGGACTTTTTGGTGCGTAATGAGTTTTGAAAACTTGAAAAACCCCGAAATAGTTAACTCTAATTTGGAGTATTTAGGTTTACTTACTTGGAAATATCAATATTTTCATTTATGGACAGCGTTGCTCTCAGCATTGAGTAACGACACCACAAGGTGGACCTTTACTTTCTTCGATTTTTCAAACAAATACGTCAACAGTTTCCAAATTTTTTGTTGTCTTCCATTCGCAAAATTTGGGCAATAAATTGGATATTGCAGCCTCAGCTTCATTAAGAACATCTTGTGGTATTCTTTTTTCCGGTTTATTTGCCATTCCAAACACGATTTGAGTTTCTAAATCGGCAAATGGAAACATTTGGGTGAAGTGTCCATAGCAACATATATTTCAAAGGTAATGCGAATTTTATTTTATTTACTTTATTCACATTGTCAATGGCAGTGTGAATAAAAGTGTTACTGTAAACATTTTGTTCATCCTTTTGATTAAACGATTGTTTTAATCATGAGATTTGACATTCAAAACGACCATTTTATTAATAGGGATGTATTTGTGTTCGCAAATCCAGTCCCAATTTCTGAAAAGTATTTAAATAGAAAGCATAAAGTACTTAAGTATTTAAATAAAAAGCATGAAATACTTAATGGATACTAAACAGTATGGCTTTGAATACTGTACAGGTCTGTTTCAAAATCATGGGAGCAAATTTATTATACTAACCAATTACTCATTTCATAAAATATTAACCACTTTAACAGGGCCACTTTGGAGAGTAGTGAAGGAAGAGAAAGGATGCATTAAAGACAGTACAACTTAATGCTGTGACGTTTTCAAAATCTCTGTATTTTGGCCATATATTTTTTTATCAAATTAACGGTTACATCATTCTATGAATATAAATGGTTACGTAAGTTGACGTTAATTAAATCTAAAATCATTTTATTCTTATAATAATAATAGTAGTGTTTATTATTTGGCATAATGTCATAATGAGCAAAAGTATATATGAACATGTATACCGGGTGTCCATACAGTCTGGAAACGGCTTAATTATAGCTAACTAAGATTACCAGGGTAACCAAATGAAATGTAGTTGATTACTGTACCGAAAAAACTATTCTCCGACGTTCTGAAATGTTTGTCGGCCATCTTGGATCTGCCATACTGGTTTCTACTTTATTTTTTTAAATAACAACATAGTCATGTGGCACATTCTTCTCATGTAAAATTTCACGTAGAAAACGGTGGTGAAAACCATTTGACGATATCTTCAACCGTTCTTTAGATTCTGGCCATTGATCGAAGAAAAACGCCACTAAACTTCGTCTACATTAATTATTTTTAATAGCAAAAACATAAATGGCATATCATTTAACATTGTATTTTTATGCTAAAAACAATTCTGCAAACCATTTAATTGAACTCTTTTTTTATTAGTTAATTAATTGATCACTTTCACTGTGAATTTTGACAATGAAATCGTAATAAAATTTCTAGCTCTATCAGCTGATTTAATGAGTTAATTAAACTTGTTGAATGAAATTAGAATATTATTTAATAAATTATTAGTAAATAATCATATCAATTAATAATAATTTTCATAGTAATAGGATAAAGGTTCTTAATGTTTTTATTAAATACGGTAAACAATTTTCGCCAAACTAAACCAAACATTTTGCTTTACAAGGTTGGGCAACAAGCTTCATTGTTGTGCTTGTTAATGAAACGTCTTATGAAATTTCTATTATTGTAAACGTATTTCCGAGGAGGCCTGTGTATTTGTATTTATTAATATTAGTTTAATTGTTTGTTCTTAGTTATCTGTCCTTTCAAATTGTGTTTTCTTTTGATATTTTTAACTAAATGGAGCTCACTGAATATGAACGGATTACTCTTCTCATGATGTGTGGGTATGGTGGTAGTGTTAGATCGTATGAAGAAGTAATCTATTTAATGACAATCTTCCTGGTCGTGTTCCAATCGTAAAATCAACATTGTTCGAAACAGTAGGACGATCTGAAGAATCTGGAAATATTCAAAATCAGACACACCGAAATGTGTTTAATCTGAAGAAGTGAAACTAGATATGTTGCAGGTAACAGAATCCCCATTCTTCAATTAGGGAGGTAAGCAGACAACTTGAAATAAACAAATCCTCCGTCCATGTAGTTATGACCGCGAACTATCGGAGGATGATTTTGATCGGCGCGTAGAATTCAGTAAACTTGTGATGAACAAAATTATTGCACTGCCGAACTTTTTAAGAAATGTGTTTTCAGACAAGGCTACTTTTATGCTAAATGGAAATGTCAACAGACATAGTTGTTGCTATTGGAGTGAGGAGAATCCGCACTGGTTTAAAGAAGCACATACACATCTTCAAAAGATTAATGTTTGACCTGGAATTGTATCGGATACATTAATTTGGCCGTTTATTATTAAAGGCAATTTGACAGGCAAGATATATATTGTTCCAGCAAAATTATTTTGGACACAATTTTAACAATGCTTCGTTTCAACAAGACGGAGCTCCTGCCCACTTTGCAATTCAAGTTAGCGCATTGTTAAATGATAATTTTCCAGCAAGATAGATTGGTGGAAGAGGACAAATTGAATGGCCCCAAGAGCACCTGACCTGAGTCCATTAGACTTCTTCTTTTAGGGTTGTCTGAAAGACAAAGTTTACAAAACAAAACCAAATAATCGTGATGAACTACGACAAAGAATTCTAAATGAAGCTACTCAAATCTGAAGGGAATACATTCACAATGCTGTAATTGCCTTTTATAACCGTACAGCGTATTGTCAAGTAGGAGGAGGCCACTTTGAACACCTGTTGTAATTCAAGTAAATGTTTCATATTCTTTTATTAATGAACACATAATTCTATTTCAACTCTGTCCATTAATTTACTGTTTACTTAATAATTAATTAAAAAACATAATTAATAAATGCACTGAATAAACTGTAGCAAATGTTATTACGATTTCATTAGCAAAATTCATAGTGAAAGTGATAAATTAATTAACCAATAAAAGGAGTGTACAATTACATGGTTTGCAGAATTGTTTTTAGCATAAAAATACAAAGTTAAATGATATGTCATTTATGTTTTTGCTATAACAAATAATTAATGTAGACGATGTTTATTAATAGCCGTTTTTCCTCAATCTAGACACTCCAATGGCCAGAATCTAAAGAACGGTTGAAGATACCGTCAAACCGTTTTCTACGTTAAATTTTACATGAAAATAATGTGCCATATGGCTATGTTGCTATTTAAAAGAATAAAGTTTAATCCAATATGGCGGATGCAAGATGGTCGACAAAAATTTCAGATACATCAGAGAATAGTTTTTTTGGTACAGTAATCAACTACATTTTATTTGGTTACCCTGCATATCTTAGTTATAATTAAACGGTTTCCAGACTTTAGGGACATGTGGTATACATGTTGATAGATACTTTTGTTCATTATGACATTATGCCAAATAATAAATATTATTGTTATTGGCATTATCAAGTCTAAAGACAGAGCTAATGGAATAATTATTAATTTTATTAACGTCATTCAAGTGCTCGGGAATTACTTTTGAATGTTTACCAATATTAAGTTCTTTAACACTTAAGTTACACAAGGACTTGTAGTGAACCCAGTGTTGCGGCAGCAAACCAAAGCTTTTGCTTTATTACGTTAAAGACCATACTAATTTAATGTCAGTCAACCAAAAAGCAAAAGATTTACTAAATGTGTAAGTTTTATTCGGAGCATGTTGGTCAAGTAATTACAAAATATTTACATTTTATAAACTTTTAAGCTGGTTACTCATCACGCGCAAGTAGGAGGCTATGGCTGAAAAATGTCAAATAATGATTTAAGTCAGATAAAATTGAAAAGAGTGAGATTTGTTGTCAAAAATGTTAACGTTCCAACAAAAAATCTATACAATACAATGTTATGGCACGGGGGATAAAAGTTACCGCCATATAATAGACCAATTTAACGAAAAGTTTCCTGGTGTTACAGTTTCCCGTATGGGTTAAAGAAGTTGCTAAAAAAATTTTAGAAACTGGTTCTGTAGTCAATTTAAAGAAAAAGAAGATAGTCCATGATGAAGAAAATGCCGCTAGTCTGTTGGTATTGGATTCAGTATAAGATCAGCCAACACCTTCCTTGAGGAGGCGGTCACTAGGTATTAGCAAATCACACATTCAAAGGATTTTGAAGGAACACAGAAGACATACTTATAAACCCATCTTTAATCATACTTTGGAGCCAGGAGATGATGCAAAACGTCCTCTATTTTTGTTTATGGATGGGAAATGAGATTATGAGAAACAGAAATTTTCATTACTGTTGTGTTTTCCGACGAAGCAACCTTTTCTACTAACGGGACGGTTTCGTCGCAACAAGTTTTTTAGAATTGCGAATAAGCGTCAATATTTGATTAAAGTAAACGTGTGGTGTACTGTTTCTCCATGGAATAATAGGCCCATATTTTTTTAATGATAACGTTAATCAGTGCACATACCTGGATATGTTGGAAAATTTTCTCCGCGATGGTTTAAGTGATTTACCCCTTAGTCATCGTCGTTCAATTTATTTTCAACATGATGGCTGTCCGGCCCATTATTCTCGTATTGTTGTTGACTGGCTAAATCGCGAATTTAGAGACAACTGGATTGGGAGAAATGGTCCAGTTTTATGGCCCCCAAGGAGCCCTGACTTGACAGTTTTAGATTTTTATTTGTGGGGGTGTTTAAAACAAAATGTTTACAAGGAACACTTACTTAATAATATGGAAATGTTAAAAACTCAGATAAGAGATGCTATTGCATCTTTAACAATTCAAGAAACTCGCAACAGTTGTAAGGAACTATAACTTAGAATTGAATTGTGTACTGAAAGGGGTGGTGGGTTAATCAAATAGTTTAAATGTTGCTGATTTTTTTTCGATTGAAGGACACTGTATTAATATTGAAAATTTGATTACAAATTTGTTCGTTATACATCAAGCACAAATTTTTATTCCTTTGTAATTCTTGTGTAAAACTAAATACAAAATGTTAACGTTTTCGTTTTAACGTAATGTATGTAAAATTGCGGGTAAAATCAACTTACTCATCTGAGTGAATTCCTTACATTTTTTCTTAATAAAATGTTTTAATATCTTTTTCAAAAAGGGCAGTTTACCTAACAATATTTTACATATCTAAGTTACCTAAGCATGAACACATTTTTAATTCGATAGAAACAAATTTCTATACAAGCAGACCAAAATCCTGTATACTGTTTTTTGAAATAAAAATATTATTTATCTTGCCCTCTTGTAAACTCAATCCGGGGACATACTGTATATTAATTGTATTTTATTTAAAATTAACTTTTAAAATACATACAGTAAAAGATTAACTCGAGTGGGACTTGAACCCACTTTGCTAGAGTGGGGCTCTTCCAACTGAGCTATCGAGGAGGCAAGTCACAATCGATTCAAACTTAAACTGTATGTACTTCCCTAGTTACAATGTATTATAATTGTTTTATTCACAATGAAGAGTCCCACTCTAGCAAAGTGGAGGTCCCTGGGTTCAAGTCCCACTCGAGTTAATCTTTCATTGTAATAACGACGAAAAAAAAAGTTTGTTGATAGAACTCGTTTTTATTTGCGTAAGAAGAAAGCAATTTTTTGCAAGAAAGTTTTGTGAAGTAATTATAAGCTCTCAAAGTGTGTTAAAATATTCTTTCCCGTGAACACATTCTCTCAAGTTACATATAGTAGTACTCTTTTCTCATTTTTTTTGCAAAGGTTTGAAAATATAGAGTCTCCGCAGAATTAACTTAAATTAATTATCAATTTCATTGGAACTATTTTGGTGCTCGCAAAATATATATTACCGCGTGTGACTTTTACTGTGCCGGTCTATATTAATTGCGGTGTTTTTATGGCTAGCCAAAATTAGTTGTTTGAACCTTTATATTAGTATAGTTATTAGATTCTTAGCCAATTATTAGTGATTTATGTAAACAGTAAAAATGCGATTGTTGATCCATTGTATTTAATACCACTTCCTTAAATTAAAAATTATAACTAGTTCATGTTACATATTATTTTTTTTATAACTGATGACAACTTGCAAGCGAAGTACAAAATCAAACATCCGAGGAATTTAAATATAAACCAGCATACCTACGGAAATACAGGTATTTCTAAATTAGTTTAATGATTTATTAAAGATTAAATTGTTACCCACTGTCCACCAATAGAGGGCGCAACTTGTTGAAGAAAGAAAACGGTCGACTTTTCTAAAAAATTCAAATGATACCAAATGTTGTTTTCACTGCTATTGGAAGGAAAATTAATAAGGGAGTATTTAAAGAAAAGTTATGTCACTAGCCCTTATAGAACCAAATATATAGTCAAAAATTGTGGTAATACAAGAGGCAATTTGAGGTATAAACAAGTCGTGCGCTTGAAATGAATAAGTAGGATATGAAAAGAAAAATAAATGATTTTCGCCATTATGTCGAACCTGTAAACTAGATAATAAACTGACATTAAGTGTATATCGGTTGTTGCATTATAAGCAAAAATGTAAATTTCCAATGAAGAAGCATTTGATATGCTTGCGGCATATTTTGAATACATGCAAAATGCAACTGTTGCAGCACGAATTTATCATATACGATATCCCAACAAACGGAGATACGATCGTCGAGTTTTTGTTCGTATACCATAACGTTAACGTGCTTCCAGTAACATCCATCGTCCTATCTAAAATAGACGAGCTCGAGGGTTGACCGAGAGAAAGTATTAGGACAATATCACAAAATTTAGGGATATCGCATGGAAGCATTCAAAATATTTTAAAAAAGTACAAGTAGTAGGTTTCTTGAAAATATTATTTGGAAAATTTCTAAATTTGATTTTCAAATATGATAAGAAATGTTTAACATTATTTATATTATATTTATATTTTTTATTCCTTCATTCCTACTTATACTACTCCTGCATTCCCACTCATAATATTCCTACCTTTTTAGATTCCATCCATATCATATTGTCCTTCATCAAGTTTTCATACCTCAAGGTTTTGATAGAAGGTTGAAGTTTTGCAACTGGTTATTAAATGACACACGAGAATCCTCAACTGTTATCTCGAATTTTGTGGATAGACGAAGCCACTTTTAGTTGTGACAGAAAAGTAAATTTACATAATATGCATTACTGGTGGAGAGACAATTCTCCTTGGCTACGCGAGGTGCAGCATCACTGGAAGTGGAAAATTAATGTCTGGTGTGGAATAATTGCCGGAAGAATTCTTGGACCAGTGGTGTTCGAAAAAGAGCATTGACCGGTATGCTCTATTCAGACTTCCTTCAACTACCTTCAAACTAGAAAGACAATGTTCTTCCAACATGATGGGTATCCAGCACATTTTTCATTAAATCTACGAATACATGTTGATGAAACATATCCAGCCAGGTGGATAGGTAAAGGGAGCATATTCCCCTGGTTCTCCGAATTTAACTTGCTCGAATTTCTATTTATGGGGCCGGTTGAAGGATATGGTATATCAAAGTAGAGTGACGACAAGAGAAGACCTACTAAATAAAATTCAAGAGGGAATACGTTCAATACCTCTGGCAGAAATTGAACGTATAGTGCAGTCCAGTTGTGTATTGAAAATGATGGTCTGCAGTTTGAGCACTTAGGACGTCATTAAAAGTATTATTTATTAAATCTGTCCTTTTCAGGACCACAGAAATTTTGAAAGAAATTAAAGTTTTCATAGCCTATTTATTTATTTTAAGCACCCTCTATTGGTAGACGGGGATAAGAAATTGTTGTGGTTTTAGATTTGTTTGGTAATATCAAGTACTCCCTTATCATTGAGACCAATTTTGACAAATCCAAAAAACCCGTTTCGAAGTTACACGAGTTTTTCCAGTAATACGTTCTATGGTTCCTCTTCCCTTTATTTTGACAGCAATCGTAAAAATTCGTTAAACAAAGTTTTACATATTGATCACTAGTTTACAATGGATATGTTTTTTAAATACATTACTAAATAAATAATTTCCAGCATTTTCTATTGGACACATTTATTATAACATTTTTTATTTCACTGCTCAATCTCAAATAGTTTCTGAGTTATGACCCGTCGCCTTTCTTAGTTCTACATCGGTACACTGGCGTAATGAGAAATCCCATCGTGATTCATGAGTGGGCATTGGGGTTTCTTGTCCTAGGAAAAAACTCTAACGAAATCTTTTCCCTCCCGTTAACCCAAAATTTCATTTTTCTGGCTACTAAATAATGCGGACCAAAAGTAAAGCTTTGAAATTAATAATAAAAGGATTAACTTAAAATTAGAAATTCACAAATTAAAATGGAAATTCCCAGCATACATATACACATTACGTATATATGTATGGTGGGATTAAGGATGGGTGTGGTCAGGATAGGATCGAAGGGAACCGCGTTAGGGTTGTGAGGGGGAAAATCTACCCCAGCATTCACCTAAATAGCCGCACATGGTGTGCGTATACGTAGTGACCATCCCGCTACATGTGTATGAGGAAAACCCCCTGAAAAAACCTCATACAGGGTAGACGGTAATGGGACTCGACCTCATTACTTCCCGAATGCTAAGCAGGTCGTATTACCACTACTCTACTAGCTCTTTTATATTCATTTGCATCCGTATACCAATTTTCTGGATTGATTTTGAAATATTTAAAATTTTAAACGAAAAAAATAAAAATTAAACTAATCAGTATATGTTGAAGTTTGTAAATATTACAGTATTTAATGGTACTAACTCAGATAACAAATAGTTTATACCAATTGCTCAAAAAGCGTTTATTCAAAAGCAGTTTCCTTCATGAGAGGTTTCACCGTATGCATTACTACTTTTGGAAATATTGAATCTTTTGAAATTATAAATTTTTTTTAAGTGAAACCTATTTGTCAATCGATCTTAAGATCTTCTTGTTATGTTGAGCGGCAAATGAATTCATCATGCTTTAATAGAGTATTGTTTATATATAACTAAACATGAAATGTGTAAGACTTTTTTGCTAGTCTCTTGATTCAATATTTATTTGACTGCTCAATGTAAGAGACATTATGATACATCATTTTTTGAAATATTTTATTTTTAGATTATGCGAGACCCAGAAACAGGCAATTCTAAAGGATTTGCTTTTATAAATTTTGCTAGTTTTGAAGCTTCAGATGCATCTATAGAAGCTATGAATGGACAGTATTTGTGTAATCGTCCCATTTCAGTATCATATGCTTTTAAAAAAGATGCGAAAGGTGAACGACATGGTTCAGCTGCTGAACGTCTTTTAGCTGCTCAAAATCCACTTTCCCAAGCAGATAGACCTCATCAATTGTTTGCCGATGCTCCACCGATGAGCATGATGCCACCTGGAATAGCTTTAGCTCCTCCTCCACCACCAGTTATTCTGGCTGGAATGATGCCTCCTCCTCCACCAACCCCAACCAATATGCCACCTCCTCCTCCTCCCCCAGTTCCACCACCTACAGCTTTCCCATCAGGAATTCCTCCACCACCGTTACCGCCTTCACAACCACCATTACCACCTGGTGCGCCACCCGCAAATAATATCAATCCACGTCCCCCATTACCTCCCATTCCTCCAAATAGTCAAGCGGTTAATTCCGCACCTCCTCCTCCCAGAATGATGCCACCTCCTCCAAATTGGCAAGGACCACCCGGACAACCATTTCCTGGTAGTTTTCCACCACCTCCTCCACCTTCTGGTAGACCACCACCTCCACCAAATTGGAGACCTCCTCCCCCTGGTTTTGGTGGACCTCCAGGTCCTAGACCTCCTTTTCCACCTAGGGGGCCGCCACCCCCACCGCCATCACAATTTGACGGAAATTTTACAGAGAACAATTGGTAATGTGTAATGATGATGTTATACTTAAGTATAGATAATTAAATATTTTGTAATTTTTTTGTTTTTTTTTCTACGATCTTTACACTGCTATCAAACTTTTAATTGGTTACATCCACATTAACA
Source organism: Vesta saturnalis (assembly GCA_036346205.1). Classification (NCBI taxonomy): domain Eukaryota; kingdom Metazoa; phylum Arthropoda; class Insecta; order Coleoptera; family Lampyridae; genus Vesta; species Vesta saturnalis. Next base: position 1,643,787 of record JARFJB010002417.1, on the reverse strand, counting down.
ATGAAGAAACATTCATTTCTTGGACTTTTAATTAATAATTAATATATTGGCAATCTTTTGTAATTCATTATTATTTAGTATAACATAATTTAAATCTCTATTGTAGGCTCCAACTGCATATGCAGGTTGAGAATTAGTGATTACTATAAAAATTCCTCGAATACTTTGATTGGTGTATTCTCCCATGAGTGTTTTAGTATTTGAATTCCAACATTGACCTATTAAATACGCCCAATAGGAAGAGCAGGACCAACCCCAAAATCCTTCAGCAGAATTGATTGATTCACCAAAATATATAGGAGCTCTGTGGTGGCTACAAGAAAGTAAATCTACAACATAAAATTAAAGCTTAAGTTTAAATTACTGTAAGCACATTACTTCCTTCGCTAAAACAACCAGGCTGTATAATACCACCATTTACAAAGAAGTCTACATGACCAGATGCTAGTGGAGTTCCTTGTGTAAAAGCGTTTGTGTGAATAACATCAACAAAATTAGCATCACTTGGATCTAATTTATTATCATGAGACATAGTTAAAAAACCAGGCAGTGCCGGATCTAGTCCGGTTATACGTTCAACTTTTTTTGACCTAATGAAGTTTGAAGCAAAACCAGCAATATGGGAACCTTAAATTATATTATTAATTACTATAGGTACTGCGTACTGTATATGATACCTAAGCTAAATCCAATTAAGTGTATATTCATCTTGTTAACATTTCGAACAGCTTCTAGTAGCAGAGATACACATTTGCCAACTATTTTGCAATTCCATACTGCTGCAGGGTAACATGGCCCTTTGGCATAATCGCTCCAATTCACAAAAATTATGTTTAGATTTTTACTTTTGAAGTATTCTGTAAATTGAAACAGTGTGTAAGCCATGTCTTGTTAATGTCTGCAAAAGATTTTGGTTATGTCAGAAAATGATTAAAATATTCAAGGAATTATTTGGATCATAGGAGCAATGAATTACAGTTTAGCCTAATTAAAATTCCTATCTTTTGGATTTCTAGTCCTGTATTTATATATATATATATATATATATATATATATATATATATATATATATATATATAATATATATATATATATATATATATATATATATATATATATATATATATATATATATATATATATATATATATATATATATATATATATATATATATATATATATATATATATATTTAGACAACGTATGTGGAGAAGCCAATTATGAAATCTAATGTTATTTTAGTAATGATTAGCTAGATCTTTAATAAATTAAATATCATTAAACCGTCTTGAATATGACAAATCAGAATACCCCTTTAACGGACAAAGGCTAACGCTGATAAATAACACAGTCAAAAAACAAATTTAACAAGGTTGAATCAAATTGTAATGTCCAAAGTTGTAAAAAAACTGCAACTTAAAAGTGGTAAAAGAATTCAGAGCTTAAAACTTGTAAATATTTATTTAAATCATAAAGAAATAATTTTCCATTACAATTTAAGGACTATAATTGATACATTGAAAACCAAATGTATACATTTAATCTTACCTTAATTTTAACTAAACTTGCGTGCTTATAAATTGGCCCACTGTAACTATATTTTGTTTAGAAAGTATTCATCAAATTAAAAAAAAATATGCTGTGCAAGACAATTGAATATGCTTTGATATGAGATTGCCTTTATCAAAATTTATTTCTGTATCTTAGGTTTTACATACCTAGTGATATTAGTGCATGAAACAAATTAACATTTTTTATTCCTTAAACAATAGGGTTATGGACAATTAACCACTTAATACTTAATTATTACTAATTAGTATGATCCCCCTCGTGATAATAGCATCTCTTATACGATTAGGCATAGATCTAATCAAGTTCGCTACAGTTTCTTGTGGCATGTTATGCCACTCTTCTGGGGCACGAAGTCTAGCTCAAATTCTTCGTTTTAGGTAATCTCATAAATGTTCAATCGGATTTAGGTCAGGACTACATGCTGGCGTTTTTTTGAAGGTGGTATCCCCAGTATGCCTAATCCACAGTCTTTTTTAATGAAATTGAGTGTATTTGTTATTAAAATTCTAATTCATCATGTTCTTCAAATTGTGCTTCTATGTCAATATAATCCATTTCAATGCTGATATTATGGTCGATTTCTGCTTATTGGTTCTCTAAGTGTGAAATATCCAATGGATCTATCTTGTCTATATTAGTAATATCATAGGAATTCGTATCAGTAGATGGGTTTAAACACGATTGACCACGACAATGACCACATATGATGGAACATGGAAAACCAGTTTTCCTACAAGTGCAATTAGTGTTATTGCAGCCCTTCGTACAGGTACAAAAAACATTATTTAAAAGTTTTTCTGGAGCTTGGTGGTAATATTATTTGTACTGGTTCTAACTCGTTATTATTTGTTGTCCATCCCCATTATTCCGCATTTAAATTATTACCAAACTAAACTTGAATTGTTGGAAATTGAAACTAAGTTGAACGTCGTCTTACACTTGGTCGATCAGATGACGTACTAGCACCATCGTTTACGCGTGATCGTTTTAAATACATTTGACATTAGATAAATTGGTAATTTCGCCGTCATTTCGTTTAATAGTCGCATTTTTCAAAGTTTGCAATCCACGCCCACAGTTACAGTCTCACCTTCCGATAAAGTCTTCATACAAATGAAGCACAATTCATTCATTTTTCCACAATCATAAAAAATTTCTACTGCAAAATTCACAAAAACTTTATAGAGATGCACTCCGATATGACTTGACACGTCCGTCTACTACGAAAACTTGCCAAATACTAACGGAGGAGGTGATAATTCAAGGAGTCAATGTTTTTACGACGGGTAGTACGAAAGACCACTACTATACCTGCTCGACAACTTTGCCTAAAATGCTTTATTAGACCTTAATCTGCACCACAAACCACCCATTTGTGATCTGCACTAGAGCTCATTTTATGCTTGTGCTATAAAAGTCATAAATTTCAAAACTGTTTTACTCCAAAACTATTGACTTTAGGAAAAAAAGTCAGAACCCGTTTTGTAGCAAATTTTATAAGGTTCATTTTTGATAATAGCTATTTTTGCGATTTTCGTCCCTTTCATTCCCTAAAAAAAAGGTTGCATAGGGTTTAGCGATCAGGGCTTACTTACAACACCAAAACAAAGGTTTCTATGTAAAGTCCGGTTTGCTTCTCGCAGCTTTAAAGTCAAACCCTATCTTGACTGGACTATATTAAATTGTCTTTCAAACAGCATATTTCTTTTTTTGATCTGATGTAAAAAAATATATATTTACAGTGGGCCGGTTTCTATGCACGCAAGTTTATGTCTATGTTAAATCATGGCAATGATACAAGTTTAAATTAACTTCAACCCAAAATCGCTTCTCAGTGATTTCAGATGTTACTCGCGAGGATACGTAGGTATTGTATAAAGTAAGATCAGATACACTGCTGACTATATAATTTCCAATATTGTTGCCGTTTAGTCTATTAGTCATTTTAAGTGTAAATAATGTCTAAATCACCGAATTAGTTATAGATACATATAGCATGCTAAAATCTAATTTAACATGTTATTTTGTCAAGCCTTACATTCCTTTTCTTTGGCAATTAATTCTCGCCTAGCCTACAGTTTGTTTAGTTCAGGAAGGTGTTTTGTGCCATACACGACTTGGTGCCCGCTGGGGGCCTGCGATGCACGCCGTTGAACCAAATGATTGCAACAACGTACAGGCATCTTCAACAATGTGGGAGAATGTAAGTCAGATCGTATATACTTTATTAAATGTAAAAGTATGAACTTAATAACACGTATTAGGCAAGGTCACATGAGCAAGTTTGAGATGCAAGATTGGGTTGAGTTGCGTGTATTCTTAGGTTTAAGCATACCACGTAATTTCGAAGAGAAAAAATTAACAATCAGTAAAAAAATGATCTCGAAAATTTTTGGAAGAAATGTAACACGGAAAGTTCTAATTTGGATACAAGTACAATCAGGACACCGTCGCCATCATGGATATTGGTGATAGTAACCCAATCCACTGTTCCTTGCCCATTTTCAGCCAGATTCTTTTCTTGCGGCATTTCTGTCCTTATCTTAATGTTTAGTCTGTAATGGCGTTTTTAACCTATATTATCAATTTTTACCCCTATTTGGTACCGTTTTGGCCACTTTTTAACCCCTGCGCATGCAGGTACAAAACCCTCATACAAAGTAGTAGGAACAGAGATTCAGGACCAATTCTGTTAAAATGGCTATATTTCAAGGTGTTAAAACTAGATTCTCCCAAAAGGACCTTAGATGTAGAAACCTGATTCAAAATGCTCGAACGAGATATTGCATTCAGCCAAAAGGAGCTTATTTCAACGGTGCGCCATAGGTTGGAGAATGGGACCCTGACCCAGTTGTTAGAAATGGGAAACACACACATAAACGAGACGGCGGAATGCCAAAAATATACGCGTGAACATATCGGCGAAAAGTAAAAAAGGCACACGTCATCAAGATGCCGGAAACCAAACGGATACACGTAAACAAGATGCTGGAATACCAAAAGGCACACGGAAGCAAGTTGGCGGAAAGCCAGGCTGGCACACGGATGCTGGGTGGGTCTAGATGCTGTAAGGCAGATTCTGACTAGGAGACTAATCAGAAGCAGGTGGTGCTAGGAGTGGGTGTAAAGCCATTCAGGAACAAGTTGGAGGGAAAATTTTATCATGGTGTATGCATATTATGCTTATCCACAGAAGCGGGCGTTAAAAAGAATAACCAAAACAGCACCAAATAAAACATGGGATGAAAAGTGCCAAAACGGCAAAACACTGAAATTCTCAGCACAGAGCATAATTACAAAAAGACTATTTTTAGAAATGGTGCATGTCAAACAACAGCCTAATCTTATGAATAAGAAAATTGACATTGTTGCGCTAAGTTTGATCTATTCTCGTCTTTTAAATTTCAAGCAATTTGGATAATGTGTGATATCGTTATTTGTGTTAATTATTTATGTATTCTGGTAAATTTTAGCGACTTTGAAGCTTGTTTTTTTCTTTTTTTTTATAATATTATTGATATGTCCGTGTTGATTTAAAGCAATGTTTAGTTATAGCATGTATAGCTATTAGGAATTTTGAGATCTAACAGGTTAAGGTACTGTAACATTTATTGTTGAATTATTCCATATCGTTTCTAAATAAATTTTAATCTTTGACGTACTAACCTGTGGTATGCGCTTGTGGTCTAATCAACTGAGTTACGTTATTTACATTTATTTTATATTTACACCTATTTTACTTTATATGTTAATTGTATGTAATCACCATTCTGTACGTAGTAGCTACAGGTTATTAATATACTGCAAACAAATAAATACATGATTGTAACTTTGTAGATAAACACCGCAATATATACATATATATATATATATATATATATATATATATATATATATATATATATATATATACATACAACACACACACACACACACACACACACACACAACGTGTCCAAGATAAGGAGGGCCAGTACAGGGATCTCGAGAACCGTAAAAGGTACGAAGTCGGTTAAATGGGAAGAAAGTTGCGCATTTTGGTGTTTAACAAAATGCTTTTTTGAAAATCTAAAAAATTTCGATTGGTTCCGGAGATATCCGCAAAAAACCGAAATTTTGCAAAATCGTTTAAATTTTTTACTGGGTTTGTTTCAAGAGGAATTTTAAAATAAGTAGTACTTTCTCATAGCCACTTTTTCCCCTCTACAAGATGGCGTTATTAAATTTGAAATCCGATGTTTCGTCTTTGACCGACCATCATCAACTTCATTCTTTTTAAATACGGCTCTGATTTTCTAATATCAAATTGTTGAAGCTCTTTCAATTCAGAATTCAACAATGTACCACACTTCACGGTTTAGGTATGTTTTAGACCTTATTTGAGTATTATTTTTTGCAAATATTTGAAGACCGTTTAGGAAATTGTCAGATAGCAGAAGGGCGTAATTTTAAACATTTATTATAATTTTTGTAATTCATGTTATTTTGTGTTAAAATTAATGAACTGTTAAGTTGCCGAGTTTTCAAGATTTGTTTTCATTTGTAATAACCCAAGAACATCGATAATCGAAATAATTTTACAACACTTCTCGATGTTGCCGGGCAATAAAAATATTAATGTAGAGGTTCATTGTATCCAAAATTAAACAAGGAATTCAAAAATGTAACAATATACAGGGTGTTCCATTTCAAATGACAGTTGATATTTATTTCCGGGGTAACCGGAAATGACACAGCAAATCTGATTGCATTTTTGGACTCCTTGGATCTTTTTATCGTTGAGGAGATACTCAGGGGGTACCATACTTTATACTAACTCTGTATATGTATAAATTTCTTCTGTAAGCGCGGCGCCAAATGTTAAACGTCGGGACACATTAGTGTTAATAATTTAAAACTCCTACTAAACAGAATTTTTAACTTATTAACTGGAATTCTACAATGTAAGTTTACAAAACCTTAATCATATTCGTTTATTTTTTTAATCGTATATTTTTATGTGACCCTCTTCAACATTGGCGGATTTTTATCCCTCATACACTTCTAAGGATGTAATGGGTCTACCAACATTTGTGACGTATGCTAATATTTTACCATTTAAAAAAGAAATCTTGATATATTTGTATTCTTTTGACTGAGGTTCATTAATTGTCTACATAAATTTAGAGAATAATCTACAATAATGGTAAAAGAATGAGATTTCCTTTGTTTTACGTTTGAGGATTTTTACTAAGATTGACGTTCCTAAATAATCATTTATTTCTTAGGTGTAATTTTTTTTTGTGATGAAAGTTTTAATCGTACAACTATCTATTTGTTCATTAGACATTTTACAATAATCAGTTACAATGATTTTAATACAAGGACAAAACTTTGAAATAACGCTTTGCTAACTGTTAGCTTATGACAAATAACTACAATGCTATCATTGTACCGTAATTCGTTACTAACCTTATTATACTAATATATTTATCATTGTTGTACTACCAAAACAATGCATTCTTTCTACTTTGTGTTATTGTGTATTACTAACATAATACGCATATTCTAATATGCTTGAAGAAAAATGCATTTTATTGACATTGGCGATTTTTTTAATTTCCCTTGATTCGAGAGTGAATTGCTCAAAAGACAAAGATATTGAATGACTAAAAATGGATTCATCCTAATTACACATTAATGTGACACGTGCTAAGCATTCCGTAGTAATGGACTTAATTAAGTTAAACAATTGGAAAGGCAACGGTGAAACTTGAAAACAACGTGGCAATGATTTGATAATCTATATCACTGGCAATTCAAAAAAGGTTTTTGTATAAAACAGCTATTGTATACATGTACACTTTAAATAAAAGCATCCACTATGATTCTACGAACCCCTTCCCATTTCAGTTCGCCGCCCTATTGAAATCTAGTTTTCTTGGCGTTATCAAAAAATAGTTTTATACTGTATTAGGTCACAGCAACTTTATCGCATCTTTTTAAATTTTCAGCCATACATAAAATATACTTGATACAACTAATTTTATATTTTGTTACAAAGTACGCCTGTAATCGCATGTGGCTTTGCAACAATGGTCCCAAAACAATTGCTAGTAGTTGTTAAAATGCATTTTTTACATGAATCTATATGAGTAGTTGTGTTCAATAAATAGGCAGAGGAAAGATTATCGATGAAAAAGCTCGTTCAATTATAATTAGATTTTACGATTGTGGGGAATGAATCTCCGGAATTGCAGATTAATTAGTCATCCCGATATAGTGTAAGAAATATAGTCAAAAGATTAAAATCACTGGGTCAGTCGCCACAAAGCCCCCACATGTGAGAAAAAGTAAAATCACGGATTAAGAATTATCGAGAAAAACCGACGTGTCAATTATAGTGAGTTTTCTTTTGAGTGATGTTTCGAGAGATAGGTACATGTCGCAGGGAGACTCACAAGATTGCAATCGGTAGCTACAAGGTCAGTTGTTTAATTAAAAAAAGAATAAATAAATAAGTGGAAACCGAAATATATTGGGAATTTTTCTTAAATGTATACATATGGGCTATGTATACTTTAAAAAAAAACGTGTAAATTCATTGGGAATGTAGGTGCAATAGGCAACCAACATTACACTTGACTCCTCCCTTCAAGCTTATTCCTTTTGTTACACTTAAAAGCAAATAGGACGAACGATTACAATTTGAGAGTATTAATACTTGGTCAACATTATCCTAAACACTTAATTTTGTTCATAAGGGAAGTATTAATTATGATGAATGACAAAACTGTGTGTAATAATAAAGAAAATTGTGAAGATATACAAATAGATCTAGATCAAGTTATGAAAAGATAGACGAAAGTGTCCATCGTTTTCAAGATACAACGTTGTTAACAATTTTCAATATTTGTGAGCATTCCTTAAAACGTAGAAAATGTGTAAGGATTAAAAATATGGCAAACTTCTATTTGCCTGCAAAATCACACCATTTGTTAGAAATTTATTAGACAAAAGTTAGGTTCTGTTTAAAGTTTGGGTTCACTGGTTTAAAGACTTGGAATGTGGAAGTAAAATTAAATGAATTATTTGCACCTTTTTAATCCTTACACATTTACTTCCGTTTTAAATGGAATGTTCACAAATATTGAAAATTCTTAACACCATTGTACAGAGTCACCAATCTCAAGTGTATACCACGTGATCAAAATATTTAAGTTGGTACTACTGATAGGTTGGTAAGAAGCTGTATTGCTCTAGCTACTCTAGAGCATGGTTCGACTAAAAACTACGATCAGTTTCAAATCTGTATACATATAAAATATTATCTTAATTTAAATAATGCCTATTTTATTGTATTTGATTAGACTACATCCCTATAAAGTACAACAAAATAAATAAAATATTATTTAATGATTGGATTACATCATTACAAAATAATGAATCTTAAGTATTTAAATGTTATAATTTCATTATAATTAAATAAAATTTACAGTACATGTTTATGGAATGACAATGTCTTTTACAATTTTTTTTTAACTCCTTAGGTACACATTAGTTATCACACTTTGCTTTACAGTATATGTTCAAACTGACCGCCATTAAATTGTAAACATAAGTTCACCCTACGTTGCATATTCGCAAATACATTTTGTAATATTTCGGCACCAAGAAAATACAAAAGTGAAAAACGAAGGTATAATATGACATAAACTAAAAATCCAAAGCAGCCAACTGCAAAACACAACAATAACTAGGGATTTTTGTCATACCACAACAGTACACTTGAGATTGATCACGTTGTATCTTGAAAACGATAGACATTTTCGTCTATCTTTTCATAACTTGATCTAGAACTATCTGTATATCTTCACAATTTTCTTTATTATTACACACATTTTTGTCATTCATCATAATTAATATTTAATAATTCCCTTATGAACAAAATTAAGTATTTAGGATAATGTTGAACCAAGTATACTCATATACTTAATACTAATATACTTCAGCTATAGAAAGAGAGGCACAAGCCAAGAAAGTGCGATAGGTGAATGTTACCCAGGTTAAACTGCGCATGCCGTGCCGCGGTTTCAGCAGCAGCAAATGCGCTAAATGACCGTGTTTGGCTGCAGTTAACCCTAAAACGGCGTTGGTTGGTATATAATGGTCTGTTAGGTGTTTTTGTTTATAAGTATTACTTTATACAGTCGATTTTTATAACTAATTTTGATTTTTATTAATAAAATGGGTCGGACTTGTTATGTTTGTAAATCTAAGGAAGGATCTGGCGTTAGTTTTCATAGGTAAGTGTGTCCTGCTAGAAAGGAAAACCGTTTGTATTATTTCAGTTTTAGCTTTAGTCGAAATATGCACCAAAAGGAAAAGTGGATTGAATTTTGTAAAATAATTAATCCAGGTGATCCAATCACTGTTGAAGACGATACTTCTAAAATCAAAATTTGTTCAAGACATTTCCTTCCTAGTTGTTATACGTTAAGGGATGCTGGTAACATTAAGGGTCCGCAAAAATGCTTGAAAAGAGGTGCAATTCCAACTGTCGTTGGTGACAAAGAAATTCAACATGTTGAAGAAAGTGTTCCTGCAACATCACATTTTAGTAGTAACGTACTTGTAAACATTGGTCCATTAACGAGCTTTATAGGTGGAATTCCGTCTAAAGAAGGTATGTTAAATTACATAATGTAGTATATTTTATTTATTGTTGTAATTCTGCAGAAAACTTGAGCAAAAATCAAAGTACAACTGCAATTGAAAATGATGGTAAAAGGATTAAAATTTCCTATTCTGAAGTCGAGGAGAAAAACTGGTTTTCTTGGATTTATAATTGGTCTGAGAAATATGTTCAATTTATATGAGGATCTGCAACAATTGGGGTTACAATATTTACTAAGTTTTAAATTGTCCCAAGATTATTTAGAAACTTTTTTTTCTGCTATTCGTGCGATAGGAGGATTTAACAACAATCCAAATGCCTTACAGTTTATATCTGCTTATAAGAGGCTGTTAATTCGTCATGAATTAAAGGAATTTGAAAGTGGAAATGTTATTTTTGACGGTATTGACATTTTGCATGTTTCTTCAAGACAAAAATCGACTTGGCCCCTAGAAAATGACAATATAGAACAAGAAGCTGTGTTTGAACAAACGGACCATGACTACATACAATCATTAATACAGTTATCACCACTTGTGGAAGATGTAGTTAAATATATTTCAGGACATATTGCATTCAAAGTACACAATAAAATTAGTTGTGACATTTGTCAGAAACACTTAATATCTTCAGATGAAATGTCACCTTTAATACACTTAAAAAATCGAGGGCCATATAAGAATCCATCAGAATGTGTAATTCAAATTTGTTGTATTACAGAAAAATTAATACGTCAAAACAATGACACGTTATTAAAAGCAAAATTTACCTTATATATTACAAATTTAGTTCTTCGCAAGATCAGAATTCCATTTAATACAGAGGCAATGGATTTACATTGTAAGTCTATGGAGGTTTTGGATAATCACAGAATTTTATTGTGTAAAGTGATTATTCAACTATATCTAGAAACGAGACTTCATCATGAAGGTAGGAAGATGTCCGAACAGGATAATTATATTAGACAGAAATACTGTAAACTAGTTTTATTTAAAAACCAATAAAGTTTAATTTTTTTAGATGTAAGGTTATAAAGACGCATTTTTTTAGGTTATAAATCTAATTTAAATTGCGCATTTGCGCAGTAAGTCGTAAGTGACATATGCTCATCTCTCTTTCTTGGATTGTACGTGATATAGGTATTTGTAGTGAAGCATTTATTATATTAGTATTAAGTATATGAGTATACTAGACTAAACGCCAAATACATACAAGCTGCGCAAAAATCACGTGACCGTGTAGGTACTATTCAACCTGAAAATATTTAAGAAAGTAAAAGTTACGTTTTATACATTTTTAGTTAATAACCTCTTAATTATGATATGAAAATGTAAACTTTCACCATTAACACTCATAATAAAATACTTATCTTTTGGGATTTTTAATGGTGTACTTTAATTATGATGTTTATATTTTATAATTAGGACAATTTAAACAAAAAAAAACATTTATTTATTTGTGAAAAGTGAAATATAAGGTTATGTTACTTGTTCATAAATTTACTCGGAAATGTTGAAATTGCATTTTAATTATTAACCACAGTTTAAGGGTAAATAATCCGTGTCTAAACAGTTTTATACTTTCAAAAAGTACATTTTCAAGATTGTCGACGAAATAAAATATTACACAATTACGCTACACTTATTTCTTCGTTATCATAATCTTGGTGCGGTTTTCATTATTTTATTAGAAGTCTTGAACGATTCTATTTCACCACGTTGAATTGCACTCCCTTCTCTAATAATTCTAACGACGGTACTTTTAGATACTCCAGTTGCTTTCACAACGATATCAAGAACGTTAACTGTAAAGAAATGTAATTGTGAAAAAACTGACAGATGTTAATTGTACAATAATGACATACCTTCATTCATATTTTTATGAAACATTCCAAATAATTTCGCGCGCATTTTGCGATAAGACATGCCGCTTCTTTGCTGGAATGTTTGATGTACTATCAGACGATGTACTGCATCACCCATTAAAATAAATTTCTTGAAATCTACATATGCTCATCTCTCTTTCTTGGATTGTACGTGATATAGGTATTTGTAGTGAAGCATTTATTATATTAGCACAGCATAAAAAACAATCAGCAAGACATCTCTCGTTGGCGGGAGTAGTTGACGCATATCTTCGCGCAGGTCCGCCATTCGGTGCTATATCCTGGAAAAAGCCTCATTGACGTAGGTAGCGTGTCGTATAGTCCAGTGGTGGCGTGTAGTTATTGTGTTTGGTAATAACGTTTTATGGATTATTACTAAAATTGTGGTGTGCTTTCCTTAGTATTATGAATACAAAAAGTCTGTTGGGGGACACGTGTGTGCATCACACAAATGTAAAAACAAAAGCTATAATTGTAAGAAACATTTTTTTCGTTTTCCTAGTGATCGTAGATATTAGGTAAGTACAAAACTTAATGTTCACCACGTGCTTATATTACTTTTCCGTCGACGTGTTAAATGTGTACCCTTTCTATTTCTGTAACTAATAGCAATTGAGAATGGTGTATGTTCTGACAACAACAATATTGTATCTACTTTTGTAAATTTTAAATCTAGAAAATACTCCAGTACAATTAGGGTGGGACCCCAAATAAAATATAAAGCGCGACCTAGTTTATGCAACAGTCTTAAAGTCGCATTTAACATACTAAAAGTTTCGAGGTCTCCGTTTTGCACAACACCCCTAAATTGGGGCAGCCATATTGAAATTGTGTAACTTAAAAACCATCACAAATATCAAAGAAAAATAAGAGAATAAAATTAAAGATTAATAAAAAATACATAAAGTAATGTAACATCCAGCACAAAAATGTTTAATTATTATTAGTTTTATATATATATATATATATATATATATATATATATATATATATATATATATATATTTAGAATTTACATCAGTTCTACATACATAAAGACAGTATCGTTTACAAAATAAATAGTTATTGATTTTTGCTTGAAATACCTACATATAATAAGAAATTGGTTTATGTCCAAGTAAAATATAGTTAATAAAAAATGCATACACTTACATCTAAGCACTGCCTGCTTACTTGCCTCGGAATTCGCCTCGGCCAGCAATTGCAGGCTCGCCCATAAAAAGGCAATTTTTTGTCCTTGATACATAAATAACTATTTTTATAGAGCTGGAAAATGGGCAAGGCTTAGCAATAGAGAAGATCTATTGAGGAATGTAGATTCCTTACATAAGAGCCATAAGTTATGTGGAGACCATTTTGAGATTAAAATGTTTACAAATAAATTTTGTAATCGTCTCAATTATAACGCTTTGCCTGCAATATTTCCGTCGCAGGAGGAAAGTTCGAGAGATGTGCCCGCAGATCATTCATATGTCATTCCGTGCCTTCCCACTGTTATAGATTTAGAAGAGCCTCCCTTAAAGAAAGAACATATTTTACATGATGTCACCATAACCCCAGGTACTTTTTTTCTCAGTAACCAAACTAATTATCTACCTAAGTAGATATCTTTACCTATACCAATCGACAGCAATTACACTATTTTTTTTAATTTTTGCAGTCGTAGATAAAAAGAAAAACCCAAAGATAAAAAGTGAGGATTTGGGAGAATTAAATTTGCCAGGTATGCTGTTGTTCTTGACTGTGGTTTATCAAATTAATACACCCATCTGTTTAGATGCCAACACTGACAGTACAGGCAACAGCAGTTTGCCACCCGAATTACCGTCTCCATCATCTTCCACTCAAACTTCATTATCACTAAGTTACAACTCACCAAGGAAGGTAAAATACCGTCGTACTAATAAGTCATTGGTGCAAGAGAATGCGATGTTGCGAGAGACAATTCAAAAACTGGAGCAGCAAGTACAAAATGCGGAAGAACACATATCATGGGAACAATATCAACGCCATACATACAAATTTTGCAACTCGGTAGAAACTGCCAATTTTATCAACGCAATCATCGCTCAGGGTCAAAAGCAACCAAAAGGTCGACGATATTCCAGAGAATTTAAAAATGAATGTTTGGCCATCTACTTTACAGGTCCAAAATTGTATAAGCAATACTTAATGCACAAATTCTTTCTTCCTGGACCACAAACGCTTTTAAAAGAAATACGAGGGATATCAATAACTCCAGGGCTAGACAGTTCTCAATTGTTCAAAATGTTAAAGCTGAAGATAGATTGCTTTCGAGATCTAAATAAATACTGCGTTCTGTGTGTAGATGAAATTAGCATTAAAGCTCATTTATTTTATAACCGTTCCACTGACAGTGTGGTTGGATTGGCAGAAAATGAAAAGCAAGAAAAGATGTTTAAACCTTATTTGACTGCATGTGTTTTGTTGTTAAGGGGAATTTGTTCTAAGTGGAAACAACCTCTGGCTTACTATTTTTGCCATACATCCTGTACAGTCGAATCATTAAAAGCTATTCTTTCAGAGGCAGTACATAAGTCAAATTATCTGGGCTTAAAACTTTGTGCCTTGACGACAGATATGGGGTCTAATAATGTACAGTTAGCTAAATTATTAAATGTTAGTTCAGATCAACCCTTTTTTACTATTAATGATCAAAAAATTGTATATATGTTTGATATTCCTCATATCATAAAAGCCATGAGAAATATGCTAATGAAATATGATTTCTACATTGACAACCACGTGATCTCTTGGAAATTTATTAAAATGTTTTATGAGCATGACAAAAAATATCCAATAAGAGCGGCACCAAAATTATGTGATTCTCATATTACACCATCAAATTTTGAAAAAATGAAAGTGAAATTTGCATCCCAAGCTTTTAGTGCCAGTGTGTCGTCCAGCATGAATTTGTCTATTAGATTTGGATACCTTCCTTCAGAAGCTATGAAAACTTCAGAATTTGTAGAAAGAATGGACAAGTTGTTTGACATTTTAAATTCGTCACAAACTTCAGCTTCGAAAAAATATAATGCAGCTTTTAAAGGACTTGATTATCAATTAGAGTTTTTAAATCACTGTTTCCGTTTTTTCCAAAGGCTAGAGTTAAGAGATAAAAATAACGTTAATGTTACCAACAGAATGAAATTTCTGAAATGTTTAAAGGTTTCAATTATTTTGAACCTATGGGATAATTTGAAAGCTGCTAATTACGACTACCTTTTTACAAGAAGATTAAATCAAGATGCCTTGGAAAACCATTTTGGCAAAATACGCCAACTAAATGAAAATTCTATAAATCCAACGCCAATTCAGTTCCAACGTTCATTTAGAAAATTACAATGTGTAAATTTGTTTCATTCAGGGACTGAAAATTGCGAAGCCGATTCTGATCCACCATTGATGAAATTAAAGGATATATCAGTAACAGAGACACCAGTAACTATGACAAACGCCTTAGATATAAATAGATTAATTAATTTAGATTACCAGAAAAATGACATTTTGGAGAAAAACTTCATTCGGTATATATGTGGTTATTTGCTGAAAAAATCTCTTGAACATCATAGCTGTGACATATGCATTAATTATTCTAAAACGCATGATGAACTAGACGACACTTCTCTTTTTTGCTTTTTTAAAGCATATGAAAATGCTCACGGTGATGTTTTTGGAAATTTACAAATGCTCCATAACGATTTTGTTAATTTTATTACTCAAATTGAAGTTATATTTCAAAGAAATTTTGAGTCGTTCATTGTTAAATCAAATATATGTAACAGATTTTTAGATATTTGCAATTTGATACCGTATGATCAACCCTGTCCAAAATTCTCCAAAACAATTGTTATTAAATTATACTTAAGAGTACGACTTTATTACACTTTAAAATATAAATAAAAATTTTAAATGTACCAACAAAAATAAATTAATTATATGGCGTAATCAGTAATAAATATAATCTTTTATAAATTATAATCGTTTCTATATTACTTCTTTTATTTCCTTACAAATAAAATTAGGGATACATTATACATTTAAAATACGGTTTTTATAAACTAACCTTAGAAATAAGATTATTTTGAGTCAGGACCTGTCTTTTAGCACGTAATGGCGTCCTCAAGGTCAAATTCTAACGCAAACTAGATCAAAGGCACCGCCTGAGAGTTGATTGTTTTTTATGCTGTGGTATTAGTATTAAGTATATGAGTATACTAGACTAAACGCCAAATACATACAAGCTGCGCAAAAAAAATCACGTGACCGTGTAGGTCATTTTTTAGTTAATAACCTCTTAATTATGATGTTTATATTTTATAATTAGGACAATTTAAACAAAAAAAAAACATTTATTTATTTGTGAAAAGTGAAATATAAGGTTATGTTACTTGTTCATAAATTTACTCGGAAATGTTGAAATTCGCATTTTAATTATTAACCACAGTTCTAAGGGTAAATAATTCGTGTCTAAACAGTTTTATACTTTCAAAAAAGTACATTTTCAAGATTGTCGACGAAATAAAATATTACACAATTACGCTACACTTATTTCTTCGTTATCATAATCTTGGTGCGGTTTTCATTATTTTATTAGAAGTCTTGAACGATTCTATTTCACCACGTTGAATTGCACTCCCTTCTCTAATAATTCTAACGACGGTACTTTTAGATACTCCAGTTGCTTTCACAACGATATCAAGAACGTTAACTGTAAAGAAATGTAATTGTGAAAAAACTGACAGATGTTAATTGTACAATAATGACATACCTTCATTCATATTTTTATGAAACATTCCAAATAATTTCGCGCGCATTTTGCGATAAGACATGCCGCTTCTTTGCTGGAATGTTTGATGTACTATCAGACGATGTACTCGCATCACCCATTATAAACAACGAACTAAATCAATATTATATTAATACATATTACTGTGGATTACAAATACAACTTACTTGTAAATAAAAGGTGCTGAAACGGAAGGAGTTTTGAAAAAAACTGTTTACAATTGATAAAAACGTGCACGAAAAATGAGGTTAGAAAACAATAAATAACACTACATTTTGTGGACGGAACATAATATCTACTTCTCACTCATATCATTATTCCATTTCTTTTTAATGCAATATTCGGTTTCTGCGCAGATGTCTTCGCATTTGGCGTTTACTCTATCAAGTTTTAGTCGTACATCCTATATGATTTTAACTGACTGCAAGAAAAGGGATAAGCTTGAAGAGAGGAGTTATAAAAATACGCCATGTGTAATGTTGGTTGCCTATAGCATCTGTATTCCCAATGCATTAACATGTTTTTTTAAGTATACATAGCCCAAATGTATACATTTAAGAAAAATTCCCTATATATTTTTTAAAATGACAAGTATGTTTTAAGGCCAAAGAAAATCCACTTTAACACCAAAGCAGAAGAAAAATAGATTGGAATGGGCAAAACAACATAGGGGTTGGGAAGCTCAGCAATGACGTGCAGTACAATGGAGAGATGTGACGCGTTTTGAAGTGTGTGTTGGAGACAGTAGAAATCGATTTATTCGGAAAAAAATGAAGCGTTCCATCCTGACTGTCCCAAAAGAAAGGTAAAATTTCCTGCATCGGTCACAGTCTGGGATAGCCATGTCATCCAAAGGAGAAAGAAAACTTCATTTTATTGAAGGAACTGTGAATACTAACAAATATTTGGACATTTTACAAGAATCGCTTTTAATAGTCATTGAAGAATATTTGAGATCAGTACAAGATTTTGTATTTCAAGATGGTGTTTATAGACGAATTTCTCAAAAATATTAGGGTGGGCTTAACTGAAACAGGAAGGGGTACTCGTGTTAATATGCCTGTTGCACCGGCAAATCTGGTCGTTTTTATGACAGTTGACTACTTTGGGAAAAAATTTTTTCGTGTAGTACATTCATTCTATTAAAAAGTATAATGCAGTTATTGAAAAATATTTGAAGGTATCTAGTAATTTATTAAATTAAACTAGAATTTATAAAATGTTTGAGAAAAATAATGAAAACTGAATATAAATTGGTTAGAGAAACATCACAATTCAAATAGTGGTTATGAAGTGTGAAATTTTAATAAATTTCTGCTTTAAAGGTAGGTACTTACCACTTTTTGAATTTTAAATTTTGTGTGCTTAAATGTACAATAAATGTATGTAATTATATATCACAGTTATAGTTACCATCTTTAATGTCGGTCAATACTTCCAAATACATGTCTGAATTATAACCATGAATCAAAATTTTTGTCTCAAGTGTATTGTTAAAAGATGTTTGTAATAAATTATGACTTTGTTTAGTAACCACTATTTTTTCTGGTATTGCATCATTTTCAGAAGTATATAAAAAAAACGTTACGTTACAATATGGACAATTCCTACAATTGGGCATTATAAGTAAATATTTTTCTGTTTAAAGTGTATACCTTGTTAAGTGGAAATTACAAACTCCAATACTGAAAACACCTTTATTTTCTTCTGAATTCAGTCTTATACCAAAATCACCTGCTGAGACTAAGCCTACATCTATAAAAACAAAAAAATTAATGTATGTCACATATAAATCAATCACTTACTTGTACATAATCTACTGATAAATAATAAATAAAGTACCACCATTTCTAAAAATTAAATTCCATTCATATTATCTAAATGTAATCGATCGTTTAGCTGTATAGACAACCACATTATAATTAATTAGGTGTAGTACATGTACGAGACAAATTCAGTCACTGTCCTCTAAAATCACGTGCTTGGAATCCTTAGTTTAAATAATATACAGTTACATATGTACTCTATAAAATTCTTCCATTTATTCAATTCCAAGAATAATTTGAATTTTGATTAATAATAGAACAAGAGAGTGAGGATAATGAAAATTATTAAACATATTCACGAAAGCTTGTTGCCAGGTGATAGACACGAGAGCCCGAGTGGCTATTCCAACAAACTTAAGAAGAAATCTGGTGAATTATTTCCTAATTTATTATCATTCTTGAGTTATATTTGACTAGATATTTTTGACTCATACTTTTAATTCAAAGGCAATGGTAGTCCAGCTATATTAAATACGTTTAACAACACAAACAAAACTATAACGCAATATTTCCGGCACTAAGAAATTATAATGTAATAATGCCAGGATTGGTTCTGACGTATAGAACGTGACCAAAAATAAAAACCTTTTATTGGCTCTTAAAAATATCAAAAAATAATCTTAAAAGCAAAATTTTACCGAGTGTATTAAAATTTCAAAGCTATTGATTCTTGTTATAGATATTACAATTACTATTTTTATATCTAGTTACCTTATAAAACATTCAATTTATATCAATACAGGTTAACATGCTGAATGATATAATGAATCAGTCCAAGTAATGGGTAATAACTGTTTTTGTATTACAACAATCAATATTTTATAGTAGGTGTAAATGCTAAGATAATTATATTCTTCACACGAAAATAAGTAAATATAGTTTTAATAACAAAACCAAGAAAATATTTTTTAAAGTCGTCTTACTTTTTGAACTAATTCGCACTTCAACCGGAGTATTTACGTACACTTTAAGTCTTAATCGGTAGTTTTTACAAAAAAAAAAACCGAATACCTAAAAAAATCCAATATAGCACTCTTGAAAAGCCTCTATTCCTTCTAAAATTAATCCAGTTATAAGCACACGCGCAAGATGCCGTCTAGATCAATATATTGTTGCAGCATCCGCGTCAAAATTATTTACTAGTACATACTTATCTAGAAACACGGCTACTTATAATGAAAGACAGAAAAAAATTATATTATTGATTAATAGTTATCTAACAAACAAGTGTGTTAATAATAGCGATTTATAGCCGAGATATTTTAATGCATGAGCAAAGCGAACGCGTTAATGATCCAGATTATTAATCGCCAATTAACACATGAGTTAGTTACAATACTTTTCTGTCAATTATGCACCCGTTAAACACTATAAAACTATAAATTTTTAAAGTCGCAATTTGAAATGGAGTTACGCAAACATGCAATACGTGGGACTGGATTTTATTAGTAAAGGTATTCATGAAACAAATTACCGTTTATGAAAATTATTATACGGCATTGTGTTATTTCTTATTCTGATATAAGTAATAATGTTTAATGTTTTTTGTGGTTTATTTAGTTTTATTTGACATCTGTAATGTTGGTTGCATAACTAAAACTTAATCAAGTTATGATGTAAGTGTAAAGTTGTGAAAAACTTTAATTTGAAATTGATAAAAACATTCACAAATAGAAACTTGACATCAATTAAAATAATCCAGACAAACCTAACGAAGAAAGCTTTGTTAACATATGTAAGTGCCATTTTACAGTGAAAACACACGTTTCCAATTTAATTTTTAATACTGAAGTTGTTATGATGTTCATATATCTCAATAGCTAGACGTTGTAAACAAACATAATAATGGGTTTGCCTTGACAATATTTCCATATTATGAAGTTGAATGTCATGATTTAAATTATTTAAAGCATGGTCAGCTACTGCATATTTCTCTGGTTGACCTAATATACAAAATCTCATATGTTCTTTACGTCTTGTATTAAAGCTACATTTTGTGGTTCCAATGTATACTTTTCCACGTGAACAAGATAATTTACACATTCCGGAAGATGATAATGAGTTTGAAACATTTTTCGGCATCCTTAAATGTCTTTTAATTTTTCTTGAAGGTTTAAAACCAGTCGCAATGCCATGATTCATTAGGATCTTCTCAATTTTATTTGTAACATTAGTTACAAAGGAAAGAAAAGCAGTACCAACATTAAGCACTGGTTATTCTTTATGGTGATGTCTAGCAGGTGTAATAACATTATTAATATCATTAAGTGAATATCCATTAGCTTGTAAACATTTTATTACGATGCCGAGACCAAAAAATTATCCCAAAATTTCTCTATATTAAAAGAAATTTTGATAACAAGCAAGCTAATAACATTTATAGAAGAACTGAAAATGCTCTTCTACGTCATCAAAAACATATTCCTAGGAAATCATAGCATGAAACAATCTTTTGCTAATAAAAAAACAGTTATAAACTTTTCTGATCATATTTTTTCAAATGATGCTATTGAATCGCTTTCTAAGGGCGATAGCATCAAGAGTAATACCTTTTGAAGATATAATTTCCAATATTGAGAATTACATTAAATCGTTACATTTTGATGCTGCGAATGAAGTTAGATATAAAACTGTTACCACATTACATAAAGCAAAACCTCCGAAGAGCAACTTATCATTTCGTCAGCACCCTGCTTTATTTGATTTTAAACTTAATGAAAATATAATATTACAATCATATAAAGGTAATCCTACTGTTCTACTTGTTAAATATGAACAGCTATAATATTAAAGAAAACAACTGTTGGAACCGCAGACTTACCGTGAACTACCAAAAGATTCTTTTGAAAATTAAAATATCTGGTGTAGAACAACACACGACCTTCCAACCTACAAAATAGGCGAAATTGTAAAAACAAAAATAATAATCTACGTCAAACAGGTGTATAAAACTTCAAGTCAGATAGAAGATAATAGACATCTAGACGCTAACTTAAAACAAATTCCAAAGCCGCCCGCTTCTATAGAAATATCGATAATACAGTTTAAGCATATTTATTTAATTTTTACACTTGTTTCACTTTATATTGAGGAACATTAGAAAGAAAAGTTGTGTTAAATTAAATTTTCTTTAAAAAATAAGTCTACACATTTTCATATAAAATTGATCATTATTCAGATATTGAAAAAACTTGAACTAGCACTTAAATTCTACCTTAGGTATTTTTGGACCGCGTCATATCAAAAAATGGCATAGAAGATAATTAATAAAAAATTAAAAACAGCTCCTAATAACTCCCCTCTCCGTCGCTAAATGTCGCCCAACGTGTAATCAGCTCCAGAGAAATGAAAACAAGCTTAAATACAAAATTTTACGTACCTACGTACGTGTTTCCGTTCTGGAGTTATCGTGGGTATTAACATATATCCACACACGCACGCACGCATACACACACACACATACACACATACACACACACACACACACACACACACACACACACACACACACACACACACACACACACACACACACACACACACACACATGCAACCTCCTATACCTACACATGCATATGCAGACAGCCTTTCGAAAACCTTGATTCACATAAAGAATCGACAACGATTTGAGAATTATTTAGAAATTAAGAATATTAAAAAAAATTGAAAGTACTCAGTCCAAATGTTACTAAACACAATAAGTCCTTTCCATTTCCAAATATTATCAGCACTGGTAACTCCAATGAAACCAGACAACCTTGGTTACGATAATTTAATGGAAATCCTGGAAAACAACTTATCTGCTAAATGAATTGTTCTTGTGGCACAACAAAATTCTGTATAATGTATCAATTAGAAGATCAATCAACAACGGAATATGTCACTCTCTAAACACGCCAGACAATGGACTGCGAGATTAAGTCTCCTTTTGTAAGAGACAAAAGTATAATTTAAATATTTATTAAAGCTCACTTAATTGAGGTATTAATAATAATTCAATTCCTTAACAGTTGCTCCAATCAAATGATAAAAAATTCAACGACATGCGTACTATTGTCCAGCTATATTTATAATGTGAAATGATAGATAAATTACACATAAATAGCGCCTCGGTCCATAACAACCTCATTACGCCCTTAATACATAAATAACTATTATAAAAGATACTAAAGCTCATTTTTTTATATATCCCCAAAACGATTAAATTTGTGGAAAAAGGTGTAGAATATTTAAAGATAATTAAATGTTAGTTACCTTGAAAGTTTTACATAGAGTTTCAAAATAAGTTCTTAAGGTTCCTTATATGAACCCTAATGCACTTTTTATGAATATCTAGAGAACTAGGTCTTTCCGTCAAAACCTTTTTTTAGGATAATTAAAATTTGGATAATATTTTTTTAAAAAAGCTTCAAAAATTACTAAATTAAAAAAAGAAAACATTCCGTAATGCACACCTTCACTATGTACCGAAACATTTTGTACGAGTACAACTTAAGACCGTAAGGAGTGTGAACAATGCCGAAAGGAATAAATTAGCTTTACTTAACCTCGACATTTCTTTCGCCTGCTTAAGTTTATTTCTAATTTCAGTTTAACTTAAACATTTAATAATATTTACGAATAAATAATATTAATCAAAAGTAACAATACTAACTTTACTTCCACTATTGCACACTAAACAACGGTAGTAGACTAAACAAAAATTGAAGCAAGTTTCGGAATTTTGTCTCTAATATCAAAATTTCGAAGTGTCTGTCCAATATAAGCAGAATTACAGAATGTGCAGTTAAATTTATAAGCACCCCACCTCAAAATCTCATTAGTTGAATCTTTGGCGTTAAATAAACATTTAAGAACATTGCTATTATTTTTGAAAGATACTCTGTACTTTTTGTTTTTTTGTTATATGTGAACTATTTTTTTTTGATATTTTTCCAAAATTTGAAATTGACATCTATTTATTTTCTATCGGTGCTGTAGTGTTACTTGATAATTTTTTTTGTTTTAGAATTGATATTATTTTATTGAAATTTGTTTGATTCAATGGTAATTGCTCTGTGTACTAATGATCTATATGCAGTTAATTTATGAGTTATATGGTGACAAGAATCGTATCCGTATATGTAGGCTTTCTGAATATGTAGAATTCAAATTTGTGCTCTGTATTAATGTTTAAATTTAGAAAATTATGGCGTTATTTTGAAATATTCGTTTACCTAAATTAAAATAGTAAAAATACGGCATTTTAATTGTGTGTCACGTAATGAGGTTTAGGAAAATTCTCTTTAATACCTATTGATGTTTCGAACTGTTTATTAGTGTGAACTTTTCGGCGGTAACCAAATTTTTAGTTTCACATAAGAGAAGGTATCAAAAAATGATTTTTAAATTTATTAATTAGATAGCAAAATTAATAATTATAAAACAATCAAATAATTAAATTAATAATTTTATTAATTAAAAAATTAATGAACCAATTATTTCTAAAACTTGTTTGCCGTTCACCTAAAACCCCAGTGCTTATTGATATAGTATAGTGCGGTACCATCTTAAAAAAACTGTTTTCATTTTTAATGTAATAAAGTACTTCGTTGCCAGTTGTAGCGGACGCCAGCCACTCCTATACATGAAAAAGAAAATATGCACAAAAATATTTTCATTCCATGACCCATTAATAAGGGTTGAAAGGTCGATGGCTACTAACATCTATCTAAAGTTCCACGTCACAAGTCACCGGTCACAAGTGATCCAGACGTGGCAAGCGTCATAAGAGCTAATTGTCACAAGTGTTATTAACCACACGAGTCATAAGTAAAATGTTTTTGTCAGAAAACCTAGTTATTTCTCCAATTTGGTCAGGATATAACGAATGTATCTTTTCGATCGTATTATTTCACTTTTACAAATGCTGGCAAACAGTTCAATTTCAACTGGTATTTTGTAAAAAACCTTAAATATAAAACAGAATGTTGTTTATTTTGAAAAATCAATTTATGGGTCAGCCATATTAAAAATATTTATTTACAGACCGATTTCGTTGCACAAAAAGTAGTCATATTGTTATGACATGCAAAGACTTCAATTTTGTGTTATAATAGGCAAAAACTACATTTAAGGTTTTATTTTATTGGAAGCCATTTTTGAATCCGCCATATTAAAAATATTTATTTCTGGTCTATTTGATAGGGTTATAGCACATAATTTTGTATACATGTAAACATAAAAATTTACACTGTTTCAGTATTGATTAGAGATAAATTCGAGTCTAACATGACTTTGCTCTCTCTGTAATTTGTTTTTTTTTCGCAGATAGATTAAAAATTGAACCATAAATACATTTGCTTAACAACCCTTGAGTTTTGTATTTTTGGTTACTATAGGTTTTAAATCTATATATATATATATATATATATATATATATATATATATATATATATATGAAACACTGTTGTTTATCCGGGCGTTGTCTCGCGTCTGCTGGTGATGTTTCTGACTCCTGCCAGTACAAAAACGACGTTTCGGCAAAGTCTCATTTGCCATTTTCAAGTTTTCTCCTTCTCCAACTGATTTGTTCGGCTCCGTGTTACTCGAATCGAACTGAGGTCCTGCTGTCCTGTCTCCTGTTTATATTTGGTGTTGTGTACTTTCACTGTTTTCCCTGCTTTCTCTTTCTCGGTGTTGGATGATGCTGCTGTGCATGATGTTGGTATGGATGGTCTGGTTCGGGTGATCGTTTCCTTGTGCGACGATGTTCTGCTAGAGTTATCTTCCATGTATTAGGCAGTCTTTGGGAATCGTCTCGTGTGTTAAGGTTCTGTTCTCGTTTCTCAATCTCGATCGCCGCTCGAGTAGTTCTTTTTGCCGCATGAGTAATGCTGGCTATCACAAAGGTGATAGCCATGTTAAAAGACATGGTCACTTTTATCAATTATCAAAATTTATACTCAATCCGATTGTCTCATAATTTTGGATTTCTATTGAGTTTACTTCCTTCCGCATTTATATATTCAATATTTATATAAGCTTTTAATATTAATTGTCTTTAATAAATAAAATAAAACAAACGTTATACTTATTTAATTACTGAAATTCGCAATACAAGAATGTTTTGTTTACAATAACATTTAACACCTTTAAATTCTAAGTAATATTCTTAATACTGACATGCAACAAAAAAAACCTTTATCAAAATTGAATGGGATGTTTTCTGTTCAATTTTGATATTCAAATTCGAGTTTATAGAACATAAAACACATAAACGTTTATTTATTTACACTATTAGAAATCATACCTATCCGGTGCCTCGTTGAAAGCCGATGACGTAACTGCAATGTGGTCAAGCCGATGACGCAGTTGGGCCGAGATGCAATTGGCGCCTTGCTTCTTTTGTTCCCACATTACCTTGTTTACACCTTTTTTTTTGTGGATTAAGTCTATTGAAATTTCCAACACTTTTATAATTTTTGTAAATAATTGCTTGATATATTTATAATAGTCAATTATTACTTTAATTGTTCAATTTTAACGACAAATAGCTTGCGCGACGAGCTGCAAGCGAACTACCAACGGCCGTGCTTTTAATTGTCAATATTTTCCAGTTACTTTGCTTTATATATCGATCTATTACACTGGATCGATTGTCTTATTTTACATTTGATCGTTCAATATTTAAACACAATCTTGGGATACTGTCGATGCGCACAGAAAACGTGATTTTTAATTGCGTAACCTTTAATTTATTTAATTTATTTTAATTTATCAAAATTGAATGGAATGTTTCCGTTCAATTTTGATATTCACATGACCCCATAGGTAGAAATCCATGGAGGTTAGGTCTGGAGATCGGGAAGGCCATGCAACTGGACCACCACGACCAATCCACCAACCTTCAAAATTTGTATTCAGCCAATTACGAACATTTATGCCGTAATACGCTAGACACCCATCGAGTTGCAACCAGGCTTGTCTTCCCATATTAAGTGGAACGTCGTCCCACATATTGTGACTCCCCGTCTCTAGAAATTGCAGAAAGTTTTCAGAATTCACACGCTGTGGAAGTATATGAGGTCCAAACAGATTTCCATTGCAAGTGCCTATCCATCTATTCACACTAAATTCATGTTGAAATTTTCGCGGTCTGATTTCATGAGGATTTTCATGCGCCCATACATGTCGACTATAAAAATTCACAATACCTCGTCTGGGAAAACATGACTCATCGGTCAATAGAATATTGCTTAAAAAATCCCCATTGTTTTGATCGGAGTTCAGAAGCCACCTACAAAATGTAACCCTGCGTTCTTCGTCTCCTGGGTGTAAACCATGGACAGGTTGCAGATGAAAAGGCCGTTTGTGGTCCTGTTTTAATATTCTTACAATAGCGCTTTTAAAAGTTCCAGTGGTTCGACTGACTCTTCTTTGATTAG
The DNA here is from genome assembly GCA_036346205.1 of Vesta saturnalis. NCBI lineage: Eukaryota > Metazoa > Arthropoda > Insecta > Coleoptera > Lampyridae > Vesta > Vesta saturnalis. The sequence continues at coordinate 1,616,611 of JARFJB010002417.1, read as the reverse complement.
TCCATGCACGAAGTAGGTTCTGGTTTCTCCTTACCGTATTAAAATTCAGACGATTTGGATTCCTAGGTATAGCCTTCAACCCTTGATTGACGAATTGAAGATGCACGTTAGAAAAATACTATGATGTGGCTGTCGTCTGTTGGGAAATCGTCTAAGGTATTCTCGATTTGCTTCTGCTGTATTCCCATCACAAAAACCATAAACAAAATACATCTCAGCATATTCTTGATTAGAAAATTTAAAAGGCATTTTATTTAAGGTTTGAAACTAGCAACCAAATTAAAAATAATTTACGAAATTACTTCTGAATTAAAATATTATTCGTATAAATGTCGAAACTTAGTCATAGTTTACTTCGTGAAATTTAAATTCGAAATTAAATTTTGCATCACTTACCTGACATTACCTGACCAAATCTGAAATATCTCGAAAACGGTGCGCCGTGCGTGTACTATGGAACCATACTTTTTTGTTCCAAAAAGCATAATCAGTCGGAAGACGTTATTGGATTTACAGTAAAGTCAGTGGCGTAGGAGATTTTTTTGAAAAGGGGCGATGGTACACCCATATCTCCGCCACTGATTTTCGTATTTTATCATCATAAGCCATAAATACTGAGGGACAATTAGTTCACACTATATACCAAATTTAAAATTATTCAAAGCTGCCGTTTTCGAAATATTCAAAATATTCTATTTATTTTACAAAATTTCAACACTCTGTATCTCGAAAACGACGCTCTCCAGGATATATGTTTATATGAAAAACTGACGTTAACTATCATTTGGTAAAGTCCTGCCGTTATAAACTGGTCCACCCTGTATATATATATATATATATATATATATATATATATATATTATATATATATATATATATATATATATATATATATATATATATATATATATGGTAGAAGTGAGCGTCCCCTGTGTAAAAGTTTAGGTTCAGATTACTGGGCGTCCGAGAGACGGACACTCAATTACCTCTTTATTTTATTTCAAATTGATACTACATGCCACCTAGCAACTAAAAAAGTAAACATTGCACGGACTTCTACTTGCCTGTTCATTGATAAGTGTATAAGTTTTAGTGCACGGAATTGCGAATTGATGCAGCACAATCGCTCGGTGTATACTTTTTTTTCATGTGTAGGATTAGTTGGCGTCCGCTACAACTGGCAGCGCTGCACTTGTTTAATTGAAAATAAAAACAATTCAAGTTTGACCACATATATAATATAAACATGCACTGGATGAATTGAAATAAATAAATAATTAATTCTCTAGTTATCTAAATTTAAAAAGGATATTTTTTTAACACTTTCGTTGTTACCTGAAACACAAAAATTTCGGTTATCGTCGGAAAGTACAAACTGATAAATTGTTTGAGACCTCAATAGGTATTAAAGATAATTGCCTAAAATCTCACATTTAACCAAAATTTGATAGAATCATGGTATTTTAATAGGAAGTCTAAAGTTATCGAGGCCAGAAACACACGCCCGAACGGCACTATAATAAAAAAGTAATTAATTTTCGGTTTGCTATTACAACGGTTCCTTTATTGAATTAAGTACCTCTTACTATTTCAAAAAAGTAGGTCTGTGTCGTCAGCAGAAGGGTTCTCCTCTAATGAGTAAGCTGTGGTTAAAAATTAGGTGCTTTTCCGCCAATCAGTTTCAGAATTAGGTATTCTTACCATTTTACGTAAGTTAGGCTGTAACGTCAGCACCTCATGAATAAACTGTGGTTGAAAAATTAGGTGCTTAATGAGGTCTTACAATTGGTGGTCCAGCTTCATAGGAAAAATTTATACAACTATCTGGTGGACGAATACGCCATAACTCTCCGGTTTCCTTTAATAGACGTTTAATACTTGGCCAAAGTATGGTACAATTTGTCAATTGATTGCTAAATTCTGAAAAATGCGTCAGACTAAACACACTTTACGTTAAGATTTTTTAAAATATGACCTAAGTTTGGCAAAATTTGTCTCCTCTGTTTATTATCAGATACGTAAAGGTTACAACATTAACTCACTTATCTTTTATAAGTACTCCAAAACAATGATGTACCTGACAATGGTAATACATGGGTTTATTGCTAACCATAAATCCAAAATTAAGGTTACGCTGGTTTTCAAAATGTTGAAAACCTTCAAATCCGTTGAAAACCGGCCATCGATTTTTCAGGAAAACAATACCTACGTTCATTCGCACACAAGACAGAAACATATAGTTTGATATCTTACAAGCTTGTTGGCTGCATTTGAGCAAGAATGTAAGTCAAAAACTCTACCCAGTTTCGATATATTTATTATGTATTTGTAACTCGAGTAAAACTATTGTAAAAAAGTACCTGCGGCAAATAAGGCCCGGCAGCTAATACGGCCCAGTGGCCATAATTGAAAACATACGCTTCTTTCTCAAAATCCGGCAACATCAAGTTGCTTCTAACTACTTGTCCAAGGCCACAGACTATGACAATAGTGCGACATCTGAATACCATTTACAAAATCAGTTGCAATCCGAACGGTGCGCCGTGTAGATGTTCGACTATTAAAATATTTACGTAAATAATTCGTTTGTTTCAAAACAATAAACTCTAGTACATAATGCCTTGTGTTCTACACTGTATGTACTGTATTTTGCTGTGAAAGTAATAACAGGTAAGAGGCACACGAAGTTTTTAATTTTTGTATAACTAGGAAGCATTTCGGTAAATAAAGTCCACTAACTTTCTCCTTGTAAAACATTTTTTTTACTTCCCAAACAACAATGCCATCATAAGTGATGAAGCAAGCAAATTGGACTGCAGAACAACTTCAAGCTGCAATTAACGCAGTGGGAGGTATTGAATTGTCGCAAATAGAAGCTGCTCAACGTTATAATATACATAGAACTATTGGAAACCTCCTAAAATCTGGCGCTCTAGATAAAAAAATTGGAAAATCCACCATATCCCGATCAAATAAAATAATTTTCTGAAAGAATAGTTCGTCTGTGCGAAATTGGAATGCCCCTAACCTAAAGGTACCAAGATTATCCACTTAGTTGCTGCTGAGAACGCAGAAAACGTGACCATTGCTGGGTGCTGTAATGCACTAGGAAATAGTATCCCACCTATGGTGATATTTAAGGAAAAGAGAATAAAACCTGAATGGGAAGGAAACTTACCACCAGATACCCTGGTTAAAATGGCCGACAAAGGCAACATGACCAGTGAGCTTTTCATTGCTTTCCATAGGCACCTACATCTTTAGAAGGGTAAAGACACTATCTTACTAGTTTTCGATGGAGCTGCTTGTCAATTGGATATCTCCATCACCGAGGTTGCAGATGGGTGTATATAAAGCTGTTTTGCTTGCCTTCTAACACCACGCACTAATTCCAACCCTTAGACAAAGCGGTTTATCGGTCTTTTGAACATCACTGGGATCAAGAAGTCCTCAGGTTTTGGGAAGCAAATCCAGACCGTCGCTTTGGCTAAATTATTTCTAAAGTTTGGCCCAATTGCATGACACTCTCGAGCGACAGGCTGATATTCACTTGATCCTACTGTAATTCCTGATTCAGCTTTCGCGCCTTGATTATCAACTGAACGACCTGGCGCTATGCAAATTGATCAGAATAACGCTAATAATGAAAACGATATTCATCTTAATAACTGTAACAATCAGCCTAATAACGTTAATGATGTGTAATCCAACGATCCTGATTCAGGCGACTATGCAGATAACATTCCCCAGAGTATGAGAAAGAATACTATCCAGCAAGAAGTTCCTGATAGGATCAAAAACTCTTCTGAAACACCTGTCAAAATTAATAGTACCTACGACACAGACAGAAGCAGAAACTGCATGTCTCGGTAAATCTTTTAAAGAATTGCTCCCTACACCAGAACTGTTTAAATTGAATCTGAGCTAGCCTGCACAACCAATTCATAAAAATCCCAGAAGAACTACTATCGGATCAAAATGATTTTTATCGTGTAGCACGATTTCCTCGTGTTATTAGGTGTATTGATGGCACTCACATTAAAATTCGATCACCAGGTGAGAGTAATGTTATGTATATAACATAAACTATGAGAATACAATGTTATTATGAATTTTGAAAGTAATAAGGTAACATGTACAGGTGGAGAAGATTATAGAAATCGAAAATCATATTTCTCTATTAATGTTCAGTTGGTATGTTATAGCGAGCTGATAATAAAAAATATTGTGGCATAATGGCCTGGGTCAGCCCATGACTCTACAATTGTTAATTGAGCCGTTTAAGATCTAGATTTGAGGCTGGTGAATTTGGGAATGGATTTATTCTTGGTGAGTATGAATATGATATATGGGCTCATTTAAATTTCATATTTGTTTTAGGTGACATTGGATATGCACTAAAATCATATTTATTAACTCCATTTGCCAATCTTCGTACACAAGCAGAGCATCTGTTTAATGAATCCCATGCCCGCACCAGGAACTGCATAGAACGGACGAATTGCGTATTAAAAAGAAGGTTTCCTGCATTATGTTATGGACTGTGATGTAAAGTTGACACTGCTTTAACTGTGATTGTTGCTTTAACAATGCATGAAGACATCCCGCCACCTCCTGTAGGTATGAATGCAGAACTGAATTACCTGATCCAGCAGGGACAAATTCCTGCAATAAATGTACAGCAAAATTTTCACTATGATGTGCGAAATGACCTTGTACATAACTACTTTTCACATTTGTAAAAAAATTGTGATTGTAGGAAAATAGTATTATGTATAAAAGTTATTCAAGTTGTAAAAATATAAACAAATTTCCACAAATGTGATTTATTAATTTCTACTTCTGCCTTTAGTTATGTGTTTGTTACCACAAGATAGGTAGGGAAAGTAATGTAGTAATAGGCACAATTAATAAACCTACACATGGTATGCTCTTGCACATCTAGCATGTAGGTGTATTGTAATACTATATAGGTACATAATTATATAAACAATTTAATTGTCAACATTCTTTTGTTTTGACAGTAGCTCATTCTGAAGGAGTTGAATCTCTAAATTAAGTTTTTTTGTAATTAATGCATTTGTAGCTTGTGCATGGGCAAGTTCAATATCAAGAAGTTGTAGTCTTTTATGCAGCAGCAAATCATATTTCTTTGCAATATCGGATGACGTCAATGATTTTACAATTGTTGTTGGTCTTCTTCGACTAATGCTTTTTTTTGGTGTCTACAAAAAAATAGATCATTTAATTACAAAATTTGCAACGGTCAATGGTGGGAGACCAACAACCTACCTTATCGTCTTTGCTCACATCTTTTTCTGTCACTGATTCAGTAAACCCTAATGCAGGATTAATAGGAGTTTGGAACTGTTTTGGGGTATATTTATTCCAATCCTTTGAAGTACTAGGAATACCATTATCTGGTCCTTTCAATGTTATTTCCGAAGTATTGTGCCTTTCTTGTGGAGTCGTGTCATTTTTTCTTAAAAAATACATTCACTAACTACAACTTTAGCATATGTTAAACAATCTCAAAAACAATTACATATTTCTTAATTATGCATGGTGTCATTCGCAGCATAATGCCTCACATAAAATTTATTTTACTAATCGCTAATCTGTATGCGCATGCACTCCATCTTACAAGACAGATAGCGGTAAATAGAAAAAGATTGAAACTTACAGATAATGGTTCTCTTTTCTCGCCCACGTCACTTTCATAAGCATACTCGAATACTACATCTTGGTGTTGTATTACTACCAATAAGCGATTCATCAGCGTCATCGTCAAATGGATTATTGAGCCCTAAAAGTGCCTTCTTATTGAGGATCAATATTAATAGATCATCAGTGTCGTCTTTTTTCATTTTTGCGGGAGGACCCCCACCTGTTAGCATCATTTCTCTTCTCTCTTTAGCTATACTTTTTCGTAACTCTTTCTAGCGGTTTTCATAGCACTTCCTTAAACAGGTAGCATTTTTGTAAGTGCTACTAGTCGACGATGGATTAAACTCCTCTTCTACTCTCTGCCAAGCTTTGAGTTTTTCGGACGTTAACGCTCGATCAGCCTTTTTATCTTCCACGATTATCCCGTATTTATCACCTATGATGTTCATTAAATGCATCTTTTTCGAACTGGAAAAGTTCGGTTCACGAACTTTTTTATCACTATTCATGATTAATAATAAAATAAAAAATAAGAAAACTAATTTATTAGCTTATAATATTCAGAAAACAATTAGAAACATAGGTTAGAAATATGGCAAACGTAAACAAACAAATATTTGCCGGGGGTTTTGGGGTGTTGCCAAGTCGATTTTCCGCTTAACTTCAACGGTACATTGTGCCAGATATAAAGCGAAGCTTAGTATTTTAGGCCAGCTTACAAAAGCTCGGCTTAAGTATTAAACGGTGCATATTGGCATAAAATATTTACAGTACAACGTTCAAAACATCCAACCGCAGTAAAGATAAAAATTTGAAAATGATCATATTTTGAGAATATTGACCACATGTAAATTCGTTGAAAACTTAACATCGACTTTTTTATTGTGTACAAACATTCGTGTAATGTATTTATCAGTTCACATTACAAATATAGCTGGACATTAATACATTTTAATAACTATTTATCAATCAGTAACATTTTTCTAGAATGTATATTCATATTTGATTTTAGAAACAAACATACTAAAGATCATTAATTTCATGTTATAAACGCTTTTAATACAAAAGCAAATGCGTAGAATCAAATGTAACATTATGGATAATACTGAAGGTTATTTGTTCTAAAAGTAGTTAAATATGTGGCAACACGGCAGGGATACCATTAACTAAATATACAGAGTTCACGTGTCCGGTAAGGTATAAAAGTATTCACTAGACGCCAAATAAACCTACACATGGCTCAGAAGCTACGTTGTACTATAAACGTAAACAGTGTATAACCCGGTGTATGTTTATATATACACAAATATATATATATATATATATATATATATATATATATATATATATATATATATATATATATATATATATGGATCAATAAGCTATTTACCAGAAGCAAATTTATTAAACCCCAGAATAGAGAATAATCAGAAGTGTCAGTCTAGGATATTTATGGTCTCGGTTAATATTTGCGCAACTGCTGTACGCATTATGTTACGGGGACCTCTACATTAATATTTGAATTTACCACGTTATTTATTAACATTTCAATATAACGTATATCTGCGATCAATTGTTAGATGTGTGTTCTCTTATTATCTTTGAGTGTGTTAATTTTGTTTATTGTTTTATGGTGTTAATTGTTTTGTGATTGTTAGTGTGGACAGATTAATAAAATTAGTTACGTGTTGATAGTTTTTGGCAATATAAAGGATTTTATCTTTGACTGTTGTAAAAGTATGATTCGAATACTGTGCTGTGGTCGTGTTTAATACAATGCGCCCAGCAGTTGCGCGTAGGTCTACTTGTGACCACTAACATCAAAGGTGCCGATGTTGAGTGACACTTCTGATTATTGTCTATTCTGGGATTAAACACACCAATCAACTGATTAAACAGATACCTACTATTTACTGCAACAGTTACCAGCTTTCTGGAAAATACTGTCAAAGAGTTACCTTTATTACTTACAATATAAATAGTTGAGATTAAACGCCAATTTAAACATCGGAATAATTGTTATACTCAAGAAGGAGAATTGTGATCCTTACCTACAACCGTTAGGGGAGATCATAGAAATACACACGAGATGATAATTTAGTAAGTGATTAGGTAAAAAACCTCATTTGTTTTGCTTAAACATGTGGTTGTACCCCTTTCTTTAATAGAGGGATGGAATAATATAAAATATTATATATTGATACAATTTTTTTTGTTTGCTGAATGTATTCAACTCTTGTGTTAATAATAGTCCAATGATGGGGAGAATGTTAAGGAATAAAAATTATTGTAAATTATTCTAGTTAGAAAGCTGTAAAACAAATTAAAAGATAAAATGTCGATGTCTTCTTCATAAAATAAATATCTTTAAAGGTACCATTATATTAAAGATTGCTAACGTACATTTATTATCAACGTTTTAACCAAATTATAAGAGCTGCAGAAACATTTTATAGATATAAAATGACATATTTAAAACTACAAACTTTTAACAAAACAAAAATAACATTAGATCACTCATAAAATAAAAAAATTAACAAATATTATTAAGTAATTTACAATGTCAGCATCAATTTAGTTTGTGATTTATCGTAAGTATTAAAAAACAACCTAAAAATAATATGTAGTAAACATATATGTTCATTCTCTAATAAACTTAATACCTCTAATTAAAATACAATAAAAAAAGTACATAAATCTGTAACTAATTATTATAAGAACATTTGTTGAAATGTTTCCTATTTCTCCGTCTCTTTTTTTTAATTACTGTAACAGGCTTAAGATTATTTAAGTGAGTTGATTCTTCCAGAAACCGTTTCGAAACAAAACAATTTTGTGGTAATGAAACGTTCCATACTAAAGCAATATGTGTTAGTAACAAATTTGTAGCATACCTCATGGATATAGGTTCCCAATGCATTCCATCTTTTGTATGATAATTCATCAAAAATCTAAAGTGGTAGTGAAAATCTAACACATCGACATTTAAAAACTTGGCTAAATCCGCAACATACTCGTTTGCAATTAAAACATGCCATGGTAACATTTTTCTTAAAAATTGAATTTCTTTCGTTAGGAAACCTCCATAACTTGTAAATGAAGGGGGTAAACTAGATAGCCAAATAATTCGAGTAGAAGTCCAATATGATTTTAAGTAAATTAAAGTTTCCAAAACATTTTTTTTAAATTGTTGTACACCTGTAGGTCCCCATCGTGTTAAATCCCATACACAGCTATTTATAACAATTACATCAGGTGACCTCTGTAATTTTCTTATGTTATCTATAAAATCATTTTGATACAGACGAGTAATGAATTGAAAAGTAATATAAGAATTTTTTTTGTATTCCCTGATCTCTTGATAGTCACGGCCATTATGTAATTTTCCATTTGATAAACGTGTATCATTTGCATGTGATTCTTCATTCTTTGTTTTCAACATTACATGTGACAAAAGACGCCCATCTTCTAATAACCATATCAAATCTTTGTATAATGCTCGTACATTTGAATCTCCAAAAAAGCAAATGAATTTGCCTTCCAACAACTGATTTGCAGTTGTTTTAGTAAAGGCATCACATGCCATGATTCCACACTTAAATAGTTTTTTATAATCTCAACTTTTTGGTATCTATTAATATTTAGTATATTCTTTAAATGTTTTATATTTTAGAATACTATTGTATACTGCAATAAAATTGACCTTCAAATTTTGAGGTTTCATGCACATGCGTTGTTCAAGCAACGAAACGACATTTGTCTGTTTAAGTTAAGTTGATTTAAATCTTTTTAAAATACGATTTTACCCCAGTGGCGGGTAAATTTTGGGAGTAAGACTAAAGTACCACTTTTAAAACCGAGAATGAAGGTTGTACTTTAGACCTATCAGCGTTTTTCAAAAAGTCCGCATCATATGGTAAATTTTTTTATTATTAAATTTAAATAAAATTTGAGTTTGACGTTAGTTTGTGCTTCAAATTCGATAAAATGACACCTGTTATCTGTCAAAACTGACATTATTTTGTGGAAAGTTGTTTCTAAAACAATTTTATGTCCATGTACAAAGTCTGAGCCACCAACGATGAATTTGATTCTTACTTGATACTTACTTCCTAATTCTATTTTTTAAGCACGTTTGCGTTCGTTACTTCGTTTTTCGGAAATATCAAAACTAAGACTTGAAAATTTTATCATAAGTGATGCAAAGTTTCCAGTTTTACAAATAAACACCAATATTATAGTGTTTGAAATAGTAAACATATCTGAGAATTCAATAACATTGCCAAGAACCATACAGATGTCACAAGACATACTTTTTGTTTATGGCCTAGTAACTAATAATATATCAGTAAGGAAATTCATATTTCTGAATGTCGGCCTTTCGTTCTATGCACAATATGGTTCGACTTGAAACATCCTTCTCAGTATTTCCGAAAAATTCAGCGGGTATCTGCATTGTCTTCTCTCTTATAGTGTTTTCTAATTCATCTATATTCCTAAAAGATTTTTTCTTTTAAGTACCCTCAAAAGAACAAATCACGCGAGCTCATATCTGGGGACATCGATGGCCATCAATAATCGGAACAACGTCATATTCATCTCAAATTACATCTTTGAACCAAGACATTTTTAATTTGTACTGTTGAAGGAAATGGCGCATGGTCCAATTGGAATCATAAGTTTTGCCTGATATTTAGGGGAAGTTCTTCAAAAAAATCGGTGAATTCATTATTTAAAAGTTCCGAATATTGTTTAGAATTAAAGTTCCCATGAAAAAATGGACCGAAAAAATAACTGTTCACCATTCCACACAAAACATTTGTCTTAAACGAGTACTGGTCAGGGGACCGTCATCTACAATTTTGTGAACTTACAGTTCCATTGAAAGTAAAGGTAGCTCAACTGTCCAAGGGGTCTGTTTGGGAAAATTGAAGTTCTCCTATTTCTGCCCTTAAAACCAAGCTGAAAAGGTCAAAACTGTTTAGACACGAATTATTTACCCTTAGAACTGTGGTTAATATTAAAATGCGAATTTCAACATTTCCGAGTAAATAGGTGAACAAGTAACAACCTTATCACAATTAAATAAATGTTTTTTTTTGTTTAAATTGTCCTAATTATAAAATATAAACATCATAATTAAGAGGTTATTAACTAAAAAATGTATAAAACGTAACTTTTACTTTTCTTAAATATTTTCAGGTTGAATAGTATAGTACCTACACGGTCACGTGATTTTTTTTGCGCAGATCGTGTGTTCGTATTTGGCGTTTAGTCTAGTATACTTGGTTCAACATTATCCTAAATACTTAATTTTGTTCATAAGGGAATTATTAAATATTAATTATGATGAATGACAAAAATGTGTGTAATAATAAAGAAAATTGTGAAGATATACAGATATTTCTAGATCAAGTTATGAAAAGATAGACGAAAATGTCTATCGTTTTCAAGATACAACGTGATCAGTCTCAAGTGTACTGTAGTGGTATGAAAAAAATTCCTAGTTGTTAATAATGTTGTGTTTTGCAGTTGGCTGCTTTGGATTTTTAATGTGGTTTTAGTCGTTTTAGTTTATGTCAGTTTATGTCATATTATACCTTCGTTTTTCACTTTTGTATTTTTTTGGTGCCGAAATGTTACAAAATGTATTTGCGAATATGCAACGTAGGGTGAACTTATGTTTACAATTTAATGGCGGTCATTTTGAACATATGCTGTAAAGCAAAGTATGATTACTAATGTGTACCTAAGGAGTTAAAAAAAATTTGTAAAATACATTGTCATTACATAAACATGTACTGTAAATTTTATTTAATTATAATGAAATTATAACATTTAAATACAGGTCGCACAACTAAAGATGATTTGGAGATCAGATGCGCATTCGTCCGTTTTCAAATATTCTACTCGCGGCAATTCGAGAAGTTCAGTAGCGTCGCAGGTAAATTGTTTCAAGTGTATATTACGTCATTGTACGTATACAAACATAACTATTAACACATTTTCTTAATACTTATGGAAATTTTACATTTAAGTTAATGAAATTAGAATGTTTTTAAACAGATTAGGAATGTATATAAATTATTAAATTAATAAAATAACATAACACTTTAAATGTGATTTTGTACATGTACCAACGATTAATTACGCCGCCCCTGGTAAGTGATTTTAAGCTGTTACACTTGACGATTGTTCCCGAACGCAATGACGTATCTGCGCGACCCGAATCATCTTTAATTGTGCGACCTGTACTTAAGATTCATTATTTTGTAATGATGTAATCCAATCATTAAATCATATTTTATTTATTTTGTTGTATTTTATAGGGATGCAGTCTAATCAAATACAAAATAGTCATTATTTAAATTAAGATTTTTTTTGTAATATGTATAAGTATACAGATTTGAAACTGGTCGTAGTTTTTACTCGAACCATGCTCTAGAGTAGCTAGAGCAATACAGCTTCTTACCAACCTATCAGTGGTACCAACTTAAATATTTTGATCACGTGGTATACACTTGAGATTGATCACTCTGTACAATGGTGTTAAGAATTTTCAATATTTGTGAACATTCCATTTATAACGGAAGTAAATGTGTAAGGATTAAACAAATCATTCATTTAATTCTACTTCCACATTCCAAGTCTTTAAACCAGTGAACCTAAACTTTAAACAGAACCAAACTTTTGTCTAATGGATTTCTAACAAATGGTGTGATTTTGCAGGGAAATAGAACTTTGCCACGAAGTTAATTGTGTCCACATTGATTATTTAACCAAATTAGAAAAAAAAAACGAACTAGTATAATTTAAATGAATGATTTGCATATTTTTAATCCTTACACATTTTCTACGTTTTAAGGAATGCTCACAAATATTAAAAATTCTTATCATTGTATCTTGAAAACGATGGACATTTTCGTCTATCTTTTCATAACTTGATCTAGAACTATTTGTAGGTATATGTTCACAATTTTCTTTATTATTACACACAGTTTTGTCATTCATCATAATTAATACTTAATAATTCTCTTATGAACAAAATTAAATGTTTAGGATAATGTTGACCAAGTATTAATACTTTCAAATTGTAATCGTTCGTCCTATTTGCTTTTAAGTGTAACAAAAGGAATAAGCTTGAAGGGAGGAATCAAGTGTAATGTTGGTTGCCTATTGCACCTACATTACCAATGAATTTACACGTTTTTTTTAAAGTATACATAGCCCATATGTATACATTTAAGAAAAATTCCCAATATATTTCGGTTTCCACTTATTTATTTATTCTTTTTTTAATTAAACAACTGACCTTGTAACTACCGATTGCAATCTTGTGAGTCTCCCTGTGACATGTACATATCTCTCGAAACATCACCCAAAAGAAAACTCACTATAATTGACACGTCGGTTTTTCTCGATAGTTCTTAATGCTCTTCTATCCGCATCCGTGATTTTACTTTTTCTCACATGTGGGGGCTTTGTGGCGACTGGCCCAGTGATTTTAATCTTTTGACTATATTTCTTACACTATATCGGGATGACTAATTAATCTGCAATTGCCGAGATTCATTTCCCACAATCGTAAAATCTAATTATAATTGAACAAGCTTTTTCATCGATAATCTTTCCTCTGCCTATTTAGTGAACACAACTACTCATATAGACTCATGTAAAAAATGCATTTTAACAACTACTAGCAATTGTTTTGGGACCATTGTTGCAAAGCCACATGCGATTATAGGCGTACTTTGTAACAAAATATAAAATTAGTTCTATCAAGTATATTTGATGTATGGCTGAAAATTTAAAAAGATGCGGTAACGTTGCTGTAACCTAAAATAACATACAGTATAAAACTATTTTTTAATAACGCCAAGAAAACTAGATTTCAATAGGGCGGCGAACTGAAATGGGAAGGGGTTCGTAGAATCATAGTCGATGCTTTTATTTAAAGTGTACCTCTATACAATAGCTGAACGTAGGCGTATCTCTTTTATACAAAAACCTTTTTATGAATTGCCAGTGATATAGATTATCAAATCATTGCCACGTTGTTTTCAAGTTTCACCGTTGCCTTTCCAATTGTTTAACTTAATTAACTCCATTACTAGGGAGTGTCACATTAATGTGTAATTAGGATGAATCTATTTTTAATCGTTCAATATCTTTGTCTTTTGAGCAATTCACTCTCGAATCAAGGGAAATTCCTCCTAAACGGTCTTCAAATTCTTGCAAAAAATTTTGCAAAGATTCGTTCGGCATTTGCAGCAATAAGTTTCTTATGCGTCACTCTAACTCATTTAAATTTGTGGGTCTACTTCTGTATGCTTTATTTTTCAAATAACCCCACAGAAAAAAATCGAGAGGTGTTAGCTCAATTTTATTTAAAAAAAAATAAACCGTTGAGGAGATACTCAGGGGTTCCATACTTTATACTACCTCTGTTATATATATATATATATATATATATATATATATATATATATATATATATATAATATGTACAAAATAAATTTGGGCTTAAAAGGTCGAAAATTGTTGTTTCTCAAAATTCGATAAACGCTACTAGTCGATACGTCGCTTCGGTTTGAAATCTTTGACAAGGATATTATTTTATTTTCTGTAACATCTAACATTACACTTAAAGACTTCTTCGTTTTCCGGTATCCACTTCTTGTGTGCTTTTTAAAACTGCATTCTACCGAACTGTTTTGCTTAAATTTTGAATTGTATTTTTTCTTGAAGAGAGCATTATTTATTGTTCTTATAACAAAATACCCTAATAATCCCGCAATGCATTGCGTATGTATGATATTTATTGGTTTGAAAAGAAATTATTGTATTTACTATTTAAAACTCTATATTAGTCAGTGGTGGCCTGGTGGGAAGATACTTCTACAAAAGCATCTTAAGATAAGATAAGATAAGATATTAGACTGAAATAAGTATCTTTTTGAAGGTAAGATACCTATTCTAAAACAATACCTCAGTAAGATACTAAATCCCAATGTAAATTATCGAAGATACTATGAAGATACCTACTAAAAAACTAGATTTTTTTAAAATTGATATATTTAAGGATCGTTTCAACAAAATACAATTCTCTAAATTTGTATCTGATAATTTGCCTCTTTTCTTACTAAGAATCAGGCCACTAGTACTAAATAATCTTTCGACAGCTGCGCTAGATGGAACAGCTGTATTATATTTTAAAAATAAGTCCGTAATTAAAGGAAAAGTCCTTTTCAGAAATATAAAAATAGTTTGATAAATTCACCCACGGTAAAAAAAATTTCTCTTCCATTGTTACGTTAACAAGACAGATGGCCTCCGTATTCTTAAAATAATAAATAATTACTTCTTTACTCACCTATATTAGTAAAGAAACTGTGCGTCAACTTCCCAAAAACGTTTTAAAGTAAATTACATCAGAGTATATATTCCTGTGATTGGTTGAATCATCAATCAGTTGAATGAAAGCTGACCAATGGGGTAAAGTAAAATGTGTATGTATAACCATTGACAACACTAAAGTCAATGGTATAACATTGTACTGCTTATTATTTAACTATAGGTACTATATTGAAATCCTTTTGTTAAAATTCGCAAAAAGATTAATCGTCACCGTTTTATATCGCTTTCCTGTAATCTGCTTAATGGCGTTTATTTTTACACAGTAGCCAATTTTTACAGACCTGGAACGAAGTTTTAAAAGGGATGTGAACCCATTATTTTTTTAAGAACTTTAGTTTTTTCCTTTTTTATTTTGTAAGAACGTGAATTTTTTTGCGAACTTTTCCTAATTACAACGTTTTTCTAGAATTACATAAGTTTTCAATATTCATATTTTTTATATATAAATATTCATTTTGTGTCCCTAAAAACTAAACAAAGATGGACGTAGATAATAAAATAAATAACGGGAAATTGAATTATTGCATGACAATATAAGTACATTGCTGGTATTTATTATGACAGCCTTGCAGCGGCTTTGTTAAAATCTCAAAAGTATACATCTTGTAATTTTAATCTCTTTGCGGAATCTCTATTAGATATTCAATTTTATTACAGATCAAAGGTATTACGTACTTCCTACTATAACAGATATTTACTATTTACCTGATTAAATTGTAGTAGGTATACATTACTTGTATTATTAAAATTTATAAACGAATATGTTTTCAACATTCGGTACCTTAGAAGTATGATTTATTTAAATCAAGACATTACGTGCTGTGCAATACCAACTTGTATTTAGGGCTAATAACTAATACCTACTTATTTAATGTACCTACCTACGCATGAATTAACTTCTGAAAATTAGTACAAAAAGATCCATGCCCTTTTAAGAATTCTTAAGCCGGCGACAGCAAGTGTCGGCATTTTTGTAGAGGAACTAAAAAGCAATAAACAAATTTTTAAAACTTGATTTGCAAATTACAAAAGATTTTAGATATTCCGTCAAATACTGCAATAAACAAAAACACGTGGATGAAGTAGAATCTAGGTAGTGTGATGCAATTACGAAACATTCAATTTCATTCCATTTCGATAAAATAAGTAAAACACATCTAAAAGTTAAACTAGTTAAATTACTTAGTATGCAAATATGCAATAACAATTATTTCAATATAAATAGACCAATGTACTAAAGGAATTGTAAAGTCATGCATTCTTATCAACACACTTTCACTATTATAAATAGAAGTAACTATGTAAAACTAGAACAGTCTATAAACAGTCTATAAAGAGTTGATAAACAGTTTATAAACACATTATGAACAGATTGTAAACATATACTCTTGTCGTTAAGTACATCATTATTAATGTGTACAATAAATAATAAATTCTAAAACATGTGAGAATAAATATTAATACCACTCTAACCTTAAACAAACACCAATTGGGGTTAAATACTACAGTAGAATAAATGCTACTTTAATTGAAGATTAGGTAACGTGGATTATTTCATTCAATGATTGTAAATAAAAAATAAAAATAAGAAAGAATACCGCGACACTTCCTTACATTATTTATTCAACCTGTATAAATGTACAATACAAGAGAACAAAGTAAGCTTAACGCAGTGGGTGAAAGTGCAGCAAAATAAACGTACGATGTTCACTAAAATTTTAAATCAATACATTCCAGTTTTCAAACATTTTTTCTTTAATGGTATCTTTAAAAATTCAATAAGATACATGAAAAAGTATCGAAAGTAAGATATCGATACAATTTGAAAAGTGTATCTTATTCCTAGCTATTTTCATATTCATTTATTAAAAATTAACATTAAAGTAAGATACTTCCCACCTCTGATATTAGTGTTTATTTGTAAAAGTGGAAAAGTTATTTCAACTTTTCTTCACTTAGGTTAAACTTTTCAAGCCCTAGCTTTGATATTTCCGAAAAACGAAATAATTTATGCAAAAATGTTTAAAAATACAAATATAGTTAGGAAGTAAGTATTTTACTAAAAAATACGTTAATATGGGTTAAAGTAGATTTAAAAATTTTTGTTTTACTTGCCCAAGACAATGAAAAAATCAAATTCATTGTAACTCAGACATGGACATAAAATTGCATTAGAGAAAACATTTTTATAAGTTTTTTTTTAATTTCCCCAAATAATGACATTTTTGACACATTTTCGCCCTTGAAGTTCGCCATTCCAGGAGGGTTTGTATCTCTTTCCTTTTCTTACTAATAATTAATGCAATTGAAGGGAAATTTGGTGGTATTGGTAATTACTAACATGTTTTTTTATTTTAAATAAATACATATAAAAGGACTACATTTATTAAAAATTAACATTAAATAGTACTTCTAGATTTAAAATTACAGTGTAGTTATTACAGTAGGTATATATTATTTCATTGAGAAAACATACTGTTCCGATATAGGAACAATTCACTTACTGACGACAACTGGTATGATTTTTGATATATTCATATATCGATCCATGCTACAGGCTACATAATGATTTACCATTTTTACATTCCCGTATACTAAACGAAGTATATTAAAGGGGAGGTATTGGATCATAAAAAAATTCGACCTCGAGATTTTGACGGATCTTGACGTTTTGAGGGTTTGTGAATCTATTTTGGCCATTTTTGGCATGCCATCTGTGTGTGTGTTTGTATGTGAACCTGTAATTTTTAATTTGGTTATTATCGAGGTCGTTGAATGTGATAAGTCCGCAAAGATCCAACTTTATGCAGATGACCTAAAACTTTTTAAAGTAATTATAAATGTTCAAGATATGGTACATCTCCAAGAAGATTTAATGCAAGTTAATAATTGGATGTCCTCAAATAAACTATATTTTAATGTATCAAAGTGCCATGTGGTAACCTTTGCCAGAGGAACCTCGGCTATATAATGATTTACCATTTTTGCATTCCCGTATACTAAACGAAGGATAGTAAAGGGAAGGTACTGGATCATGAAAAAATTCGACGCGAGATTTTGACGGATCTTCACGTTTTGAGGGTTTCTGAATCTATTTTGACCATTTTTCGCGTGCCGTCTGTGTGTGTGTTTATATGTGAACCTGTACTTTTTAATTTGGTTATTGACGAGGTTGTTGAATGTGGTAAGTCCACAGAGATCTTACTTTATGCAGATGACCTAAAATTTTTGAAAGTAATTAGAAATGTTCAAGGTATGGTAGATCTCCAAGAGGATTTAATGCAAGTTAATAAGTGGATGTCCTCAAATAAATTATCTTTTAATGTATCAAAGCGCCATGTGTTAACCTTTGCTAGAGGAAGCCGCCATACAGTACAATAACCTTCTCTGGTTAGGTCTAATTTAGAATATGCTTTCGTCGTGTGGGGCCCATTTTACGAAGTACATATAGATGATTTCGAAAACGTGCAAAATAGATATTTATTTTATAGAACGAATGGACATTATTCGAACTTAATTCCTACCTCACAGTTAGTGGGTCTGTAGTTAAAATTTCTTTACAAAGTTTTTCATGGTCGTATTGACTGCGTGAATCAAATCAAATTGGCACTGCCGTATAATCTTATTTCTGTTGTTCTCGCATGCTTTTTCATGTTGCTTTCGCACGCACCAATGTTTCAGCTTATTCACCCATTAACAGTATGTTGCGTCTGTATAATGAATCATTAACTAAATTAGATATTTTTAATGATAATTTACAATCTTTTCAAATACACACTTAGCCTAAACTAGGTGTAATAAATGCACATCAGTATCTTGGTATGTAATAAATATAAGGGTTTGGAGACGAGATTAATACCCGTCTTCTTTTTAATTTTATTATTATTTGCATTATTTTTACTTTTTGTTTTAAATACAATGCATTGGACATTACCTAAAAAAGTAAAAATCCTTAAGAAACTTGTAATTTTTGTTTTAGAGTAGAATAAAAGTGTTGAGGGACTTGTAAAACATGAACTCAAAAAGTTTCAATTATATAAATCCGCTAGTACTTTTATTGTATGTATGTATATTACGGGAATGTTGAGTGAAGACACTCCAGATTTTTAAACTTATTTAAAGTAATAATACCTAAGGTGCACCTTTAAGTCGGTGAGAGTACGCAAGATAGCTATCCTCCCACGCCCTCTTTCCCTTTTTTTAATACATTCAAGACCGATTTTTCATTCAAGTAGAAGATGAGGGATACTCTTCCAGATTTCGAAAGTACATTTTTCACTCACTCCGTAGAAATTTCAATAACTGCGAAATTTACCTCTCTCTACACTACACCAAATCACCAATCTTTTAAAATAGATATTGTCTGTTAAGGAAATTGTCCAAACACCCTATATATATATATATATATATATATATATATATATTGAGATGGTTAGAGATAAGATTAATACAGGGGCAAGAGTAAGTAAGCCTATATTCCTTATAGTGGGCAAATTTAGATAGACTAGAGTATATTTACACTGTTTCAGTAAGTAAAGTAGTAGCCGAGTGAGAGAAATTGGCTTTGATTTAACGAAACAGGCTTGGTGGAATTTGCACAAGTTTGTTTATTCATAAAAAGCTATGGGTTATATAAGGAGCATGTGAGGAAGGTCAGAAAGAGTAATATTTGTGAGTACGATTAAGTTCGTAGAACATATTTCAATAAATTTACAATTTATTCAAAGTATTTATGCAATTTAGAAACTTTACAGATATTTATCACATAAGTGTAGTAGGTTTATAATAATATGTAGAACATGTATCGAGTTAGTTACAATGCAGGAAAGATATAAACTTTAAGTAAGGGTTATGATACGGACACGGTTTAGTTTTCATTCACAGACAAAGTGTACAAAAAGTGTAGGAGAAGTGGTAGTGCGTTGTAAACATTAAATAGAACATGAACAACATTTCTACATTGGGATATTTAACATAAAAATACTTTTTGTGCACAAAATCTGCATAAGTGTGTTAAACAATATGGATTTATAAATTGACAAAGTTTTAGACTATACAGTGAAAGTGAACAGTATTGATGTTAAAGACAGTTATAACAACATCATAAAATAAGATTTCAAGAAATTCGGACGTTGTAAACGCAAGTTATGAGTATAATTATAAAAAATTAGGTTAAGTTTTAATTTTAAGGATTTTGCAAATTTATAGTTTTTGTAGGATAATTTAAGCTTAAAATAAATTATAAGAGTAATTAATAGAAGGTTTCCCTCGTTTTCATAAAGAAATTTACAATGTACAAGGTATATAAACATAAAATTAGAAAAGTGGGTTTAACTACATAAATTTCCAATATGAAAAAGGATTTTCTGTTAAAATTAAGTTATATGATTTGAAATAAATGTGTTCTAATACAGTTTTTCGTGTAGATTACGAATATGTATTTAGTTTAGGTGTAAAAGAGTTTCTAGATATAAGTAAATTTAGATTATAATTTGCCAAATTGCACAGTGTTGAAGCAATCTAGGGCTCGTGAGGTATCGTTTTATACGAAATTCAGCCCTGATTCCAAATCTGTTTTCAAAAAGTAAACCCCCAATTATTTTAAGAAAGTTATAGCATAATTTGTGTTTTAGTTAAGTTTTCAATTTTGTTTAAACCAATCAGAGGCTTGGTTACTTTGTGTGTATGATACAGAAAAAGTTGAAATTTTGGTAGCTAACAGAAAAGTATAAAAGGAATTGCTCCTGATTTCTCGCTCTTACAACTCTTGCCTTTTGAAATTTTTAGGACTAACAAGTCAAAGTGTTAATAGTGTTGGTGTTAACATGTAAGTTTGAAGTTACGTTAATATTATCGGAATTTTGAAACGCGGTCAGTGAAGAGTCGAGATTTCAGTAACAATTGTTTTTAACCTACGATTAAATCTAAAAGTTAGGTTACCGATATAATTGTCGATTATAATAAATTTGTTTCGATTCGATTACGTGTAAATATTTCGGTAGATGTTTTTTTTTCGAAGCGACGCATAGTTATTAACAAACTAAATTCCATAACGGGATCTAAAACAAAAGTGAAATTAAATAAAATTTATATGAAGTTAAAATAAAATTTTAAATCGAAAAATTTTATAAACATTTAAACCAACATATAATTAATATACGATTTAAAAACACAGTGCTTAATTAGTATATAAGCAATTTTACGTAACATTACAATTACCGAAGAAAAATCGTTCATCAACAATTTGGAATTGGATGAAGTATGGAAATCTATGCAGCACCATTATGAACAACAGAGCAGTATCATCGGCTACACATGGGAAGAAGTCTACCCATGATATTAATATGGAACCGGCCAAATGAAAACATCTTTGGGAATATGCAGGTACACATGTGAGTGAGATTTTATTATCATAACCCATAAATTGTTTCGATTATTCGTGTGATTTCCTGTATTTATGTTTTTCATATGTGGAAATGTTTGTGAGACAACATGGTATAAATATCTGTAAGGTAAATGAACCGTTATTATTATTATCAACATTTCAATTTTAATTTTAAACAAAACAGAAATTGAACTTACATATTAAAGATCTTTTAGTGACATTTTTGACAGGCTGCATTTTAATTCAGTTAGGACGCTACGCATGCGTTATTGTGCAGGTTTAACGAAGGTATGTTTCATATACCATCCAATTATTATAATTTGCAATTTATGTAACAAAGAAAATTTTCTAGATTTCACGATTACATTTAAACGCAATCAAATTTACATCAAGGGTTAAATTATGTTTATTTCATTTGCCAACAAATAAGCGTAAAAGCTAATTGAACTCTATCCCCATTTGAGAGATTATGAGCTAGTACGGTGCAGTATGAAAGAATTATTATATTATATTTTTATATATAGAGCCATTTCAATTATATATATATATATATATATATATATATATATATATAGATTTAATAATATCATGAACTGTTGATCGTGGAACACTGTGAGAAGATATTTTTTGTACAGAAGCGCTTTTGTTATGTGATTTTATAATTGATGTACGTAAATCTTCGCCTAAAGATTTGCCACGAGCCATTTTTGTTAAAATGTCAACAAAAACTTGCATTTATGATATATTTTGCTTCTACCCGATATATATATATATATATATATATATATATATATATATATATATATATATCCTCGGAATTTAAATTGTAAACAATATTTGGAACTTTTAAATAACGAATTGACCGATTCTTTGGAAGAACTTCTCCTAAATATCAAGCAAAACCTATGATTCCAATTGGACGGTTCGCCAATTCCTTCAACAGTACAAACACGCCCTCTATCCCCCTTTTTAATACATTCAAGACCGATTTTTCACTCAATTAGAAGATGAGGGTTACTCTTCGAAAGTACATTTTTGACACTCCGTAAAAATTTCAATAACTGCGAAATTTACGTCCCTCTGCACTACACCAAGCCACCTATCTCTTAAAATAGATATTGTCTGTTAACGAAATTGTCAAACACCCTATATATATATATATATATATATATATATATATATATATATATATATATATATATATATATATATATATATATATATTTGCGATGGTTATAAATAGGTATAATAGAGGGGGTAGAGTTGTATCGAGTTCAAATATTATATCGTATGCAAGTTCAGATAAAGTTGAAGAAGTTGTACATTTGGTTATGAGAAAAGACAATATGCGAATATAAAAATATTTGAGCTATAGCAGTAGCATGTTAAAAAGGTCAACACGATACATATTAGTGGGCAAGTTCAATATCGTTAAAGATAAATAAGAAATTTCACAAATAAATCAATATAATTAAGCCATTAAACACATAACAGATATTGATTACATCGAGTACAATAATTCTAATGTGTAGAACATGTATAGTAATTGGTACAATGCATAAAAACTCTGCCAACTATAAAAAGGGTTATGGTACGAAGACGTCATTTAATAGATCCTAGACTAAGTGTTTAAAAAGTGCTTAAGAAGTTAAAATGCCTTAGAAACATATCTAAAAACTTGAACATTATATGTGAAATGTGATATTAACCATATAAATACAATTTGTGTACAAAAACTTACAAAATATGATAACAACATGAAAGTGTGAAAATACAAAATTAGAAACTATAAATTACAGATAAACAGTGATTGTGTTCGAGACATATATAGGAACATATTAGATAAACATTACAAGTGGTATAAACGTTTAAAACGCAAGTTTAAATTAAATTATATAAAGTTTGGTTAAGTACAATAATTAAGAAGTTTACAAATTTATAGATTAGTTAGGGCAAGATAAGTTCAGAATAAATTATAAAAGCATATAACAATAGGTTTCCCTTATTTGTACAAAGAAATTAACTTTAAATGTGTAGTTTAAACATAAATTTACAAAAGTTAGGTTAAGTACATAAATTTAATGTATTAAAATAGAAATTTTGCTAAATCTATGTAAAATGGGTAGAGATAAATGTATTCTTATACAGTTCTTTTTATGTAGAAGCTGAATATGTCATCAGTTTAGTTGTAAAATAAAATATCTATCAGATATTAGTAAATTTAGGTATAAAATTTTCAAAATGTAAATTCATGAAGCGAATTATAGCATGTGAGGTGTCTACTTATGCATAATTTTGTCCTGAGTTCAAAAATGTATTTAAAAATCAAATCCGAATTGAATTGAAAAAGTTATGGCATAATTTATGTTTTAGTTAAATTATTTTTTTTGTTTAGACCAATCGAATGCCAGGATCTTTTGTATGTAATGTAAAGAAAAAATTGAAAGTTATGGTAGCTATAGAAAGTATAAAAGGAAATGCTCCTGATTTCTCACTTTCTTCTATTTTTTTGTGGCTAACAAGTCATAGTGCGAATAGTGCATTTGTAAACATGTAAGTTAAAATTTTCGTTAACATTATCGGAAGTGAACCGCGAGCAACGTAGAGTCTGAGATTTCAGAAACAATAGATATAACATATAACAAAATTTTAAAAACTAAGGTTACCGGTTATAATTTTCGACACTATTGTTTTGTTTCATTTCGAAATTTTGTTCAACATCGGGTGATGTGCATTTTCTTTATTTTAATCAAATTCGTCTGTTATTTTGGATGTGATGTTTATTTTTTCTCAAAAGTAATTGAGGTTATAAAACAACTTTAACTTCAAATCGGTATCTAAAATAAAAGTGTTAGCAATTATAAAAGTTTATGAAAGATTAAGTCACAAGATTAATTCAAAAATTTAATAAATATTTAAATATCCAAATAAAATAAAAGTGCCTATATAACAGAAAATGAGCATATTACCCAAGTGCAACGTGTTTACCGCAAAGAAGATTTACCACAAGTTAGTGAAGCTGGATGCATGTATGGGAATTAAGCAGTACCAATTTCTACAGGAAGGCAGCATCATCGTTAGATGGAATGAAGTTTACATCCAATGTTAACATGGAACAAGCTTAAGGTGACCATGTAATGGAAATTTCGAAAATACATGTGAGTTTATTTTATTATCATAACCCAATAGATTGTATTGATTATTCTTTTGATGTCCCACATCTATGACAAGCTACACATTTAATTTAGCAAGGACGCAACGCATGCGTACTTGATGCAAAATTCATAGAAGTCTGGTATACGTTAAAAAAAAACAAAATATTGTAAAGAACTATTAAATTATACACAGGAATATTTCCTTGTGTGTAATAAAATTTTTAAAATTTCACGTTAACATTTCAATTTAATAATAATGAAAAAGTTTAAATGTTTTATTTTTATTTGCCTACGAAATTCAAATTGAACCCTATCCCCAAGTAGAGATTCATTAAGTTTAATAATAATTATATTTATTCAACATCAACTTATATATATATATATATATATATATATATATATATATATATAAAGTGTCAATTGAAAATAAACGTAAATTACAATTTTTCAAGTTTTTGTACGCCTACATAATAGGCAATTCGTCATTCACGAAAGTTTTTGTCATTTATGGTAGTATTCATTTTAATATCTGCATTTACGCCACTGGATATAGCAGAATTTTCATTTAAAGGATGCGGAACAGTAGTACTGTTCTAGGAGCGGCACGGTCAAACAATAATGATCGCACGTTATTTGTATTGTGGGTTTGGAATGTTAATTACAAAGTTTACGATCTAATTAATGTGTATGTATTTTTTTAAGTTGTTTTTATTATTATATTATGTATTAAGTCTTTAGTGTAAATAAATATATGTGTAATTACAAATATTATTGTTTTAACTTGTTGGAATACCGCTAACAAAAATGTGGTTAGTAAAGAAAAAGGCATTAGTAAGTGATTAGTACTTGTTAAGCGCTCAGGAATACAAACTCAGGATTTATTTATGATTGACAGGTGTAAACTAATTTACAAACACTTTAGTGCTGAAATATGGCTACATGGCTTTGCATTAGAGCCCATACTGACTCTGAAGTATGGAATGCGGTATAGATGCTAACTTAAAAAATTAAAAGAAATGAAATCATTTTTTGCGAAAGAGGAAGTTGAAGTTAGCTTCTCTGTTATCAAAATCGTGACAGAAGTGGAACATTTTCTTGTTAGGAATCAAATATGTCACATTATCTGCCTTAGAAGTTCATTTTATATGTTTTAACAGTGTGAATCACAGAACAGAACAGAATTAACTTATTTATTTACGTTTACAGTAAATGATACAGGCCCACAATTATTGAAATTATTCACAATTTTTAGTTTTTTGAAAATAATGTTCTGACACTAGGTATGGTTGTCAAGGTACGAATCCCAAAGGCCACTAATTATTACATACGGATTTGACGAAATTATTACTAAATTTATTATTTTCTGTGTTTTCGCAAAAAAATTGTATATACACCTCAGGAGATAATTCTATTTTTCCCTAGATGTTTTGTAGCCCCCGGGCTTCGCCCTCATGCTACAAACTACATCTCAGGAAAAATCATGCATTTCTCCCCCTCTATGTATAATATACTTACTATAAATTGTAATTTTGTTTAGGATAACTAGCGACCTCTTTTTTATACGTTCATAACGAAAACAGACAACATTGTAAAAACAATAATCTATGTATGTCAGAATGACGTTTAAAACTTCATGTCAGATAGAAATTAACAGACATAAATACGATAACTTGAAATAAATTCCAAATCCGCCCGTTTCTATAAGATATCAATAATACAGTTTAACCAGTTTAGTTTTAGATATTGAAAAAATTTGAACTAACCCTTAAATTCTACCTTAGGAATTTTTTTATCGCTAAATTACGCGTATCAAAAAATTTCATAGAACATAATTAATCTATATCTTTACGGTCTATATCTAGGTACTTTTACATCTTTGAAATATACCGCTGTTTTAGAAATATCTGATAAAAACAACACCAAAATTTTAAACGGAAACGGGAGTTAAGTTACAACTCTGGAAGGTCTTTGAATGGCTGTTTTAATGGCACCTGTGCTTATAGAATTTGAACATTTTTTTTTTAAATGATGGGATACGTTGAAAATTTTCAACCATGAATATCTTTTCGAGAGAAAACAATATCGAAATGTTAAGTAACACATCGATTAAGATATGGAATGTTGACAACACTATTATTGCAATTGCACTATTCTATTTCCAAAATTTAACCAAAGATGTATGAATCATACCTATTGTTGGAAGGTCCTTTTTTGACTAGTGAAGTTTGACTAACTTGGTTTAAAATGACGGCCATTTTTAAACTGTGTAACACCATAAATTTATTTTTACCACAGCATAATTATATAGCTAACGTTTAGCTATATATTTATACTGTGTTTTTACTTAAATTCCAGGGGGTTACATCTTCAATATAGTTAAGATTCAATAAATCAATTTTCAGTTTATTTTTAAAGTTTAATTTCTGGAAAAGAAGTAAAATTTGGCACTGCATTTGAAATGAAACCGGGAAAATTTGAGAAATGGGATATTATTGAAAGGTACATTCAAGTATCTTTTAAACACGAGTTTAAATATTCCTTAGCAAAGACAAAATCTAGCCACGGTTAAGATATCGACTTGCTGACATTCAGTACTTATGTAAATAATTCACCTTTTGCATATCTTATTAATAGTTGTGTTTTGATATTATCTCACCGTGGAAGAAGGTTCTCTTGTTTTGTAGGATTTTTACTTTGTCTACAATTACAAACAGAATGTTATGGCTTCAGTTGCATCTATTATAACTCCAGATTCTTGTTTTTTAAAGAGTAACCTAATATCTTTGACATAATGTTCAATTAAAATGATAACAGAACACCGAACAAATTATAGTGCATGCTGAATTTTAAAGGATTATAATTTATGCCTTAGGGGGACGATACTCCTAGGAACTGAGCCCATTCTAAAAAAGGAGTTCATCATAAAATTAGCATAAATTTAAATGTTCTAATTTATTTTCATTCATAAACACTGCATTATAAAACCAATTAAAAAAAATAACAAACCAAATCATTTAAATCGAATATTTGTGCATAAAAAACATACTAAGCATAATGACGTTAACAAAACGTTACAGTGAATTTTTACATAGCTTTATAACGTTACGTCCGACTACAGATGACTCAAAAGTTCTATGTGTGCCCTAAATACGTGTAAGAAATACGTTAAATGTTGAGGTTACTGTAACTTTCTATAGATGTTTGTAATGTAAAATTTTAAAAACTATGACATACTGTAGATTCTACATTGAAGTTCTATAGTTGCTCACAAACTTTAACATCACGTTAGAAAACTACAACTCTGACCTTTCCTGGTGCAATTTTATACTGTGATGGACTAGAAGAAAAGAACTATATTGTTTTGTATCATATGATCCTTTGTGTGCCATGTTCAGGAATACACTAATGTGTTTGTGTATTGGTGTCGTAGCCACATGGCAGACATGTCTTTCACATCTGGTATTTCATAGGTATATTTCTGAAGCAATATACAGGGTGTCTAGAATTTATCCACGTTATGTGGCTATCTTTTGTTATTATAAGAGATACAGAGTCGGTTAAATTAGCAAAGTTGGGCAGTATTACATGATAATTCAAATACCGATAAGAAAATTCAACATTGTTGCCAACTTTCTAACATATCTGAAAATAACTAAAAATTGTCCAAATTTACAATCGGCTGTATCTTTTTTAATATTCAAAATACAAAAAAGTTATGAGATACTTTTGATAGCTATTTTTACGCAAAATGGGAAAATGCGAATAAAAAATTTTTTAGTAATTATTTTTTGAGCTACAACCCAAACATACATTTTTTTAAATGGCAACCATAGGTGGTTATCGACTCATTCGATGGCTTATTTTTTTCTGATTTCAAACATGTATAGCTTTGTATGTTTAGTATTATTACGTCTCACAATTTTCCAAAAATTTTAATTATAGTATTTACTAAACAAATGCAATGTTTGCCATGGTGTGCTGTGACAATTGAAAACAAAACTCTTCATTGATTGACTGTCAAATAGTAGATATAGAATTATTTGTTGTAACCAGTTGTAGTTCGTACTTAAATAGTGAATAGTGAATAATGGCTTATTCTTCTGAAGAAAGAAATGATTTGCTTTTTTGCTATTACAGAGCTGCTAATGCTGCTTCAGAAATTATATCTTCAAACTTATATGGAATGAAGACAACCTGATGTGAGATTATCTGCCAAACTCGAATCGAATTTAAAAAAATATGGGGCTTTTACTAAACCTCAAAATTTTATAATTAATGTTAACACAGAAACAGAAGAACGTATTTTAGCTTACGTCAAATTTAAACCTACTACATCTCTTCGTGAAATTGCGAACAAGTGCACCACTTCCAAAGATGAAGCCGACGTTATTTTGAAACAAAATAATTTTAAGCCATATCATTTTCATATAGGAAATACATTGTATATTGTCTTGTTATTAAAGTCTGAAATTGCTTTTTAGTGTTTTATTATTACGATGATACAGGATAAATATAACATATACTTTTTACACAACTTATTATCTAAAAACAAACTTCGTATGTGTTTTTGATGCCAACAACCTTTTTTTATTGTTACCAACTTAACACATCCATGATTTTAGCGCACTGCTTAAAAGTATTCGCTAAAATCTTCTAACCCCAACAACTCCTTAAACTTTACAAATGATACATTCGACAAACCTTTGGTTAAGATGTCGGCTTGCTGACATTCAATACTTATGTAAACTATAGTTATAATACCACCCTTAAAATAATTATGAACAAAATTATACCTTAAATCTATATGTTTAACTCGACGATTGTTTGTAGGATTCTTTATCAATGCTATACAGTCTTGATTATTCTCATAATACATTCTATTTGTAAACTCAATATCAAAATCTGAAAATAATTTCTTTAACCATAGACCATCACACACGGCTGAACATAATGCTACTAATTCCGCCTCGGCACTGGATAGCGACACGCATTGTTGTTTTCTCGTCACCCACGATAAAGTATTACCAAAAACTTTAAACACAAAACCAGTGACGGATTTTCTGTCATGAGTATCGCCTCCCCAATCCGCGTCTACATAGCAACATAAACTAAACTTTTCATATCGTTTAAATACTAAACCTACATTAATGGTATTTTTCAAATATCTTAAGATTCTTTTTAAATGATTCCAGACCTCGTCAGATGCTTTGTCTTGGAAAAAATTAACTGAAAAACAGATATCAAGTCTACTACCTAGCATTAAGTACATGAGACATCCCACGAGTTCTCGAACTGGATTCTTTGTTCCTTTCTTTGGATCGTTACATAAATCAATCCTTAACCTAGGATCAATGGGTAATGTTGAACCTTTACAATTATCGATACAAAACCTCTTAAGCATAGTTCTAATATATCTAGATTGGTGAATCTTTAAGATTCCCTTATCCCTATCGTATAATATTTCTAATCCTAAAAAAT
This sequence comes from Vesta saturnalis, assembly GCA_036346205.1. Classification (NCBI taxonomy): domain Eukaryota; kingdom Metazoa; phylum Arthropoda; class Insecta; order Coleoptera; family Lampyridae; genus Vesta; species Vesta saturnalis. The sequence continues at coordinate 1,586,506 of JARFJB010002417.1, read as the reverse complement.
TCTGAAGATGACCCTTGTCTTTCATTAAAAACTTTCCCATCAACTTATCTTTTATTTCCTCAATATCATTTAAATTATGCCCCGTTATTATTATGTCGTCTACATACAAAATTAGATAATCCTTTTATTTCTCAACATATATAAACAATAATCATTTTCTGATCTTAAACAACCTATTTCTAACAGAAACGAATTAATTTCGTCATTCCAGCACTTTGACGACTGTTTCAAGCCATATAAAGCTTTATTCAATTTCAATACTTTGTTTTCCTCATATTTTATACCTTGTGGAAAATTAATAAATACATCATCGGTTAGTTTGCCATTTATAAAAAGGCTGATTTTATGTCTAATTGTCGAAAATAAAATTTCTTTTGATTACCTATTATCAACAACGCCCTAATAGTTATTAATTTCGCAACTGGTGAATAAATTTCGCTTAAAACCTCGGTTTCTTGTTTTTTTTTCTTGTTTGTTTCTTGTGCAAAACCTGCAACTACTAACCTCGCTTTAAACTTATCTTTTGGTTTTTCTTCTAAAGCTTTGAAACTAAACACCCATTTAGTGTCTAAAATTTTTATGTTATTTGGTAAGTCTACCTTTCCCCAAGTTTCATTTTTGTCAATAGAATTAAGTTCTCGATCAACTGCTTTTAACCAATTTTTCCTATCTGCCCTATCTTTTAAATCTGTGTAAGGACCTGGTACGTCTTCAATGTAACTTGAAGCGTCATAGGCCATATACAATTCATAATCATTAAACTTTGATGGTGTTTTAACAATTCTTTTAATTTCTTTATTTCTTAAACTTATTCTATTTTCAATTTCTTTGCACATCATTACTTAAACTCTCTTGTCCCTGACTGCTAACCTCATCTTCAATTTCGTTTTCTTCCTTGCTTTCTATTTCTAATGTTTTCTTTTTAAAATAAAAGCTAGTTTCATCAAATCTTACATCTCGACCTATCACTAACTGTTGTTTTTCCAAATTCCACAATCTATAGCCATTCGGCGCATACCCTAACATCACACACTTTTGAATTGTTAAATCAAATTTCTTACGTAATTTTTTAGGTATGTGATTATAAGCTGTACATCCAAAAATCTTAAAATTACTTATATTCGGCTTAGTCTCATACCAAAGTTCTGCTGGTGTAACACCCCCTAAATTAATCGACAAGCCCCTATTTACTACATAGTTGGTTGCAAATATAGCTTCACCCCAAAACTCTTTACTCATGCCCAAGTCTGCTCAAATTGCCCTAGCTCTCTCAACTAAAGTTCTATTTTTTCTCTTAGTTTTACCGTTTTGTTCCGGTGTATATGCAATAGTGTAATCCAATATTATTCCCCTTTGTTTGCAATAATTTACATTCTCACTAGATGAATATTCACCGCCATTATCACAACGAAGTTTTGAAACTTTTCTCAAATTTAGCCTCAACCATTTCAACGTATTTACTATAACACATCACTCTTTTTCTTTATCAAATATATTACTATAAAATTAGAAAAATCATCTATGAAACTTACAAAGTATTTATTACCATCATATGTTTCTGGAGTAACCGCACCGCATACATCTGTGTGAATTATTTCTAACATTGTTTTACTTTTTGTCCTTTGACCAAACGGAGATCTAGTCATTTTGCCATTTATACAAGGCTCACAAAATTCTACTTCTTGAAATTTAATGTTTTTATCAATCCCTAAAACTACATTTTTTTTATCAATTCTTTTAACCCTGAATAGCTTACATGAGCATATCTTCTATGCCATGTTTTAAAATCGTTGTCAACACTCTCAACATTTAAGCATTCTGTAGTTACAATCTTGAATGTTATTTCATACAAATTCTTTCTATACCCTATTCCTAATACTCTACTGTTTACATCTCTTAATTTTACTTTTCCATCATCAAAAATTACCCCCACATTTGAAGTTTCTAACCTTTTTACAGACAATAAATTTTTTCGTAACTTAGGTACATAAAACACATTTTTTATCGCACACCTTATGTTTTCCTTACCTACATTACTCAAAACTTGTAAATTTCCAACACCAACTGCTGTTAGATAACTGTCATTTTTTGCCACAGCTATTTTTATTGGGTTACCCAGCATCAATAGATCAGAGAAATAATGCTTCTCATTCACCATATCGTCTGTACAACCTGAGTCCACAAAGAACCTTACGATGTTCTCCTCTCTTTCTTTTTCCATGTCTTGTCCATTTGTTTCACCCATAAAACATACACTTTTGTACTCGCTCGTACCCGTACTACCATTTACTTCTTGATCTTCCTGCTGTATGTAGTTGCTTCTATAATTAGAATGCTCGCTTGTGCTTCTTCCATGACTTCGGCAGTTGAATCGTCCTCTGTAGTTATGGAAACTTCAGCTACGCCCCCTATAATAACTACCTTGGCTGAAACTTCCTCGCATCGGCTTCTTGCAGTTTCTTATGAAATGTCCTTTCTCACCGCACCTAAAACATTCTCCACCTGTAGTCGAAAACGCATACAAACTTTCTGTTTTATCGCTTTTGTTCGGGTTTATAATTTCCTTTTCTCGTACTCACTAATTAGTTTCTTCTTTACCAACTACACACGAGATCTTGATCAGGTATTTCATTCCCGGATTCTTTCATTTGTCTTGGAATCTCTTCATATTGTTGCACAAACACTTCCATTGACTCGTTTTCTTTTAACTTCAGGTTTAACAATTTCTTCTTCAAGTATAATTGACTATGCATCCCTTTCTTCTCGTATTTTTGTCGTAAGTTTTCCCATATTTGTTTTTCCCCTTAAACACACTAATTGGTTATTGTTACACACTGGACTATTAATGATTTTGCTTTGCTGCCTTTTCAAATTTTATCTTGTTTTTCCTTTTCTACCTCTATTTCGATAATTTTAAGTCTTTCATTACGTGTTCGATACATTGCTCTTCTAAAAATAATTCCATCCTAAAGTTCCAGTTATAATAATTTCCTCCTTCTAGTAATTCGATTTGGTAATGTTTTCCATTTGCTTGAGCCATTTTCAATATTTTCTTCTTGCATTTACTATGTGCTTCTAACCTCAAATTTTTTTAGAACTGCTTTTCTTTTTACTCCCTTTTTTTAAACTAATTGCACAGAACACATCCTGGGCCCATAACCTATTGTTATTAAAGTCTGAAATTACCTTTTAGTGTTTTATTATTACAATGATACAGGAAAAATATAAGATATACTTTTTACACAACTTATTATCTAAAAACAAACTACGTGTGTGTTTTCATTGCCAACAACCTTTTTTTATTGCCACCAACTTGACACATCCATGATTTTAGTGCGCTTCTTAAAAGTATTTATTCTAACATTAAGATTAACATAAAAGATTACGTTTTGCTACATGGTTGATTAATAAAGTCGAGCAAACAATCAATTCTGGAAAACCATTCTTTTTACCGATGAAGAAAATTTACAAACAACGGCATCTTCAATAGAAAAAATCATATCCAATGGTCCCAAGAAAATCCTCATAGTACTGTTGAGAGATCACGTTTGGTGCGGTATTATTGGTACCAAAATCTTTGGGCCGTTTTTACGAATACAATTTAAATTCCGAAATATATCTTTTTTATGAAACGAATATGAACAAATATTGGAGGACCTTCCGTTGAACGTAATTCAAAATTTTAATTATTTTCAACACGACGGGGCACCAGCACACAATGGATTACTTGTGTGTAACTATTTACAGGAACGTTTTAATAATTGGATAGGAAATCGAGGTCCAATAGCTTGGCCGCCACGATCTCCAGACTTAACCTCCCATGACTTTTTCTTGTGGAGTGCAATTAAAGACAAAGTGTACCGAGTAAAACCTGGTAATCTAGACGGTTTAAAAAATAAAATCTGTGTTGCTATACAACAAATTAGAACCCAAAGTTTATTAAAAGTTCAAAACGAAATTTAAAACGATGTCAAATGTGTGTTCAAAATAATGGAGGGCATTTTGAAGCACTTCTACGATTGTGTTATTGTTTATATTTTTGCTGTTACTCTTCATTGTAAGTTAAATTTATTTAGAACTTTTTATTTTGATAATGTAGTACATTATTTCTTGTGGCTTCCACATATTTAGTATTTAGCAATAGTTATAATTACCTTTTTTTAAAAATTGTGGGTTAACTAATAATATTAAACATACAAAGCTATACATTTTGTCTACATTTAGTCTCTCTTATAACTTTTCATATTTTGAATATTAAAAAGATATAGCCTATTGAAAATTTGGCAGATTTTTAGTTATTTTCAGATATCTTTGAAAGTTGGAACGATGTTGAATTTTCTTATCGGTATTTGGATTATCACGTAATTCTGCCCAGCTTTGCTAATTTAACCGACTCTGTAACTCTTAGAATAACAAAGATAGCCATAGAACGTGGGTCGATTCTAGACACCCGGTATACATTGAGATTAATGTTTCCTACTTTATAAAGAAATTAGTTGAACTTTCACAATGAACATAGCTTCTCAGAAGAAAAGTAACTATATAGTCATTATATGCATCAAAGAAAAAATATGTTTCTGCTTGAAGTAAATAATACGTCATATGGTAAAGTTATATTAATGAAATATTAGAACGTTTTTGCAACTTTACGTTACTTTCATTGCTTAGTGGGATAAAAGTAATCTATTTTTGATATCAACACTCATAGAGTAAATTCAAAGTTATTCAGATAAGCTTTTTCTACAAGCACAAAATATGACATCTTGGTGCACATATATTATTAGAGAGAGAGTTCTGCTATACATATTCCCTGCACTCCGGATCTATATTGTGCTAATATGCATATTACATTTTATGAAAACATGGCAAGATTTGTTGTATTATAATCTAAAGCAAATACATACCCACATGCACACCAGTTGAAGCAGTCTTTGTGATATGTATCACAATTAAATGACATTAAACATGGATTTGATGCCACAGTTAACATGTTATATATCTGCTTAAAACAACATTTATTAAAAAATTTGTTAAACATCAAACCACAAATATCGTAAATTTTCAAATTTTATTATCTACATTTTTCATCAGGTAATTATCAAAATAAATATTTCATTACCAATAGACAAAAAATTATTATTCATTATAAATTAGCATTACTTGTAATGAAGTATCTGGTAAAACAAATAAATAAACAAAATTTGAGAGAAAACTTTCTTTACAAGATTAACTATTTTCTAATATAAGTATAAACAAAGGTAACTTAAATATCAGGAATTGATAACCTTAATGTCTCTTTGATGATTTCATTAATAATTCAAAAGCATTTGTGGGAACTTTTTGGTTTTACATTAATTATGCCCCGTTATTATTAGCCTACATACAAAATTAGATAATCCTTTTATTTCTCAACATATATAAACAATAATCATTTTCTGATCTTAAACAACCTATTTCTAACAGAAACGAATTAATTTCGTCATTCCAGCACTTTGACGACTGTTTCAAGCCATATAAAGCTTTATTCAATTTCAATACTTTGTTTCCTCATATTTTATACCTTGTGGAAAATTAATAAATACATCATCGGTTAGTTTGCCATTTATAAAAGGCTGATTTTATGTCTAATTGTCGAAAATAAAATTTCTTTGATTACCTATTATCAACAACCCAATAGTTATTAATTTCGCAACTGGTGAATAAATTTTTAAAACCTCGGTTTCTTGTTTTTTTCTTGTTTGTTTCTTGTGCAAAACCTGCAACTACTAACCTCGCTTTAAACTTATCTTTTGGTTTTTCTTTAAAGCTTTGAAACTAAACACCCATTTAGTGTCTAAAATTTTTATGTTATTTGGTAAGTCTACCTTTCCCCAAGTTTCATTTTTGTCAATAGAATTAAGTTCTCGATCAACTGCCTTTAACCAATTTTTCTTACCTGCCCTATCTTTTAAATCTGTGTAAGAACCTGGTACGTCTTCAATGTACCTTGAACCGTCAAAGGCCATATACAATTCATAATCATTAAACTTTGAGGGTGTTTTAACAATTCTTTTAATTTCTTTATTTCTTAAACTTATTCTATTTTCAATTTCTTTGCACATCATTACTTAAACTCTCTTGTCCCTGACTGCTAACCTCATCTTCAATTTCGTTTTCCCTTGCTTTCTATTTCTAATGTTTTCTTTTTAAAATAAAAGTTAGTTTCATCAAATCTTACATCTCGACCTATCACTAACTGTTGTTTTTCCAAATCCCACAATCTATAGCCATTCGGCGCATACCCTAACATCACACACTTTTGAATTGTTAAATCAAATTTCTTACGTAATTTTTTAGGTATGTGATTATAAGCTGTACATCCAAAAATCTTAAAATTACTTATATTCGGCTTAGTCTCATACCAAAGTTCTGCTGGTGTAACACCCCCTAAATTAATCGACAAGCCCCTATTTACTACATAGTTGGTTGCAAATATAGCTTCATCCCAAAACTCTTTACTCATGCCAGAGTCTGCTAATATTGCCCTAGCTCTCTCAACTAAAGTTCTATTTTTTCTCTCAGCTTTACCGTTTTGTTCCGGTGTATATGCAATAGTGTAACTCAATATTATTCCCCTTTGTTTACAATAATTTACATTCTCACTAGATGAATATTCACCGCCATTATCACAACGAAGTTTTGAAACTTTTCTCTCAAATTTAGCCTCAACCATTTCAACGTATTTACTATAACACATCACTCTTTTTCTTTATCAAATATATTACTATAAAATTAGAAAAATCATCTATGAAACTTACAAAGTATTTATTACCATCATATGTTTCTGGAGTAACCGCACCGCATACATCTGTGTGAATTATTTCTAACATTGTTTTACTTTTTGTCCTTTGACCAAACGGAGATCTAGTCATTTTGCCATTTATACAAGGCTCACAAAATTCTACTTCTTGAAATTTAATGTTTTTATCAATCCCTAAAACTACATTTTTTTTATCAATTCTTTTAACCCTGAATAGCTTACATGAGCATATCTTCTATGCCATGTTTTAAAATCGTTGTCAACACTCTCAACATTTAAGCATTCTGTAGTTACAACCTTGAATGTTATTTCATACAAATTCTTTCTATACATATTCCTAATACTCTACTGTTTACATCTCTTAATTTTACTTTTCCGTTATCAAAAATTACCCCACATTTGAAGTTTCTAACCTTTTTACAGACAATAAATTTTTTCGTAACTTAGGTACATAAAACACATTTTATAGCACACCTTATGTTTTCCTTACCTACATTACTCAAAACTTGTAAATTTCCAACACCAACTGCTGTTAGATAACTGTCATTTTTGCCACAGCTATTTTTATTGGGTTACCCAGCATCAATAGATCAGAGAAATAATGCTTCTCATTCACCATATCGCCTGTACAACCTGAGTCCACAAAGAACCTTACGATGTTCTCCTCTCTTTCTTTTTCCATGTCTTGTCCATTTGTTTCACCCATAAAACATAACTTTTGACTGCCTACCCTTTACCATTTTTTCTTGATCTTCCTGCTGTATGTAGTTGCTTCTATAATTAGAATGCTCGCTTGTGCTTCTTCCATGACTTCGGCAGTTGAATCGTCCTCTGTAGTTATGGAAACTTCAGCTACGCCCCCTATAATAACTACCTTGGCTGAAACTTCCTCGCATCGGCTTCTTGCAGTTTCTTATGAAATGTCCTTTCTCACCGCACCTAAAACATTCTCCACCTGTAGTCGAAAACGCATACAAACTTTCTGTTTTATCGCTTTTGTTCGGGTTTGCCAATTTCCTTTTCTCGTACTCACTAATTAGTTTCTTCTTTACCAACTACACACGAGATCTTGATCAGGTATTTCATTCCCGGATTCTTTCATTTGTCTTGTGATCTCTTCATATTGTTGCACAAACACTTCCATTGACTTGTTTTCTTTTAACTTCAGGTTTAACAATTTCTTCTTTAAGTATAATTGTCCATGCATTCCTTTCTTCTCGTGTTTTTGTCGTAAGGTTTCCCACATTTCGTATACATTTGCTTTTCCCCTTAAACACTCTAATTGGTTATTGTCTACACACTGGACTATTAATGATTTTGCTGTGCTCTCTTTTCTAATTTTATCTTGTTTTTCCTTTTCTACCTCTATTTCGATAATTTTTAAGTCTTTCATTACGTGTTCGATTACACCTTGCTCTTCTAAAAGTAATTCCATCCTAAACTTCCAGTTATAATAATTTCTTCCTTCTAGTAATTCGATTTGGTAATTTTTTCCATTTGCTTGAGCCATTTTCAATATTTTCTTCTTGCATTTACCATGTGCTTATAACCTCAAAATTTTTTTTAGAACTGCTTTTCTTTTTATTCCCTTTTTTTAAACTAATTGCACAGAACACATCCTGGGCCCATAACCTATTGTTATTAAAGTCTGAAATTACCTTTTAGTGTTTTATTATTACAATGATACAGGAAAAATATAAGATATACTTTTTACACAACTTATTATCTAAAAACAAACTACGTGTGTGTTTTCATTGCCAACAACCTTTTTTTATTGCCACCAACTTGACACATCCATGATTTTAGTGCGCTTCTTAAAAGTATTTATTCTAACATTAAGATTAACATAAAAGATTACGTTTTGCTACATGGTTGATTAATAAAGTCGAGCAAACAATCAATTCTGGAAAACCATTCTTTTTACCGATGAAGAAAATTTACAAACAACGGCATCTTCAATAGAAAAAATCATATCCAATGGTCCCAAGAAAATCCTCATAGTACTGTTGAGAGATCACGTTTGGTGCGGTATTATTGGTACCAAAATCTTTGGGCCGTTTTTTTACGAATACAATTTAAATTCCGAAATATATCTTTTTTATGAAACGAATATGAACAAATATTGGAGGACCTTCCGTTGAACGTAATTCAAAATTTTAATTATTTTCAACACGACGGGGCACCAGCACACAATGGATTACTTGTGTGTAACTATTTACAGGAACGTTTTAATAATTGGATAGGAAATCGAGGTCCAATAGCTTGGCCGCCACGATCTCCAGACTTAACCTCCCATGACTTTTTCTTGTGGAGTGCAATTAAAGACAAAGTGTACCGAGTAAAACCTGGTAATCTAGACGGTTTAAAAAATAAAATCTGTGTTGCTATACAACAAATTAGAACCCAAAGTTTATTAAAAGTTCAAAACGAAATTTAAAACGATGTCAAATGTGTGTTCAAAATAATGGAGGGCATTTTGAAGCACTTCTACGATTGTGTTATGCGTTTATATTTTTTGCTGTTACTCTTCATTGTAAGTTAAATTTATTTAGAACTTTTTTATTTTGATAATGTAGTACATTATTTCTTGTGGCTTCCACATATTTAGTATTTAGCAATAGTTATAATTACCTTTTTTTTAAAAATTGTGGGTTAACTAATAATATTAAACATACAAAGCTATACATTTTTGTCTACATTTAGTCTCTCTTATAACTTTTTCATATTTTGAATATTAAAAAAGATATAGCCTATTGAAAATTTGGCAGATTTTTAGTTATTTTCAGATATCTTTGAAAGTTGGCAACGATGTTGAATTTTCTTATCGGTATTTGGATTATCACGTAATTCTGCCCAGCTTTGCTAATTTAACCGACTCTGTAACTCTTAGAATAACAAAGATAGCCATAGAACGTGGGTCGATTCTAGACACCCGGTATACATTGAGATTAATGTTTCCTACTTTATAAAGAAATTAGTTGAACTTTCACAATGAACATAGCTTCTCAGAAGAAAAGTAACTATATAGTCATTATATGCATCAAAGAAAAAATATGTTTCTGCTTGAAGTAAATAATACGTCATATGGTAAAGTTATATTAATGAAATATTAGAACGTTTTTGCAACTTTACGTTACTTTCATTGCTTAGTGGGATAAAAGTAATCTATTTTGATATCAACACTCATAGAGTAAATTCAAAGTTATTCAGATAAGCTTTTCTACAAGCACAAAATATGACATCTTGGTGCACATATATTATTAGAGAGAGAGTTCTGCTATACATATTCCCTGCACTCCGGATCTATATTGTGCTAATATGCATATTACATTTTATGAAAACATGGCAAGATTTGTTGTATTATAATCTAAAGCAAATACATACCCACATGCACACCAGTTGAAGCAGTCTTTGTGATATGTATCACAATTAAATGACATTAAACATGGATTTGATGCCACAGTTAACATGTTATATATCTGCTTAAAACAACATTTATTAAAAAATTTGTTAAACATCAAACCACAAATATCGTAAATTTTCAAATTTTATTATCTACATTTTTCATCAGGTAATTATCAAAATAAATATTTCATTACCAATAGACAAAAAATTATTATTCATTATAAATTAGCATTACTTGTAATGAAGTATCTGGTAAAACAAATAAATAAACAAAATTTGAGAGAAAACTTTCTTTACAAGATTAACTATTTTCTAATATAAGTATAAACAAAGGTAACTTAAATATCAGGAATTGATAACCTTAATGTCTCTTTGATGATTTCATTAATAATTCAAAAGCATTTGTGGGAACTTTTTTTGGTTTTACATTAATTGAAATCTCTTTCTTTCGGATCTTTCTACTAACATTATTATTTTGAATTTCTTTAGCACTATTGCCTAATAAATGTTCAGGTTCTTGTAATCCAATACTTTGAAAGTTTTCCTTATCAATAACAACTTCCTCACATTTTTTTAAGTCACCTATAAATTTTATCATCTGTTGATAATAAAGATCATCACATTTAATTCTATCTGCAGATTTTTCTAAAATTTTAATAAACGTTGCTAACTGTTCATATTGATATCCTAAAAATGTGTTTATTAATAAAAGTATATAGGATATGTTTTTATACATGTAACCTACCTTCGAAAAAAACAATTCTTTTAATAATTGTGAATAAACTAAATATTATCTGGAAACTATATTGATTTTGAGCAGCGAAACTTTCGTAAAATGTATTACTTTTAATCATACATGTAAGAGTATCAGTAGAAATAGCAATCAGTACCAAAAGAACTTTATAATCTACTTTCCTTTTTTTTAGATTTCTCTGTAGGGCTTAAAGTGATTGAATGTAAATTTATAACTATAGAAATACTTACCATAAAAGTGTTAAATTCATTTTTACTTAATGTAGCAAGTGTATTGAAAATAGGCATTGCCAATTCTAGTTTATGTATTTCACTTAATGATAAGTTGCTAACCATTGTTTCATGGTCTGTATATGTTCGAAATAGGTAATCAATCGTAAGTTCTTCTTCAAAGTTCATTGAATCGGTTGAAACCATTTCTTACATACCAATATGCTTCACAAAAAATTTGAGATTGTAAAGAGGTTAGGATTCCTTTTCTTTCAAGTTTCATTCGCATGCAAATTCCCGCTCAAAATGTTGCTGCCCTTCTTCTACAGTTAACGGTTATTCAACTAAATGAAATAGTTCTTTTGCTTTTGTAGAAACACTGCGTTTCGATCGGCTATTTTCTCTCGTGTTAATGGTGTTTAAATATTTCGTATTTTAATATGTTTTTTTCCGTATACAATACAGGATGTCTCAGCGAGACCATTCATTAGAAGTTTATGAGGTTGTGGCCAAAATAAAAACTTGAAAATGTAAAATCAGGTATAATGGATCGCGTTCTTTCAACTAAAATATTTTGAGACTTCTAGCGCTTCCGGTCAGGCTGGAAGTCGCCATCTATTTTGATATTTTTAATGGAACACCCTATATATTTTTGGATGAAAACCATAACTTTGAATCTTTTTTAATGAAACTATGCATGCCATCTATTACGTTTTTTGAGATAAAAAGTTAAAATCCAATTAAGTTGGTAGTTTAAAGATGCTTTTATTGTATGCATTTTTTAAAATAAAAATCTTTGCCCGAGAATAATGCCTAATTTTATACTTTTCAGTCAGAGTTAAAAATGTAAAAAAATCAATTTTTTTAAAAGCAATACCCTATTTTTTGTTACGTAATCAAATTGGCGATAAAATTTGCTACAAAGTGATGTGAATGTTGTAATACCTAAATCAAACCGTTCTAGAGTCATTTCCAAAAAACGGAACATTGTAATTCCTTAACCATTATTTCGAGAATGCTATAAATGGTTGCTATGGATACGAGAAATAATTTTTCAAATGTCAATTTGTACTGTTTGTGACTTAGTATGCCTTAATATGATTGCTAAAATAATGCGTATACAAATGAAGAAATTCTTAATTTAGTTTTTATACATGGAAAATGCTACAAGATTTTATTAGAACTTGCACAATGTTTAACGAAAACTATTCACATTTACTTCAAATCACAAAAAATGGATGTAAAAAACTAGAAACAAATTATAATAAATGTTTGAAATGGTGGCGGTTCGCATTCAAGCACGATGTTAAGCGTGAAGAAACACCCTCCTGTACTGCTGTTCGTACTTCTTGAGGAGAGAATTTGTCGAATGCCGCTCGCGCGCGTGCCTCTAATTCCTTCTTCGTGTTCATCGGTGTCTGGTAGACCTGATGCTTGATATGTGCCCAAAGGTGGAAGTCCAAAGGTGTCAAATATGGAGATCTTGCACGCCAGTACCATGCTCCTAACCGCCTTATCCACCTGTCTTCGAATCTTAAGATGAGTTCTTGGGATACCTCCTGTGTGCAATAGGCTGGTATTCCATCCAATTGATACCAACAACCTCTTCTGAAGTGCAAAGGAAGGTGTCAAGAAAATCTAATACCACAGTCCGTAATAAAGGTATAAAATTGAAGTAAAGCGCCGCTGTTAACACGCCGGCATAAATGACGTAAGAGAACCTGTTATACATCATAAGGCAAAGGACATTGAAACTAAACCTGACCTGATTGTTTCTTTCTCTGATCTCAGCGGATTGGCAAAAGCCCAAACATGGTTGTGATATTCTGTTAAAAATCCCTTCACGCGAAAACTTACATTCGACCGTCCAGATAATTTTTCCCAAAACATTCTCTTCCTCTTTACTTCGAAGACATAGCATGTCATACAAGTTAACTCTGTCGTTGGGGTCTTGAGGATGAAGGCCTTGTACTAACGAGAATCTGTAGTCATGGAACTGATGCTTCTTCAAAAATCCTCCGTATTGAACACCTACTGATTTCCAGATCTTCTTCGACAGCACGAACTGAAGCGTTGGAATTGGCCTCGAAATAACTCAAGGTAATCCACTCTCCCTCTTCATCATCAAGTACAGTTTTTGGTCGATTTAACACTTGACCAATTCGTCCAAAGCGCACAAAATTTGTTTCTATTCTTATAAATCTACATTTTGTCATCGGAGGTAAATGTGGATAGTTTTCGTCAAGTCAGGTTTACTTTCAATGTCTTTTGCCTTATGACGGATGACAGGTTCTCTTACGTCACTTATGACGGCGTATTAAAGGCGGCGTGTTACCTCAATTTATTACGGGCTGTGTTAGTCGATTTCCTTGACAACCTACCTTTGAATTTGAGAAGAGGTTATTGGTATCAATTGGATTGAGCACCAGCCCATTGCACCCAGGAAGTATCCAAAGAACCCACTTTAATGTTCGAAGACAGGAAGACCATGGAAGTGGCCTGCAAATCTCCAGGTTTGACACCTTTGGGGACATATCAAGCATCAGGTCTACCAGACACCGGTGAACATGAGGGAAGAATTAGAGGCATGCGTGCGAGCAGCATTTGATAAGCCCTCTTCTCAAGAAGTACGAACAGCAGTACTGGAGGTTGTTTCTTCACGCTTAACATCATACTTGAATGCGAACGGCCACCATTTCGAACATTCATTATAACTTGTTTCTATTTTTCTACATTCATTTTTTGTCATTTGAGGTAAGTGTAAATAGTTTTCGTTGAATACTACTAAAAATCTGTGTATAAAAAACAAATGAAGAATGTCTTCATTTGTATAAACATTATTTTATTAATAAGTACTAAGTCACAGACATTAACACTTGACATTTGAAAAATTATTTCTCATGTCCTTTGCGATTATTCATATCATTCTAGAAATAATGGCTAAGGAATTGAAATTATCCGTTTTTTTTTTTGGAGATAACTCTAGAACAGTTTGGTTTAGATATAATAACATATCGTACAAATTTGTAGCAAGTCTAAAAGCCCGTTCACATCCACTTAAGAGACGTAATGTACGTGAAAAGCATAAGTTAAAATGAATAGGGGGGATAATCGCCAATTCGATTACGTAACAAAAAATAGAGTATTTTATTTAAAAAAATAATTTTTTTACATTTTTAATTCTGGCTGAAAAGTATAAATTAAATAGGAGTTACAGTCCATTTTGTAAACGTCAACCAGTTGTCAAGATTTCGAAAAATAATATTTATCTCAAAATTGTAATAGATGGGCTTGGTATAGAATAAAAAACATTCAAAATTATGGTTCCCATCCAAAAATGCAAAAATATCTAGGACGTTCCATTGAAAATAACAAAGTAGATGGTGACTTCCGGTATAACAGGAAGATTTTAAACTGACAACCTAAAGCTAATTACAGAAAATGTTGTTATTGTTTGTTGTATTATCGTTATGTTATGCATAGTTAACTATGAATACATTTTTGTTAATACCAATAGGCTCAGAGTATTAAAGTTAAGTTAATAGATATTTTCATAATTAGTGCGCTGTTTACACGTTTCTTGATGCGAGGCTTTCCATTTTAACCCAAGGCGTTAGCCAAAACGCGGATGACTATTTCACCGACTACACCTATTCTGCCGAAGTTTAGAGTAGGGTCATTACACTGTTACATGCAGGAACGGGGAGCGGAGAGAAAAAAGGATATGAGTCACTACTTATCTACGGATGTAAGGAATCCCGGAATCAGAAGGTTCGGACGGGGTCAAGAAATTTTCGGTATTGGTAAAAAGGGCGCCAGGAGCCGCTCCCCAAAATGATAGGATATCTCAGCTCCTGAATAATGATATCAGAAAGAGGCGAATAGGTAACCGTAAGAAAAGGAAAAACTAATAGGGAAATAAAAAAGAGTGTTGTGGGATAAAACAAAACCTATAATTACTAAATCACCTAAAAAGAATACATATAAATATAAAAAGTGTTTCAAAATAAATAAATTCTAACAAAAGACAAATTAATTGGCAATTAACGTCCAAAGGATTTGGCTTAGTTACATGGACGATACCTTCGTAGTTTGGCAACACGGCAAGCAAAAACTGGATGACAGACAAAATGCGAAGGATAAGCAGCGAATATAATATAGGCACTGCCTTCAAAATCGGTAGGAACGATCAGGGGAGTACTAACCAAAACCAAGCCACAAATGAACACCAGAATTCCAAGAATTGTGTATACAACTTACCTTGGGAGTCCGGCAGAGCATACATAGGAGAGAGCACTAGATCACTCAAAGTGAGAACTCAGGAACATAAGAACAACATCCGCAAATGCGAAACAAAAAGGTCAAGAATCGCCAAACATGTCTGGAACGAAGACCACCGCATCGAATTGGATGACATACAGATAGTGGCAAAGGAATAAACCACATAGATCGCACTAGCAGATAATCCAGTAAGTCAAGCTAGTGTACGAAAGAAACCCGTATGGATCCAAATAATGCTCGAAGAGGTTAAGCGCAACCTTGAAAAAGGTATATATATATATATATATATATATATATATATATATATATATATATATATATATTGAGATGGTTAGAAATAGGCATAATAAAGGGGCCAGAGTTTATCGAGCTTAAATTCTATATAGTATGCAAGTTTAAATAAAATTGAAGAAGTATACAGTTCATTATGAGAAAAAAATAGTTTACGAGTGTAAAGAGAGGTTCTTATATTCATAAAAGCAATGAGCTATACCAGTAGCATGTGAGAAAGGTCAACACGATTCATATTAGTGTGTACGATTAGTTTCGTTTAACATATTTAAGTAATTTCACATTTTAATCAATTTATTTAAGCAATTTAAACACGTGACAGATATTGGTCACATGAAGTACGATAATTCTAATGTGTAGAACATGTACAGTAATAGGTACAATGCATAAACTCTATGAACTATAAAAAGGGGTTATGGTACGAACACAGTATATTGGTAATTCACAGACAAAGTGTTTAAAAAGTGCATAAGAAGTGGTAGTGACTTAGAAACATAGCTAAGAACATGAACAACATTTGTGCAATGTGATATTTAATACATAATTACAATTTGTGTACAAAAATCTACAATATGTGTTAACAATACGGAAATGTGAAATGACAAAATTATGAACTATGGAGTACAAATAAACAGTAATTGTGTTAGAGATAGATGTGAGAACATAATAGATAAACATTTCAAGTGATATAGACGTTTAAAACGCAAGTTAAAAGTAAATTTTATAAAGTTAGATTAAGTACTATATTTAAGAATTTTACAAATTTATAATAAAATACTTATCTTTTTTGGGATTTTTTAATGGTTTAAATTATACAATCTAAACGTTTCGATACATTATAGTTATCTTCGTCAGTAGTAATGTTTGTTAAAAATTGTTAAAGATGTAGTAAACAATTTTGTCAAATTTGAAAAATTAAAAATTTTTAATTTTTCAAATTTGACAAAATTGTTAAAAATTTTTAATTTTTCAAATTTGACAAAATTGTTTACTACATCTTTAACAATTTTTAACAAACATTACTACTGACGAAGATAACTGTAAGTGTTATCGAAACGTTTAGATTGTATAATTTAAAGTACGCCATTAAAAAATCCCAAAAAAGGTAAGTATTTTATTATGAGTGTTAATGGTGAAAGTTTACATTTTCATATTACAAATTTATAGTTTTTATAGAATAAGATAAGTTTAGAATAAATTATAAAAGCATATAATAGTAGGTTTCCCTCATTTTCACAAATAAATTAACAGTAAATATGTAATCTAATCATAAAATTAGAAAAGTTGGGTTAACTACCTAAAATTAAGGTATGAAAGTAGAAATTTTGTTAAAACTAGGTAGAATGGGTTGAAATAGGGGTATTCTTATACAGTTTTTATGTAGAATTTGAATATGTAATTAATTTAGTTGTAAAATATAAAATTTGTTAGATATTACTAAATTTAGATTGCAGTTTGTCAAAACGTAAACTCTTGAAGCAAAATATAGCATGTGAGGTGTCTTTTTATGCAGAAAGTTGCCCTGATTTCAAATTTGTATTTAAAAAGCAAATCCGATTTAATTTAAATAAGTTATGGCATAATTGATGTTTTAGTTAATCTAACAATTTTGTTTAGACCAATCATCTACTAGGATCTTTTGTATGTAATGTAGAAAAAAATTGAAAATTTGGTATCCATGAGAAAAATATAAAAGGAATTGCTCCTGATTTTTCGCTCTCTCTCTTGCATTCTCTTGCCTTTGTAATTTTTAGTGACTAACAAGTCATAGTGCTAGTAGTGTTTTTGTTAACATGTAAGTTAAAATTTTAGTTAACATTATCGGATTTGAAACGCGATCAACGTAGAGTTGAGATTTCAGAAACAATTGTTTTAACCTATAACAAAATTTAAAACTAAGGTTACCGATTATAATTGTCGATAATATTGTAATTGTTTCATTTCGAAATCGTGTTTAAACATCGGGAGATGTGCATTTTTTATGTCAATAAAATGCTTCAGTTATTTTGGATTTTATGTTTATTTTTTTTAAAGTGATGGAGATTATAAAATAAATGTAACTTCATAACGGGATCTAAAATAAAAGTGCAAGTAAATATAAAAATTTTATATAAAAATAAAATACAAGTTAAATCCGAAAAATTATTAAATATTTAAACCAACATTTAAATCTACAAATAAAATAAAAGTGCTTGTCTGAAAGTATATGAGCATTCAAGGACATCGTATTTACCACGAGGAAGAGTTTTTACCAGTTAATGGATATGGATGAAGTTATGGAATATAAGCAGCATCATTGTCAATAGCAAGGCAGTATCATCGATACATGGAAAGAAGTCTACGTCCAATGTTTTAATATGGAACAAACCTAACGTGACCATTCTTTGGAAATTGCAACAACACATGAGAGTTAAATTTTTCTATCGTAACCCAACTATTGCATTGATTTTTCTTTTGATGTCCTGTATTTATGTTTTTTGTTTGATTATGTATAAATGTTTGTGCGACAACATGTATCAATATCTGAAAAGTCAATGAACTGGTGTAATTATAAAAATAATAATTTTACTTTGAACAAAATCAAAATTGTACTCACTAACTTTAGATTCTTTGGTGAAATTTTTTGACAGGCTGCATTTAATTAAGTTAGTAAGGACGCAACGCATGCGTAATTTGTGCAAATTCCAACAAAGCCTGTTTCACATTGAAACTATTAATTATAAATTATAATTTAATTATTGACATGTGTGAAATGAAATTTCTTTTGATTTCACGAAAAAGATTTGAAAATATTTTAATTTAATAATAATTAATTAAAAGTTAAAACATATATTTATTTTATTTGCCAACATTAATTAAAAAGCATTTGAATCCTACCCCCACTTAATCAATTATTTATTTCAATTTATATAAATATTTCCACGTATTAGACATCACAATATGTATATATATATATATATATATATATATATATATATATATATATATATATATATATATATATAGCACAATGTCAACATCGGAAATAAGTTTAACGAAGAAACCCGTATAGATCCCAATATGCTCGAAGAGGTTAAGCGCAATACACCTGGGCAATAGGTTACGGTGCAACATGCGCAATAAACTACTGCGTAACCTAGAAAAAGGTTATATATATATATATATATATATATATATATATAAATCTTAATTTATGGTACTTCCATCAAACATTAAAACACTGTTTTTAAACTTGCATATATTTCGATCATATGTTTGATCTTTTTCAGTGCAAATTATAACAACAACAAAAATCACATAAACTTTTTACAACAAACTAATTAACGCTACAATATAAATGTCAAAAACGTTACACATTACTATACACCTACTACAAATTTTGAGGTAACTTTTCCAAGTCGGTTTTACTATTACATACTGTATCACCGTTAATATACATCATTTCTAAAAGTAATCGTTTAGTAAAAATTTTTTCTATGTCAAAAATTTTAGTGTTTTTATAATCAACTAAGTAAGCTGTACTTTTTGGTTTAATTTTCACATCAGATTTATGTTGTACAATACGATTTTTTAAAGGTTGCATTGAAGTTCCAATACATATTTTTTGACAATTATTATAAGAAATTTGGTAAATAGTATTTGTTTTTTTTTTATTACACGGTGTAACACATTTTAATTTTGAAAATAACCTAGAGCCTTTATTTTGTGACTCAAACGCTGGTTTTATTTTATATTTAGCTTTAGTTTATAAATTAATGATTTTTTATTCGTGTAAGGGATTGAAAATATACTTATAATTTTGATTAGATATGTCTGTTTTAAAACTATTATAAAAACAGTTAACTCTTTTTTTGACCATATCTAATATTACTTTTAGAGGATAATTGTTTTTTTTAAAGCTCTTGTAATGTGTTGTATTTGTTTTTTTCTAAAAATGGGATCTGAAATTTTCAAACATTTATCAATTGTGTTGCTAACTACATTTAATTTAGTTTGAAGTGGATGATTAGAATGAAAATTTACATATCTCCAGCTGTAAGTAGGTTTTTGCTACCAATCAATTTTTATTTCGTTTTGGTCCCTAATAACCATAATATCTAAAAAGGAAATTTTATCATTTTTTCAATTTCTACTGTAAATTTAAGCTTTGGGTGAAAATTATTAAATGTATTCAAAACTTCATTAATTTTAAATTTCTCAGATGTCATAATTATATCGTCAACGTATCTAAAACAGAATGAGGGCGAAAAATGTAATCTATTTAAACAATAATCTTCTAAAAATTCCATGACTAAATGGGGGGCGTAGCTGAAATAGGTGACCCCATTGCACAACCAAATGTCTGTTGATAATAATCTTCTTTAAATTTAAAATATGTTGTATTTAAACAAGATGTTGTCCCTTCCAAAAATTGGTGTTTCTTTAAACTGGTGAAATGTTTTATTTCTTCCGATTTTTTATTTAGAATTTGAATAACTAAGTTAATTGGAATGTTTGTATATAGAGAACATACATCTAATGAAAGTAACACGTGCCCATTGTTAATTTTATTCTGGTGGATTTTTTCTTTAAACTCTATGGAATTTTTAATTGAAAAAGTTTTCTTTCCTAGTATGTTGGAGACTAGATTGGGCAAAAATTTTGATAAATAATAAGTTGGAGAGTTAAGATATGAAATAATAGGACGGAAAGGTCGATTCACTTTATGTATTTTTGATAGAAAATATATTTTAGGAATATCTGAGTATTTGGTTTTTAAATTGTTATATTCTACTTCACTTATGTTACCTTCATCATACCAATTTTGAACTATAATATTGTTGTTTCGAACCATTTCATTAATTGGATTTCGTTTAAGTTTAGTATAAGTTTCAGTGTCTGCTAGATGTTCATATGCTTTTGAATCATATTCTTGCTTACTTAAAATTACTGTAACTTGTCCTTTATCAGCATTTAAGACAACCATATTGTTGTTTTCTTCCAAAAAATTTTTTGTTTTAACATAAATATTTCTATAAAAACTATTTTGTTTTTCTTCTAGTCCAGTTTCTTTATAATTAAGAGTCACTTTTATATTTTTTATTACTCATTGCCTAATATAATTTTTTTCTTCGGGATTCATATTATGAATTTGGTTTTCTACATTCTTAATAACTTTTAAAACTTTTTTTTTATTTTCTTTAGTGTGCGGATAGTTAAAATTACCTCCTAGGATTAAACAATATAATGTATCATCGGGAATTTGTTTATCATTATAATTTTTACCCAATCGTGGTGCAAAGTATATTTAAATTCATTTTCCTTTTTCAATATTTCTATTTTCTTTAAATGTAATAACTTAATTTTGTTAAATCTGTTTTCAAAATGGTTTGTTTGGTTTGAAATGAATTCATTAAATAAGTTTATTTCTAATTTCCTCCTTAATGTATCTTTTAAATACGTAATCAAAATTATAAGTATATTTCAATCCCTTACAAGAATAAAAAATCTTTAATTGATAAATCTTTAGGTAAATATAAAATAAAACCAGCGTTTGAGTCACAAAATAAAGGCTCTAGGTTATTTTCAAAATTAAAATGTGTTACACCGTGTAATAAAAAAAAACAAATACTACTTACCAAATTTCTTGTAATAGTTGTCAAAAAATAGGTATTCGAACTACAACGAAACCTTTAAAAAATCGTATTGTACAACATAAATCTGATGTGAAAATTAAACCATATGATCAAAATATATGCAAGTTTAAAAATAGTGTTTTAATGTTTAATGAAAGTATCATAAATTAAGATTTATTATATATATATATATATATATATATATATATATATATATATATATATATATATACAGGGTGTATTTTAAAATTACCGACAAACGAAAACTGGAGATTCTATGATTCAAAATAAGACAAAAATTATCATAAACCCTTTTCCGAAAATGCTTCCAAACCGAGATACAGGTTGATTAAAAAATAATTTTTTTAAGATTTTTTAAAATTCTTCAAAAACTACAAAAGATATTACACTGAGATTTGGTACACCGAAATGTCTAATTAAGTACAATTAATCAGGTGAGTTTGAGTCAACTGGCTCCATCCAGTGGCGTAGAATATGTTAGTTAATCACTTTAAGTAAAAAAAAACGTACGTCCCTACTTTTTTTGAAGAAATATGTTTTTGTTAAATTCAACATTTAATTCTGCAAATAAAATCATACTTAGTATTTTTTCGATTCGGCACCCGTTTTTGAAATATTTTGGATTAACATAAACGACTACATTATTCAGTAATAACCAAATTAAATAAATCAGAGATTGCTTTGCATTTGACAGTTACGTATCTTATGTTTGCTAAAATAGTTGCATTTACGCGTGTTTTGTAATCCATTGTTTGTGTCTAATTACTGTGAAAAAATGAATTATTCCAAACGGGAACTGGTCGATATGCATTTATGTTATGGTAATACTAATGCTCGTGCTCGTGCAGCTGCTCGACTTTATGAACAAAGATTTCTAAATAGAAGACATCCACATCATACTACGTTTAGAACCGTTTATCGTAACTTGTTAGAGTATGGAAGTTTAAAAGGAAAGAACAATTGGAAAAACCATGTGTAGGAAACTCGAGGCGGTAAATAGAGGATGGTGTGCAGTGTTTTGGCGAAAGCATTTTTATAGATCGATTTAAAAAATGGAAATAAAAAAGAAAACTAAAATCTACGGTAATCTAGGTTACTATAGATTTTAGTTTTCTTTTTGGCTGAATCTAGAAACCCGTCAGACGGGGATCCACCAGCTGTATAAAATCCCCGTTAGGCAAGATTAGATTAGATAAACAGAACGTAACCTAACAGAACTAGATTAAATAAACGAATTCATCTAATTTAGATAATCAAAACTACTGTAACCTAACAGAATTAGATTAGATAAACAAAACTACTGTAACCTAAAAAAAAATGTATTGGGCGCATTGAGGTAGGAAGGGAGACGAAATGACATAACACCACTTCATCCGGTACAAAAACGTCCGTGATAGGCGGATACCAAGGTCAGGTCAAATTAAAATTAATAAAGTAACAGTGATAAATGAAAACAAAGTGTTTTTTAAGTCATGGCGTACGGCCCTGTAACATCCTACGCAGAGCACAACAAACCATCACTATAATTTATAAAATTCAAATAATGTCACTTATACACTTTACACAACATAAACGCCGTACAGGTCGCACAACTAAAGATGATTTGAAGGTCAAATGCGCATTTGTCCGTTTTCAAAGATTCTACTCGCGGCAATTCGAGGAGTTCAGTAGTGTCGCAGGTAAATTATTTCAAGTGTATATTACGTCATTGTACGTATACAAACATAATTATTAACACATTTTCTTAATACTTATGGAAATTTTACATTTAAGTTAATGAAATTAGAATGTTTTTAAACAGATTAGGAATGTATATAAATTATTAAATTAATAAAATAACATAACACTTTAAATGTGATTTTGTACATGTATCAACGATTAATTACGCCGCCCCTGGTAAGTGATTTTAAGCTGTTACACTTGACGATTGTTCCCGAACGCAATGACGTATCTGCGCGACCCGAATCATCTTTAATTGTGCGACCTATAGATCTGCTCAAAATATGGCCGACCCTTGGACGCTTTTGTAGATCGCATGTCGTCTCCTCTCCCTTCCTACCTCAATGATTGGACGGGATCGAACCCGTACCAACCATGTGGGAGGCGACCACTGTCACTAGACCACAAAGGTTCTACCGTTTTGATATTGAACCTGTTATTTAAATCGTGTAAAGGGGATTTTATGCAACCAGTGGATCCCCGTCTAACGGGGATTTTATACAGCTGTTGGGTCCCTGTCTGACAGGGCTCTAGACTCTACCTTTCTTTTTTATTTCCATCTTTAGACAGATTGAGGTTAGAAACACGGCACACCTTCCTCTACTATTAAACTACTTTGCACACAAAAAATAAAAAAAAAATGTTAGGTTATGTAAATTATACAAAAAATAAATAAACTGCTCCCGACGAGTTTAGATTAGATAAACAAAACTACTGTAACCTAACATTGATATTATCGGAAGCTTGCAGAACATTGCCACAAAGGTGACTGGTTACATAAATATATATGAATTCTATAACGTCAAACTTATAAGGTACATACAGTTTAAGATTGAATTGAGTGGAACTAGTTCCCTCGATAGCTCAGATGGTTAAGAATAACCACTAGATAAGTAGTGGTCGTGGGTTCGCGTACCACTCGAGGCAATCTTTTACTGTATGTATGTTGGAAGTTTGAATAATTCACAATTTACTTATTACTATGACTTTGTCACTAATAGCACTTAGATGCGATTAACCGCCTTCTCTTTAATTTATATTAATGTAACTGCCTAAAAAGCAACTTTTCTATATTCCAGTCTTGTGGCTCTGTATGAAACTTGAAAAATTCCATATTGCAGGCACCTTGCCCCAAAAGTATCTGGTTACATAAATATATATACATTATATAACATCAAACAAAAAGTAAAGGATTTAATGTCTCTCGTACCATTATATTAAGCGTATAATTTTTGCAATTTACAATGCTGCACGTTGGCATAGTAGAATAACGCCGCAAGATATAACGTAATATTTTGGTATTTTAAGGTTATAATTGTGTTACGATTTAGACATGTTGCTTTTTGTATTTTGGATAAATTTCTGGTTGGTGGTTACTGCGGATTTTGAAGTTGCTACACCTGGTCTTTTTACATCATGGTTATAATAAAACATCGCCCCCCGGGCGGCTAGTGTATATCTGTTATCTATGGCAGATATTGTTTTTATTTTTTAAATTAAGATTTGCTATTTCTTGCGGTACTTATGTGACATGTTAAGTATGTTGTAAATAAATCCACTTTTGTTAACTTGTTTTGTCATTATGAATGTTGGAAAATTAAGTTCTTCATAATAATATAAAAAGTTAGAACGTTTTTAACATTGCTCTTATGGGGGTTTGATGTGTTGCCTATCTATCACGACCCCCCTTAATATAGAGTATTATGCCACTAATTAAACTTATCAGTGATCAAATTTCTGCATTTTAATGACCGTTTCTCTTACATAAATAATAATTTAGAGAAGGCTGTAAGATAAATGGTTGTGGGGGGTTGTTATCTTGCATAATAATCAAAAATATCTACTTATTCAAAAACCTAATAAAGTGAATCTTTCTGGTAATTAAACATAAACCATGTTTTGACCTTTTTGAAATATTTAGTTATGTAATTCCAAATTAGATGTTTAATAGTTAAAACAGCAATCTTTCACTAAAGGGTGCACTTTTATGAAGATTGTATTCCATTCTCATTCAAATGAATATTAATTTATCATCTATTAATAGAATTAATTGTAGTATTGTCTGCACCTTCAAACTATTACTATGTCCCAGTTTATAAACGACCGAGCTACTATATACCCACATGTAAATGACTGGAGTATTATAGAGCAACAATTTGTAAACCAGAAATATTTTTAATGCTGGTTTAGGTACTTAATTGGAATATAAATGAAAGTACATTATATTTAAAAATTTGCACAAAAATTATGTTACACATTCTATGTTAGTTAACTTTTTTGTATGTTAAAAAATATATTTTACTGATAAAAATGTTTATTCCTAAGTTTTTATACACCTAAAATAAAACAACAGTTCACAATTAAATGAGTATATTTAACATGAAGCTTGAAAATATTCAAGATTGACCAGTATACATTTCCTATTAAAATTTTACATCATTATATAGCAAAATGAATAGTCAAATATTTGCAAATATATTGGTATTTTTATTTACATAGTGCTAAGTTACAAAATGTAGAACTACATATGGAAAAATTTGTTATTATATGATCTTACTACAGATATATTATTCCTAAGAGATATAAACTGTTGTCTTTTTTTGTGATTTCTCTTTACAATACAGCCATTTCTGTTATTACTGGATCTATTAATATTGCTACTTTTGTTTGAAATATTCTGCAAGGGTCCTGTGACTTGGTGACCATTTTCTCTAGAGGTTCTATTTTTATCCACAATTTCATTACTGCTATTTCTATATTGTTTGAGGAAATTTGCATCTAATGGTGTTACTCCTGGTAAAAATTTATTCCATACTAAACAAATATGTGTTAGAAGTAAGTTTGTAACATATCGAACTGCCATTGATTCCCAATGTATACCGTCTGAAGTATGGTAGTTCAATAAAAAGCGAAAATAATAGTGTAAATCTAAAAAATCGATAGAAAAAGATTTTGCTACGTCCTGTACATACATGTTGGCATAAACTATATGCCACGGTAACATATTTCTCATAAATTCAATTTTTTGTGTAAAAAAACCACCTTTACTTTTAAATGCTGGTGGTACAGTAGCTACCCAAATAATACGAGTAAATGGTAAAACTGTTTTAAAGAATTGAAATGTTTCATAAATATTTTCCTTGAATTGTACCACACCATCAGTACTACCCCAACGAGTTAGGTCCCACACACAGCTATTGATTATTATAATATCAGGAGGCCTCTTAAGATCATTAATTGTATTGATAAAACCAGATCGATACAATCGTGTTATAAATTGAAACCGAACCATACAATCTTTGTTATACACTCGTCTTTCATCATAATCACAACCATTATGTAATTCTCCATTAGAAATACGTGTATCGTTAGCATGTGATTCTTCATTTTTTCTTTTTAATCTTTCTTCAGGTATGAGCCTTCCATCTTCTATCAACCACAGAAGATCTTTATATATTGCACGAATATTAGAGTCACCAAAAAAAAATATAAATTTTCCGTTTAATAAATTATTTGCGTTTTTCATAGTAAATGTATCACAAGCCATTTCTCTAATTTGGCCTGTCACTGATTGTTAACATAGACTAATATAGGTATTCGCGGTATAGTGTGTATAAGCCTAACTTCATAGTATTTGTTAACCAATCGCTAGCGATTGAACAACGTCAATTACAGGGTGGACCAAACCTTAAAAACAAAAAGTATTCTAAATAAAAAGTTTTAAAACGGAAGAATTATCACATTGTTTCTTTCTTGATAACCACAATATTTCGAATTATTATATACTGCGCCAACAATTGGCAACCTGTATCCAATATGAGAAACTACAGTAATTTTTATTAGATTACCTTTAGGGAGGTGGGATTTATATCAATCTTCTATGAATCTGGGTAAAATGAAATGAAACTAGATTATTTTTTAATTAGATGGATAAATATGAAAATGTAAACTTTCACCATTAACACTCATAATAAAATACTTATCTTTTTTGGGGTTTTTTAATGGTGTACTTTAAATTATGCAATCTAAACGTTTCGATAACACTTACAGTTATCTTCGTCAGTAGTAATGTTTGTTAAAAATTGTTAAAGATGTTGTAAACAATTTTGTCAAATTTGAAAAATTAAAACATAAACATAAGCCTGCTATTAATATAACTGTTATATTAAGAACTCCAGAATAGGAAATAATCAGCAGTGTCTCGGTTAATATTCGCGCAACTGCTGTACGCATTACGTTATGGGGACCTTTACATTAGTATATTTGAATTTAACGCGTTTTTTTATTAACATTTTAACATGACGTATATCTGCGATCAATTGTTAGATGTGTGTTCTCTTAATTATCTTTGAGTGCGTTTATTTTGGTTATTGTTTTATGGTGTTAATTGTTAGTGTGGACAGATTAATAAAATTAGTTACGTGCGTTGATAGTTTGTGGCAGTATTAAGGATTTTATCTTTGACTGTTGTAAAATGGGATTCGAATACTGTGCTGTGGTCGTGTTTAATACAATGCGCCCAGCAGTTGCGCGTAGGTCAACTTGTGACCACTGACATCAAAGGTGCCGACGTTGAGTGACAGTTTTGATTATTCTCTATTTTGGGTAAGAACCGAAGCGCCGCCGATGGAATTTGCTGTACAACACTGTATGTTAATGGTTAATACACCGTGTGCGTGCAAGGCTTGAAATATGTTACCTTTTGGTGTATGGATTATAGATAGAGACCTTGAACATGCTGTGGTGTTATACTTATATTGTATAATAGCGATCACCATTTGAGTTACAGATCTGGACTAAACGTTATATCACTGCATCGATTTATTAAGATTAGAGTAAGGTGATAGCAATTTTGGTCCTTTAATAACAATAGAATTTAAGTATGTCTTTGATCTATGTATTTATAATCAAAAGTACATATGTAATTAAAAATTATTATTAACAATAATAATAATTTTTAATAACTGTATTGTATTTTTCTTTTGTTTTTATTCTTGTTGTAGTAAATGGAAGGTTTTTGTTTAGTAATTTTTATCCTTTGCGGAATAAACCCCTAGAGTCCCGTGGCCGTGTTTTTAGCAAATATTTGGTGGTTGGTTATCCCATAATAAGCAAAACTTTTCTTTCTTTTGAAGATTTCGCATGACGAATAAACTTTGTTGAACAATCGAGAAATGTCACTCACTTGGACCATCCGCTAACGTTTGCGATACCCAATGTTCCTGTTCCCTCAAAATGCACTTTGAGGAATATTACAGCTGGTGTAATTACCAATTGCATTTACGCAAGCTATAATAGTTACATTAACCCCCCGTTCCCCTGACATGCCGCCATTTGCTTAGTGCTCTTCACTGCGATTATATTAACTGAACTGTGAACAGTGAGTACTGTGCCTCTGGCCAGCCAGAGCTAGGCGGTTGTATACTGAAAGATTTCCGGGCCGTATTGCTCCTGATAGAAAAACTTTCGAATGTATTCATCGGCGTCTTTATGAAACAGGCACATTAAGACGAAATGGAGGAGCAGGAAGGCCAAGGACGGACAGCAAGAACGGTAGATCTGGAAGAGGATGTGCTGGACATGATTGAAGAAGATCGAGGTACTTCTACTCGAAAAATTGCTGACGCTTTGGATGTAAGTAATGGGACTATTTGGTACATTCTTAAGGAAAATTTCTTGTATCCATTCCATATACAACGCGTTCAAGCACTTCTTCCTGCTGATTTTCCTCCTCGCATTGCATTCTGTCAATGGCTTTTGCACAAAATGGTTCAAATCCCTCAACTCCTGATGTTGATTCAGTTCACCGACGAAGCGAGTTTTTCAAGAAATGCAATACGGAATTTCCATAATAACCATGTATGATGTGAAGAAAATCCAAATGAAATTGTTGAAGATCGTTTTCAACATCAGTTTTCTTTGAGCGTTTGGATTGGGATTGAGGGCGACTGCCTAATTGGACCGGTATTTCTACCCGGGACACTTACCGGAGACGTGAATCGCAACTTTTTAGAAAACACGTTCCCTGGATTTCTGGAGGACGTACCATTAGCAATTAGAGATGCAATGTGGTATATATACACGATGGCGCACCAGCCCACTTTAGTCAAGTAGCTCGTGAAATCTTAACACAAGCATATGGAAATCGTTGGATTGGCCGGGGTGGACCTCACTTATGGCCTGCACGATCCCCGGACTTAAATCCCCTTGATTTTTTCCTGTGGGACCATTTGAAGTCCTTGGCGTACGCTCCTCCATTGGAAAACGTAGAAGACTTAAGAAATCGAATCATTGCTGGGTGCAACTCGATTAAAACAGATCCTGGTGTTTTTGAGAGAGTTCGCCAGTCAATGAGGAGAAGATTGGATTCTTGCATCCCAGCTCGAGGTGGTCACTTTGAACAGTTTTTGTAATTTTTGGTTGGTAAAATTTCTGGTTTGGTGAAATATTTGTTTTTGTCCTTGAATGAAACCCTTGATTTTTAAAACTTTTTTCTGTAATAAATGGACATTCACTAAAATGTTTTTTTTACTCAAAAACGGTACGTCGTACGATAAAAAGTCAAGAGAGCTTTTTTCTTCAAAATTGAACAAAGAAGTAAAAAATATTTTTTATTTTTAGAGAAATCAGCGGAATCCTACTTTTTTCTTGAAAAATAGCCTGTGACGTGCCAATACGCGCGCCAATGGTACGACTGAAACATCGTGTTGTATTGCGAAGTATGCGTCTCCCTTAGCTATTAACACGCGTAAAATTTCATTATAATATCTCAAGCCGTTTTGGAAAAATCTAATTTTGACTGTTTTTTTAAATTAAACTTCAACACGCTGTAGATCGGTAACGAAGCGTTTGCGGACCTATGTTTATAGGAACTTTATTGTATAAAATGACCTGGGCAATCACCTCCTTTAATATTGCCGCATCTTTTTTAAACACCCTGTATATATATATATATATATATATATATATATATATATATATATATATATATATATATATATATATATATATATATATATATATATATATATAATAAACATACATATATACAGGGTTGCTCATTAGTGCGTCAAAGTGTGATATCTGCGTAAATATGGAAAGAAAAGGAAATGTTTCCTATCAAAGTTTCTGGTGTTTAAGAGGTGTGTATTTTAAAATTATTTTTCAATATACGGATTCGTCATAAAAGTGTGGTAGTAACAAGTTATGTGTTTCTAAATAGAACCCCCCCATTTTTTTGCCATATTCGGATTTATCGTGAAATTTTAATGTCAATTTGTGTATGATGTTTTATCTTAAAAATTTACCGTTTTCGAATTATTTGGGAAAATATGAAAATTTTGACAGCTGCAGGGTCCCACAAAAATCGGTGCTGTACCCTGACCTCTCCGAATTTCGGAATTGATATTCTGGGGCTCTAAGAAAACCTAATAAGCTAAATTTTAACGTATTTTAATTTAAAAAAAGTCCTCTGCAACCCTCTAAATATTTATCCGAAGTTGCATGATTTCAAGCCTCAATAACTTACTTATTTCAAATGGAATACCCTAATTTTTATACCGTTTTCGGATTTATCATTAAATTTTAAGGTCAGTTTATGTAAGGTGCCCTATCTTTAAAATTTATCGTTTCTGAATTATTCAGCAAAATAAAAAAATTATGTAATTTTTATTTTCATCAAATCAACCGGCTACATGTTGACAATCCAAAGATTTTCAAACTGTCGCCCATTTTGATCATAACACAATTGCAGTCTTACCAGAAAAGACCTATTTACTTCTCGCAACACCTAAATGCGTACGCTATTTCTAAACGCATGAATTATGCGTTGTCTTATATCTTCTGCAGTAGTCGGAGCAGTTTAATATACAACATTTTTTATGTGACTCTATAGAAAAAAAGCTAATTTTGTTAAGTCTAGTGATCCAAGCGGCCAAAAAACGGGCCGCCACGGCCTATACATCTACCTTCAAATTCTCGATTTAAGTAATCTCTGACATTTAACGCAAAGTGCGCAAGAGCACCGTCTTGCTGTAGCCACATATTTTCCCTTAAAACAACAGAAATGTTGAGGCAAATCATTTTGAAAAAATACAAATATTCAGCACCTTTTAAATGTCCGTTAAAGAAATGTGGCCCAACTATAAAATCGCCCATAATACCACCCCAAAAATTTACAGTCCACTGTCGCTGCGAATTTAACTAATCTTACTATTTTTGGGTTTTGCGTCGCATAATAGTGAAGATTATGACGGTTTGGGCTACCACTCTGAATGAAAGTTGACTCGTCGTAGAATAATACATTTTGGAAAAAGTTAGGTTTGTTTTTTCCATTTCCAACCCCCATTGGCAAAATGTTCTCTTAATCTCCAAATCAGGACCCAATAGTCCTTGATGGAGAGATATACTGTAGTCATGATACCTGTTCCTCTTTAAAATTTTATAAACGGTAGATCGGGGTATATCAGTTTCCTTCGATATTGCCGAACTGATAGAAAGCACCGAAATTACAGACCACAAAACATTCAATTGGTCTTCGTCGCTTGCACTCTTAGCCCTTTCACATTTTCCATAATTCACATTGCCTGTTCTAATAAACCTTCCTTTAAGTTTTACTAAACTTCTAACCGAGGGTTGTCTTCTATCGGGATATTTTCGCGCACACATCCTTTAAGTTAGCAAAAAATTTTAATCCGCAGATCCCATGACGAAGATCATGTCAACCAGTTCCATTCTTTCGAAATTCATATGTACTTAGTTAACTACAAACATTAATACAAGATAAGAATGAAATATGCAGAACGAGTGCGTAAAGTACAATGACATTTATGATATTTTCGGAAAAAAATGCAGACATCAATAGGAATAAATAAAGGTTTTTTTGTTTCCATGTCAACAGGTAGCCCATTGACTTGATCAAAATAAAAATTAAATAATTTTTTTTATTTTCCCGAGTAATTCGGAAACGGTAAATTTGAAAGATGAGACACTTTACATAAACTGACCTTAAAATTTGACGATAAATCCGAAAACGGTATAAAAATTACGGTATTCCATTTGAAATAAGCCAGTTATTGAGGTTTGAAATCATGCAACTTCGGAGAAATATTTCGGTTTTCTTAGAGCCGAATTTTGTGGAACCCTGCAGCTGTCAAAATTTTAGTATTTTTCCAAATAATTCGAAAACGGTAAATTTTTAAGGTAAAACATCTTACATAAATTAACATTAAAATGTGACGAGAAATCCGAATATGGCAAAAAAATTGGGGGGTTCTATTTTAAAAACCATAATTTGCTATTACGACACTTTTATGACGCACCCCGTACATTGGAAAATAATGTTAAAATACGCACCTCTTAAACATCAAAGACCTTGATAAGAAACATTTCCATATTTACTGAGATATCGCACTGTGGCGCAGTAATGAGCAACCCGGTCTATAAAATATCACTAATAACTGCAGCAACACTCATGGATTAAAAACGTAACGATATTTTTATGATACAGTGATAAGTAAACGCGTAATTTGAAAATGACAAGAACTAAAAATTTAAATTTTTTTATTGAACGAGTACAAAAATTAAATAATACATATACAATATTTTTTATTACTTGATATTATTACAGATATATTATGCATAAGATGTTTAAATTGTTGTCATCTTTTGCATCTTTTCTTTAAAACAAGCCCATAATTTTTATTGTAATTATGATAGTGACACTTTCGAGGTTTATATGAAATATTGGGCAAAGGTCGTACAACTTTGCCATTTCTTGACCTATACTTCATGTTACTATTTTCATTGCTTCTACATTTGTAATTATCTACAAACCTTGCATCTAATAAAGTAAATCCTGGTAAAAATTTGTTCCATATTAAGCAAATGTGTGTTAGCAGCAGATTTGTAATATACCGTACAACCAATGTTTCCCAATGTATACCATCAGAAGTCTGATAGTTGAATAAAAAACGAAAATGATAATGTAAATCTAAATAATCGAAGGAAAAAAAATCTGCCACCTCCCTAGCATATTTGTTAGCATAAACTATATGCCATGGTAACATACTTCTCATAAATTCCATTTTTTGTGTTAAAAAGCCACCTTTGCTTTTAAATGATAGTGGTAAAGTAGCTACCCAAATAATACGAGTAGAGGGTAAAGCTTGTTTTAGAAATTTAAAAGTTTCATAAATATTTTTCTTGAATTGCATTATACTATCAGTACCACCCCAACGAGTTAAATCCCACACACAACTATTAATTATTATAATATCAGGTTGTCTATTAAGTTCATTAATTGTATCAATAAAACCAGATTGATATAATCTTGTTATAAATTCAAACCTAATAATACAATTTTTTTGATAAACACGTCTTTCGTCATAATCACAGCCATTATGTAATTCTCCATTGGAAATACGTATATCGTTAGCATGAGATTCTTCATTTTTTGTTTTAAAGGTTACAGTAGGTGTGAGCCTTCCGTCTTCTAGTAACCACAGAAGATCTTTGTATATTGCACGAACATTTGAACCTCCAAAGAAATATATAAACTTTCCTTTCAATAACTTATTTGCGGTTTCTATAGTAAATGTATCACAAGCCATTTTTCTAATTTTAATGTTTAAAGTTCAATATTTTTTTACAATCAGATGTTAAATAAAAGAATGAGGTTAAACTAAATCGACAATTTCAAACGAAGGGCTATACAGGTACGGACGCACGTATTCTCTATGTTTTCTGATTGGTAATCTGTTATATGTTAAATAGCAGTATAAACCACATCTTAACACAAATATTACTAAATATGTTTTTAAGAATACGATCTGTTCCGCCAGATTTGAAACGGTAGTTCGCGATTTACAAACGGTGAAGCGCCCTCACCCTACAGTTATTTCAGTTACTAATAGACCTATTATTTTTTTCGTTTGTGTTACAATTAAGGGAGTTTTTGGTTTTTTGTTTGTTTTGTGTAAAAAAGTGCCATTTTATTATGAGTATCTATAAGAAAATTGTAAATAACATTAACTGTTGTGTTTATGGTTGCCATCAAAAAAGGGTCGTGATAAAGATTTAAGTTTTCATCATTTTCCTGCAAAAAAGAAAGGTTACGTTTTTATTACTAATAAATTTGGGAACAAGGAAAAAATATGCCGAAAAAAAGCTTGGGAAAATATTTTATTAATGGGAAAACGTACTACATGTTATATGCGTGTATGTTCGCTACATTTTGATACAAATGATTTTATTTTACCTGGTATGTTACGAAACGTATATGCCAAACAATACTTAAAGTTGATCTTTCTCTTTTTTTATTAGGTTTTTCTGTAAAAAGGCCTAGGTTGAAGAAAACTGCTGTTCCTTCAAAGAACTTACCACAAAAAAGTTTTGCGTCACCACCAAAAAATGCAAGACAAAGGGAAAGGAAGTATCTGCAACATACGTCGAGGTTACACCAAGGGGAAAACTTAGAAGTGGTCAACAATAATGACAAAGAAAAGTCGTTCATTTTCCGAATTACAGGATGCAGAAAGACAAGCCATTCAGGGTTTACTTCAGCTTGTTGATTTCCCAGTGAACCATAACACTTTGCAACACAAATCAACGCAAGTGAAAAGTGGGGACATATTGATACCTTTTATTAATGTGATCAATACTGATAAAAAATTAAATTCATTAACTGGATTGTCATTATTTACAATGCTGTCAGCATTGGTTAATATTTACGAGGCACATTTTCCCCAAACCAGACGTAATAGATTGACAATAATAGAAAGAATTGTTTTAACGTTTATGAAAAT
The DNA here is from genome assembly GCA_036346205.1 of Vesta saturnalis. Lineage (NCBI taxonomy): Eukaryota > Metazoa > Arthropoda > Insecta > Coleoptera > Lampyridae > Vesta > Vesta saturnalis. The sequence continues at coordinate 1,551,608 of JARFJB010002417.1, read as the reverse complement.
GAAAACAGGATTAAGATATGTTGTGTTATCTGCTTTGTTTAATGTTGTTAGTGGTAAAACGTGCAAAGTTGTGTTTCATGAAACTATATCAAAACTGGCAGTCATTTTAGCACCTGCTATTCCTTTTCCATCCTTGGAAGAGTGCCAACAAAATTTACCCAAGTGTTTTATAGCATTCCCCAATGTAAGAATAGTATTAGATTGTATTGAATTAGTAATGCAAAAACCGAAATGTTTATGTTGTCGCATCAAAACCTATTCCCATTATAAAGGTTGTCAAACTATTAAATTTATGACCGGTGTGACTCCTGCAGGTGTAATAAATAAACCTTGTTAGCAAAGCTTATGGTGGACGAGTTTCTGATATAGCAATTTTTGAACAAAGTGGCATAATAGAAAGATTAGATATGGGCAGAGATGCAATAATGGTGGACAAAGGTTTTCGCATAGATGACGTAACAGGCACCCATTATATAAAACTGATACAACCACCATTTCTACGAAAAAGGAGTCAGTTTTCGGAACAAGAGACAATAAAAATAATACAAATTGCCTAGGCACATGTTCACATTGAGAGCGTGAATCAAAGAGATTATTTGAAATTTTCAAAAAGCCATTACCTCTCACTCTTGTTCCAAAAATTGATGACATATTTACGGTTGCGTGTGCTATTGTTAATCTTGCTGCACCAGTTTTATCTGATGATAAATTTCAAAATTAAAGTATATTATGCCTAATTTTATTTACACTAATGTTACACTTAATTACCTATATTCTTTGTACATACATTATGTAGCATATGTTTAAAATAATTATAATGTAGTTTTTGCAACAAATTCATGGCATACAGTTCATTATATGTTATAATAATATTTAAGAATGATTTACTATATGGTGAATACAGAATAAAATCACATTCGGGCAAATTTAGTAATGCCATTCCTAATTGGACCTGTGCATAATACATATGATTTCTTTTAATGGATAATTTTCCTTCTACTAATTGTAGATAGTTAACACTATAAAATTAACCGCTGGTTCATTCTTTCCTAAAATAGAAACGTTACATATTCTATTTTTCAAATATATACAAATCACCTGAATATGGACATTTTATTTCTATCAATTTTTTTGGTTGAGAATTCTGAAAAACTATTCCATCTGGACTGTACCCTAACCATGGTTGCTTTTCGCTCACAATTAAACCAGTTTCAACCACTTTATACCCATTATTTCTTGCATATGTATTCCTTGCTACACTTTCATATTGCATATAGCAACGGGACCCTGCGATACGAAATTGCCTTTCAAGTGCCCATCTTTCTTGACTGTGCATAGTTTGTTGTAAAATGTTCATTACATCAACATTTGATAAATTGTCATACTGATTTTTGCAACAATTGCGTTTTACAAATATTCACAATTGCATCTAAAATTGAAATGTCCACATTGTCATTGGAAATTTCTGTTACCACATTCAACATTGTGTTACGTCCCTTCCTAAAATTAATTATTGTGATTTTTTCAAACTAGTAGATATTTAGTTTCTTAAAATGTACCTATGCTTAGGTAGGGCAGAATCGGGTAACAAAGCAGCAAATTGTGCTGCTATACCGATACATTTATCCTTGGATAACATTTTTTTGGTTTCCACTTTCTTGTTAAAGCAATTATTTTCTTCCAAAGGAAATCGGCACATATTTATTATTGGCTGCAGATTTCTTCCAGTAACATTTCAAGTCTGTAGAAGACAGCTCAGGAAGGGTCAAAATGTTATCTCTAAAAACATTATAATTACAATATATAAGAAATATAATTAGTATAAACATATGTACCTTGTACATAAAATCAAAACAGCTGCGATGTGTTTACACCTCTCTGACATTCCTGCCTTGCAGGTGCATGTGAATTTTATGACATCTACACTCTGCAAATTTATGCTCAACATTCCTTTCACTTCGTGAGGGTTCTCGGTAAGTGCACTACTTTGTAGGCACAGTGCAAAAATGGTTATATTTACTTCTGTTTTTGCAATAGTTCCACAAGTTATGATATAATTTGCATTAACCACAGCCTGCCCTTCATTTATACATCTGGAACTGGGTGTGGAATCTAAATATGTAAATAACTTTTCCAATGATAAACACTTGAACTCTTCCATACTTATTTAATCTGAAATTACAAAATAAATTTGTAATAAATCAATTACTACATATAAGTGTGTATTATACTTACCTAATAGAAAATATGCTTAATATAAATTATCACTTAACCTAACCTATAGTCCTTATAACAATGTCACAAACAATATGTATTCTAAGTAATTGTTCTAATTAAAAATATCACATATTCACCCAAAAATTATGTACAAATCATTAATTATCTAAAACGCTAAATAGAATGAAACCGTAATCGTATTTTTATGTTAAACTTCTGAAAAGAACTATAAACCTTTATGTAACCTATGGAATTATACGTCTTAAAACCGCCATCGGACCAGTATTAGTGTTATCATCTTCGGTAATGTAAATCGCGAATTTTAAAGAAAAAAATTAGGTATATAGGTACTCAATTTTTTTAAGAAAAACCTGCATGAGATTACTAAAACCGTTTTACGTAAATTGATAAAATCTATGTTCACCGTGAAGTGTTATAATTGAAATAATTATGAGCTTTACCTACAGTGATTTTTTATTACTACTTAATTATTACTTAACCTATTAGTAGAGAATCATTTTAATTGATTGAAATAAATTTGGTAAATATACCTAAACGAGTATACTAAGAATGTGTTAATTTCGCTTCGATGTAAGTGTTTCATAAGAGATTCGGCATTTTTTAACTAAATTCCTAACTTTTTTTTTCTATTTGAATTTTGGAGTGCTTACGTTTTTATTTTTAAAAATAAGCTTTTAATTTTTTGGAGTAATTTACCTTTTTTAGTATACCTACTTATCTCGTTAGTAAATTTAATTTAATAGTTACAGCTCTACTCAACAAACAAGATAGAGAGGGGATACCGGCGCTATAGTAGCTTTTAAGGTACAATCCGAAAAAATATATTTGGACGCTTAATTTAAATGTGTATTGTTGGCTACACATAAATGTATTGTGTGCTGCATAACCAGTGTAACTAATATTTTCTTGACAAAATCACAAAGGGACAGATCTATACACGGTGAACCAAGAATTTGGTAGATATAACTTTATTAAACTTAAAAACCTAAACATTAATATAAAATATTTAGTAACAGTATTAAGCTTTACAGAAACGGTTTTAAATATTTTAATTTAAGATCTACAATTCATTTTGAATAAAATGTAATTACATTTTTATAGTTTATCCAATGAACTGATGAGTTATTTGTTTGGCAAAGTTTACCAATACAATTTAATTGTTAAGTTAAAATCAAAATAAACTGAGTACATATTTAAACAATCGAAACGAAATCATATAAAAATCAAAACGTTTAAAGTATCAAGGCAACATTTTTTATAAGTTATTTTCTTAATCTGCAACTTCCGAACCTGTGTCATCTTCCTACAAACCAGTATTCACTACAAATTCCAAACTTTCCACTACTTCATCAAGTAATCCATCTTTCTCCCACATTTCTTGAGCCAATTGATCCACACGCTTGTAATGTTTTGCAATAAAATTCACCTAGTAAATGACCAAAATTATATGCTTTTTAGCTCAGCTTTATTCGAGTAATTTTTTTAAACATAAATTATTAAAATTAAAGTTTGATTCAATGATTTTTAAATAAACAACTGTAACTCCTAAACGACTGATTTTGGAATAAACTTAGTCTCGTTGGAAAGAGCATTTATTGCTCCATCAAATCCATTTTACCTGTAATATGTCTAATTTTTAGTGATGCCGCTAGAGCGCGTTTTTTGATATAATATCAGAAAATTGCAAAATTCTCTAAAAAATTAAATGCAACAATATGACTTTTTCTTCACAAAAATGAGATGAAATCATCCCTAAATAGGTTAGTGAAAACCGCATCTCGATATCTTATTTAATATTTATACCCTAAAATATCGAAGAAAGAAAATTTAGTTATAAAATTTGAAACAGGCGATATTACACCGGTATTTACTCTTATTTGTTTTTTTTTTCAAGATTCAATGAAACATTTCATCATTTTCTAATTTTTAAATAATAAACGTTTTCATAATTTCAAAAATTGAATGTAATAATATAACATTTATTTTTGAAAGGTATTATTCCAAATTTGCGGAATTATTTTTATTAATTTTATTTATGGCCCTATAAAGGAGCGATTGTGCAATAATGCCTACTTAAGTAGGCATTAAAGTAGGCATCAAGTACCTACTTAATGCCTACTTAAATGTTCGAATTGTCTCCCATCGACCTCGATGCGTTGTTGGAGCCGCTCATGCGTGGACATTACAGCTGCTTCAACTTCTGCTCTTGACAGGCTACGAATGGCCTCTCGAATTCGTACTTTCATGTCGTCTCTCGTTGTTGGTGGAGTTTCGTAAACAATATCTTTTAACCAGCCCCATAGATAAAAGTCCAAACAGGTTAAGTCTGGTGATCGGGGTGGCCAAGGAAACAGACTTCGTCGTCCAATCCACCTCTGGTGATATATTAAATTTAAGTGTTCTCGTACACTTATTGAAAAATGTGCTGGGCAACCATCTAGTTGTAAAACATATTTTGCCGTAATTGCAAGGGCACAGTTTCTAATAAAATAGGCAATCGGTTTACAAGAAAATTAAGAACACGGCACCATTTAGTGGTTCATCAAAGAAATAGGGACCTATAATAGTTCCGTCCAGGATGCCACACCACACATTAACACTCCAATGACCTTGATGTTGGATCTCGTGCAACCAATGAGGATTGGTGTCAGACCAATAACGCATATTATGCAAATTAACGTCTCCGTCCCTTTTAAAAGAATTTCGGATAAAAATCCTTTATTTTCCCTGATCATGCCCAACGACCAATGACAATAATCTATTCGTCGGTCAAAGTCTTCGTCATGTAAGACTTGGTGTAAAACCATATGATACAGGTGCATTCTACAAATTTGAAGCATGTAAAGTCGTATTTTCAGTGACATAATAACTTACCTATGATCCTTTAAAATATTTTGAATAGTAGTTCGTGACATATCCAACACGAGAGACATTGCTCTCGTAATAACGTGGGGATTCAATGACACGTATACTAAGACATTAACAATACTGTCGTCCATTCTTCTAGCCGAGTCTCTTCGCAACTTTGGTCGAAAGCTTCCAGTATTACTCAAATTTTACAGTAAACGCGGAAAAATTCTCGCATCGAGTAGACGCCGATCTGGATATCGAGTTGAGTATACTCTCTTAGTCAATGCCGCATTTTGAAGACATTCAACAGCTTCATCATTTGTAAAAGACATTATAGGTAGTTTTAAGTACTTACTTGTGCAACAAACATAAATTTCACTGTCTGTTAAATTTTAATATTTGTTTACAAGTTTATTTTAGGTAATTGTTTTTTCTTAATGACCTACTCCTAATATTCTGCCTATTCTGCACTTGCACATTCTATGCATTGATTATTATGCCCCTACATGTTTTTTTTTAATTTTTGAAATTATGAAAACTTTTATTATTTAAACATTATAAAATGATGAAATTTTTCATTAAATCGTGAAAAAAGACAAACAAATAAGAATAAATACCGGTGTAATATCGACTTTTTCAAATTTTATAATAACTAAATTTTCTTTCTTCGATATTTTAGGGCAGGAATAAGATATCGAGATACAGTTTTCACCAACCTATTTAGTGATTATTTCATCTCAAAAAAAGTCATATTGTTGCATTTAATTTTTTAGAGAATTTTGCAAGTTTCTGATATTATATCAAAAAAACGCGCTCTAGCGGCATCACTAAAAATTAGACATATTACAGGTAGTATGGATTTGATGGAGCAATAAATGCTCTTTCCAACGAGACTAAGTTTATTAAAATCAGTTCAGCCGTTTAGGAGTTATAGCTGTTTATTTAAAAAATCACTAAAATCACCCCCACCACTTTATTTTAATAGATACGTCAAACAAAAATTACTCGGATAAAGCTGAGCTGTAAAAAGAATATAATTTTTTGGTACATTTACTAGGTGGATTTCAGTAAAAAAATCACTTTAAAAGTTTAGGATGGCGGTTACGCCCCCTGGCGGTCATCTTGCAAATTTGAAAATATTTTCCACGGTCTTTTTTTAGCCACTTTAGTAATAAAATTTTTTACCACAACTCTCTACGACGAATAGTATCCGAGAAACAGCACTTTGCATTCTTATCTGGTCACCCGGTACATACCTTTATTTCACAAGTAAAACCACCAAAGAAGTCTTCAAAAAAACTGATTTTAACAAACAAGAGTAATACAGTAAAAGGGTTAAGTAATAAAACGTACGCGGAAAATGTCAGCTGTAAACTATAAAAATTTACTTTTAACTGTGAATGTACCACCTTAGAATTCTCAAATATGATTGAACAAATAATTTGCCGCGCCAAAAATTTCAAACAAGTTATTTGGTTGACATATTTTCCGACTATCTTGTTTGCTGAGTGGAGCTGTAGTGTTGGAATCGTATTACAGGGCCGGAGCTAACAGTTTTGCCGCCGGTGGAAAAACGTAACTTGCCGCCACTTACTACAAAAGTCGTCCAAGAATGAAAAATTTCAACAATTTTTATACTAAAACGAAAGGAGCTAAGCATAAGATAACCAAAGTGTGTATATTTAGGTATTGAGTACTGTTTACATTGAACACGAACAATAATAATAATACTGTAAGATAATAGTAGGTAGGGGAGACCGGGGCAAAAGGGACCGCTTAAGACAAATGAAGGTGTTTTAAAATTAATAAAAGCCATGACTGGTATTACCAAATTCAAGGTCAATTGGAAATACCAAACAAAGTGTGCCTGTTATGTGTATGGACAGGAAAAATAAATTCAAAGTTGAGAAAATAAAAGAGATCGAGAATTTTGGGCAACTATGGAACCCAAGTTGGAGCATTTTTATAAGAAATGTTTACTCCCAGAAATAATTGATCCCAGAGCTTCTAGAAATATGCCCTCAGAGATGTGACAATGAAGAGTCTGGAATAATAAGGACATGGAGTAAAAGGAGCGAAGTTATGGTTTCATTACTTGTAAAACGCCCTGGTTTTTTAACATTTACCGGCTACTTAGTTTTATTCTTTCATTTCAATCGTTCCTAATTATTTTAATTTGTCTGATTACGGTTGCGGATAAAATCGTATATGTTATTCGGAGTAAAGTAAGTTTATGTGGCTCAGCTGAATTATTTGCCTCACTTCGTTCGGCAAAATAAACATTCAGCTTCCCACATAATCACTTTTACTCTTAATAACATAATATACTATTTTGGTGAAAAGAATTTATGATTAGGGATGCTTTGAAAACAAAATTTTGGTTGCAGGGCAGGTGCTTCATATTACTTATTTTCATCTTTTAGGACGCGAATTTTATTATTACCACATGGGTATGTAATAATCCACTTTCCACTTTTTCCTCATCTTGTACCTGAATTACAATAATGTGCAACAAATAAAAGTGGTGCAACATTTCTTGGACACTCAATGTACCTAATAATTTGATAATTATACTATTATAAGTATTGTACTTATACGTTCAGAACTATTTGTGACTTTTGATATTGTAACACAAAATTTTCTTACAATTCGTCGATCGCCATTGATACAATATAAAAATAGGGAACAAAAATCGACTATAAATGCAATATTCCAAGAATTTAGTCTCAACTAGTTTTAAACACTGTGTATAGAAGTACCACCTTTTTTTTTTATCCTGTATAACGCTTTTATTATACATATTATTGTAGATAGTATTATAAAAAAATTGTTATAGGATTATTTCAATTTTAGATTAAAATTAAACTTGACTTATTTAATTGTTTTATTAAACCCTTTTAATTAACCCTTATTTTTTATCATAGACTGCAGAGCAATTTAGAATCATTCAAATATCAAAGAATTATTGTAGGCCCAGATATTCTGTTTAACTACTTGGGTAATAAAGGGATCACAAATTATTAATTTACGACTTGACCAGAATACTTCACACAAATTTGACAGCTGCTTAGAATTCTTAAATTTGAGACGAAGGCTAGGTAGCGACTCCTCTTAATTATACGAATTTAAGAAAAACAAATACAAGTAGTTACATAACATTGACTTGGCTTTAATAAACAAAACATGGAGTACATGAAAAAAAAATATTTTAATTTTTTTTCGTGAACCAAAAAAAAGTATTCCTAGTCCTATACGCCCCAGACTAGGAGACAAAATTGCGTGAATATGTTCATCTACGCCTGCTCACCTATCGTGTATCCATTTTCCATATTCCTAACATTTGATCCACCCTTCGCCTTCTTTGCTTTCACCATAAACTTCCATGCAGTATAGGCATTCTTCTGATTCTGAATCAATTTCGCTATCATCATCATCATTTATGTTGTTCTCAATGCTCATCTTCAGTTTTGCTTGTTTAGTTTTCTGCAGTTTGAGATCTGATTCACAGTCACAGCTTTCAACTGGCCTTTTCTGGCTGAGATTTTTTCTTTGGTATGGAGTTACGATTGCCGCTGCCGACGCTTTTATTACTTTTTCTTTTATGTTTTTCAATTACACGGGTGATATCAGCTTCACTTTCTTAAATTGTTCTTGCTCTCCAAGTAGCTCTTTTCAGGAGTGCTTGTTAGAATTTTCGAGGTTTCCTTTCTTCTCTTGGCGTGGGTCTACTTTTTTTCAAATTTTCAAGGTCTTGGCGAAAATGTCTGTAAGGCATTCGTAAAGGTTAGGAGAACAATGATTTTCCTCTTTCTTCAGATTTTCAGGACGAGGACCATCATTTTCTAAATTGACCACGAATTGATTCTGAGGAGAAGAATTCACATTTTTTTTTGTGTTAAACGGGTTCGTGTTCGGATGTGGTGATCTGGTCGTTGAAAACTTCTGAAGGCATAAAAGTTGTTTCATAAAATATATCCGGATTGTAGGGAAAAATCCCACTTTTTTCAAAGCCCTTGATGACTTTTTCAACGATACCTACCTTCTGGATACCTTGCAAAGTAATTCAACAGTTTCATAAATTGTTATGGGTCCTGCGGAGTGAGAGCTCATATAGAAGTCACGCTCACGAGCATATTCCTTCTTCAGTGTCCGAAAGATACATAAGTCAAGTGGTTGCATGCAATGGCTGCAGTGGGGGTAATGTAAGAATGTAAGAACTGTTATATGATTTTCGTTAGCTTTGTGAACGCCATTTAATTCCGTATGACTGATGTAGCCATCTAGAATGAGTAAAATGGGATTTTTTAGAAGGTTTGGTATATTTGATGATGAAATGGTCCAAACATAATAAAAGATGCTCGAAATCCATCCATCCATACCCATTAGCATATCCTATAGCGCCTGCATTTCCTCCTTTAAGCAACAGAGGTGACATTCTTTTCCTTGGAAGTAAAAAAACAGGTATATAATTTCCTACAGAATAAACTGCACAACCAACTGTAATGTTTGAACCCCTTTCCCCGCTTACAATCCGTCCAACTTGCTTTTGACCTTTCTTTGCTAATATTTTACAAGGTTTTTGCACCGTATTAATTCATAAAAACGACCCACCGCATTTCTATTAAAACCACTTGCTCTAGTTAAGCTAGTGACCTCGGCTTTCGAATAGATAGTTCTTGATGCCTTTTGATAAATCCATCTAGTCAGTCTATTCCGGCTAATGTAGTACTTTTGTTAAATGGATGCGCAACGCCCAAATTTGTTGCCACTTCAAAAGCAATTCGTCGAACGTCCAGTGGTGTAAGTCCATAAAACCTTTTTCGCATATCCATAAGGTGTTACACAAACACATATTCATCTTGACTCGAAAAAATCGGTTTGAAACTGCCTTGAGCCGATCCCTCAACAGCAGCATCAGCACCTGATTGAGTAATTTTAAGCGTCTTATTAAGCATGTCTTAGAGATCTTGTAGCCTACTGAAGCCGACCGTACTCATGCCTTTCTGAACTGCATTAACTGCTGATACTGCTTCCCTCCCCGTCCAAGACTGCAGTGGTCGCTTTTTTTTATAATGTTTCATCTTAAACAATCAGAAAATTTAATTTCAGTAACAATTCTATGAAATTAATAATGGCAGGGGCATATAGGACCGCGGTCCTCCGTGCCCCGTCACGCCGGGGGATCTATTCGGAACCCTTGGCAATCGTATCATGCGTTCGAGAATGACGTCACAAGCGAACGTTTTCTAAAATTCTTATTCTTAGACTCCTCGCACCGTGCCCAGTACACGTCGCACAGTTCGAAAACTTGTGAGCGCTAGAATTCGGTCGCAATCGCCACGGGTTCGCTTCGTTCAGTAAGTGTGTAGTATTCTTAACCTAACTTTTGTTTATTTTATTCATAGTTGAACAATTTATTTAAAATGGATGATCTAGTGCATTTACATTTATTAAATGAGTTAGAAAATGCTGAAATGGGTGCTGAAGGGGGTGAACTATTTGCGCAAGTAAATAGAAATGCGTTAGAGGAGTTAGATGTAGAAAACTTCAGAAAAATGTATCGCCTAACTTGTGGAGCAAGTTTGTCCTTATATGCGGGCACCTAGCAAAGCTGGTGACTTAAGAATTGAGGAAAATGTTAGAAAAATGAAAATTTTAGATACACTAACTTATTTTGTTTCCAGATTTTAATTGCTCTACGTCTTTTTGCCACTGGGAGTTACCAATTGGACATTGCCTTAAATGCCTTTGTGAATGTTTCTCAACCTTCTGTAAGTAGAAGCATTAAAGAAGTGGCCACTATATTAAATAATCCCCAAATATTTAATTATTAGGCGAAATTTCAGAGAAATTTTGAAATACTGAATTTTACTCTGTAACGAAATAATTTGGGGTTTGGTATATTTAAGTTACTTTGTTATTTCACTATAAATTTCTGTACAAGTTGTACATGTTTACTCAAACCTTCTTTCTAGGAATGCTTACGTTGTTTCTGTTCATAACCTGAACTACATAATATTTCTAAGTAATTTTAGTATTAGCCTAATATAAATTTTAGTATCTTTGGTTATTCAAACGTTATAAATTCACATTTAAATAATATGTCATTTAAAATCTGCATTGTTACTCCCTCTAGTGACGTATCCTAAAATATAGGTAATTAAGGTGAACTATATTACAAGCTTTTAGAAGTCCTCTCTAGATGGCGTTAGTGGAGAAATCACAATTTAGAATTTTTGGTTTTAATGATATAGATAAAATATTGATAACAAGAGATTTGGAATAATACAACTTTAACATAAAAATTACGTCTTCTTTCTTTCCTGTGGCGTCCATTTTGCCAAGCTGAAAATTTTTGATGTCTTCTTGAAAAATTCCTTATATTATACCGTATAAATAATCGGATATATCTTCAAGAAGCATAATTTGAAATAAAACAATTGGTGCTTTTCTAATTATTATCTGCAAGTTTTGTTGCTCGCTTACATGCGGTTTTAGAAAAATTTTCTTCGGCAAGATCGAGTAAATTACCAGTGAATTTCTCTGATTTGTTAGTAATAATTGACTTCTTTCCTAGCGTTTGGAGACGTTTTAATCAAGACACTTCTTATTATTGATGCTTTCGTAAAGCAAGGAAAGCACTTCGATAGATTCTCATTTGGCCCGTTCCATCTAAGGGGTAACGAATAAAGATTATTTACTTACATAATATTAATTACCTTCTCCTTTTAGCTTCAACGCATTACCTGGTCCTTTTAGCTTCAACGAATTACCTGGTCCTTTTAATTTTAACGAAGTACCTTCTATTTTAATTTCAACGAATTACCTTCTACTTTTAACTTCAACTAATACTTCCATATTATCTACATTCAAGTACTATTCTAGTTTAACTTCTGAATCGTAACTAAAATAAGGCAGGATCGTGACAACTTCTGTATATGTTCGTGATCCGAGGGCATCGACTGAACATAATTACTACCTGCTTATATAAAGGTTAGATCATTCCTTTTTCTATTATCACATGAGATTTAACTGAATAACTATTGTGTAAACCTTTAGACCAGTAATGATAAAGTACACCTGCTAAAAATAAACTAATTAGTCAGTTATAACAATATTTTAACCTATATTTGTATACCTGTTATCACTATATCCTTATTGCTGTATTATTAATGTTTCACTTCACAACCACGTGACCTTCATTACCTGTTCTTTTACCATTATTTTCTTCTCTTATTTTGTTTTGTAATTATAATAGTAACATTTAACTGTACCTATTTTGGCTGCCATTTTTGTATTGTGCGCAGCATCACTTTAATTGGGATGCGTAAAAGTAGCTTATCTACAGTTATATAAACATATGTTTTTATTGTATTGTTGTAGACATTAATTATTAACCTTTTTTTTCTCTCCTCTTTTGAAATTTATGCAATTATTAAATTTCCATAATATTGGATTCATTATTGTTTAAAAGATAAAATGCTTTCTGAGCTATAAAATTTGTGCTCACTATAAAAATTTATTTCTTTTGTGTAAACCACCGCAAGTTGTTATGTTTCTCTTTTAGTTTATACAAAGGAAGGCCTTCCCTTGAAAAGGGGAATTATTTAAGTTTTGGTTTTTAGGATTAAATAAACAATTACTGGTTCACAGGTGTCGAACCCAACTATCTGGCTTGCGAACGGTATTTACTATTTTTTTTTTGTACATTTGGGTTATTTACATATTTTTTTGTTGTTGTGGATTAATTGGATCCACACGCTCAATTATTTAGTTTCTGATTGTTTAAAAATAAAATATATAATTATTTATTTCGCACTACAGCAGTGTTATTATTCCTATTTCCTCTTGTACTTCTCTTTTCCTACAATCTCCTTGCTCATTCCATTCTGCACCACTGTCCAAGAGTCCGGACAGCGGTGAATCTTAGCTCTATCTAGGGGAGCGGCTCTTGGCGCCGGCATATTTAACATCCTTTCTTCTCTCACCCGCCCTAACCGACACTTTTGAGCTAGTTCGGTGTGCTCACTAGCTGTGAATGAGCAGAGATACCTTTCCTTCTTCCTTTTTCTTCCAGCTCCCCGTTTAAACACGTAACAACTCGGGTAAGGTGATACTTAAATCATAAATGTATTATATATAGAAATTTGTATAATTTTAATTAATGTTTAGGTTTTATCAGGAATATAATTTTCCTAGCGTCATGCATTGATTGCACCCATGTGGCAATATTTCCACTAAAAACTGAAGATGAGGAACACCCAGAACATTTATGTCAATTGGCAGGGGTATCATTCAATAAATGTTCAATTGGTAAGTCAAAACATGTTTAGTATCTTTGATTAATCTTGTTAGAATTGTAATAATTGATGTTTCAGATATGTGATGCAAGTTTACGCATTACAAATGTATGTGCTACTATCCGGGCAGCACAAATGATACCTTTATATGGCAAAATTGGGCGTTGCATAATTTAATGGAAAATCTGCATCAAGTAGGACATAAAGATTACTATTTATTAGGTAATATTTTATTGTCATTTGTTTACTATCATTATCATTTTTTTTATTTTTAGGAGATAGTGGATATCTATGGCATGCCATTTTGCTATTTAATATCATAAAAAGAATTACGTCGAGTGTAAATAGTTATTACAAAAATTAAATAAATTTATGTCATGATATAATAAAAATTAACAAAATTATTATTCAGGCTAGTCATAATTTTAGTTCTGTATTTATTATGTGATAATATAATAGTAATTACACGAATTAAAGATATGGTTAAAGAAAATCTCATTCTACTAAATAATATTCGAACTATTCTTCAGAAATTATAGTGATGTACATAGTAATCATTCAGAAGTAAAATTATGTACATAATAATAATTGGAGAATTAAAATGATGTACATAATAATAATTGATGAATTAAAATTATGTACAGAATTTTTATTCAATGCTGCGCAATCCTGCATATGTTTGGCGCATAATAATTAAAACCTTAAAATATCATATTTAATAAAAATTTGGGAATTAAAATTATGTACAGGCTGTCCCAAATTCGAGGGCAAGCATGGGGATCTCGCTTATTATAAGAGATAGGATATAGGTTTAAATTCGGCACTTTTGCTAAATTCGATGCCGAGTAATAATCTGAAAAGAAATTTGAGCTAACTCGAATGGATTTGGTTTTATGCTCAAAAAACTAAAAATTTCGATTTTCGTTTTTCGTGTTTGGCCACCTTATTATTAGGAATTTTCAAAATTCGATTAAACATTATTAAGGCACCTTTTTACGCACAATACTAATACGGCATTAAAAATATTATGTGACGTTTCGTTTATTCTGAACCATCATCAGGTTTATTTTTTCTTATGGGGGTTAAGATATATTTTTATGTCGTTGGATGGAGAATGTTATGCTGATTTTAGCAATATATAACACTTTATGGTTTGATCGACTGCGAACTAAAATAATGAGAAAAATACGAAGAACAAGATTCCGGCTTCTTGGATCCAGCAAGGAATAATTACAGTAGTTCTACTTATTTAATTAGTTAAACTCGTTAGAACATCCAAAAAAATATAAAAACAGTTAAACAATTTAAAAAAAAACATTAACAAACAACTTAAACAAGTAGGTCTATGTAACACGGTCATAATAGCGACAACGCAAATTTATCGATATGTAACAACAAAATAATTACACAGACAAACAAACAAAAATTATTATAATAAATGTTCGAACAAGTTTCCTCCTTCTTGAATACAGTAACGAATTCTTCTTCTACAATTGTTTACGCTTCTTTGGATGGTTCGCCTGGGAATTTGACGAAGTTCATTAACAACCCTATTCTGGAGTTCTTCTATATTTTGCGGTGGCGTCTTATAAATCATATTTTTTAAATAGCCCCAGAGGAAGTAATCTAAAGGGGTTAAATCTGGACTTCTTGCTGGCCACCTAAGTGGTCCCCTATTTCCCATCCATTTATCAGGAAATTCGCCGTTAAGATATTCACTTATTATCGCAGCATTATGAGGAGGAGCTCCGTCCATTTGCCACCAGAGAGTCCATCTTTCGTTTAGCGGTACATCATCCAAAAGGTCTGATATTTCGTGTGTTAGAAATGCGAGGTAGCGTTGAGACGTTAGGATACCTTCGTAAATAATTGGCCCAAGGAGCCTATCCTTCCAGATTCCAACCACACATTAAAGGACCGGTGGCCTTGTCCTCGCATTTGCCTGTTAATTCGTGAATTTTCAACGGACTAGTAGTGCTCGTTATTACGATTAAACATTCCATTAGTGGAAAAATTGCACTCATCCGTCCAAATTATTTGATTCAGAAAGTTGCGATTTTCCAGCATTTTGGTATTAAGTTGGTTACAAAAATCCAACCGTCTCATATCGTCCCCAGGCCGAAGAGTTTGACTAACGTGTAACTTAAATGGTTTATAACGGTGTTGCTTTAACACTCGCCAAACTGTCGTTTTTGGCACTGCAATAGTTTGCTCTATTTCTCTGGTAGATGTTGAAGGATTTTCTTGAGCCTAAGATGGATAACATAAAGTCATAACTCTCCAAAAAAAATATCTGCTGAAATTAGCAGTGAAGTGAGTGGAAATTCTTACAATTAGTATAATACTAACAAATAGTACCTGATGTAATATTTCTTCTGCGGGATCTCTGTCTAGTCTGCTACCATATGCATTTCGAGGTTTCTGAAAACATCCAAATTCTCGCAAATTTTGGTCTAATTTTAAAAAATATCTCTGGTTTGGTTGCTGCCTCTCCGGATATTCCTCTAAATATATTTGTTCTGCTCTGACACTATTTCTATTGCAGCTATAAGATATCCTTGTCATGTCTCGTTTTTCTGAATTTGAAAACATTCTAAAGAAACTTGCAAATTTTAAAGCACTAACACGAAGGATCTTGCAGTTATTACCCTTTTTACAATTAGAAAATGACATGACAAAAGCCAACTCCTGAGTTTTGTTTGATTCATGGGTATCGTGATAATGTAATATTTAGTTTTTAATTTAAGAGTATTTTAGTTCGCAGTCGATCAAACCATGAAGTGTTATATATTGCTAAAATCAGCATAACATTCACCATCCAACGCCATCAAAATATGTCTTAACTCCGATAAGAAAAAATAAACCTGATGATGGTTCAGAATAAACAAAACGTCGCATAATATGTTTAATACCGTATTAATATTGTGCGTAAAAAGTTGCCTTAATAATGCTTAATCGAATTTTTAAAATTCCTAATAATAAGGTGGCCAAACACGAAAAACGAAAATCGAAATTTTTAGTTTTTTGAGCATAAAACCAAATCCATTCGAGTTAGCTCAAATTTCTTTTCAGATTATTACTCGGCATCGAATTTAGCAAAAGTGTCGAATTTAAACCTATATCCTATCTCTTGTAATAAGCGAGATCCCCATGCTTGCCCTCGAATTTGGGACAGCCTGTACAAAAAAATAAGAAAAACATTTCATATTAACATAGGTCCGGAAGTGCTTCAATAAAGAACTATGGCGCTTTAAAGATGGTGGCCAAAAGATGGTTTTTGTAATTTAACTACTATCCATACGAGAATTTTTCTTACGGCATCGGTCGAGAAAATTAATTGCAAGGGACGGGCGTAACGGCGCACCTGCAAAACTTTTATTGCATTATTTTGGACTTCCTCAATTTTTTATACATTTTTCTAAAATAAGAACGGGGATTTTCATCTGGTCGGGGTTTAAAATCTTTCGCTTAAGAGCTTGAAGACGTAAATGATATGGCACATGCAAAATTTCCAATACACTACTCTTGGGTAGATTTTCCGTCAAAGAGAGTCTCCGAGTTGTAATTCCGGGTTGGCGGGCACAATATTCAAAACACGCTCTTCTGGATCTGCATTCCTAGTGGTCCACTTTCTGCCACAATCAGTTATGTTTGGTAAAAATGTGCCATTTTCTTTTAAACGTTGATGTAATCGAGAAAATAAATTTTTGGAAGGAGTTCGACGATTCGTACATGAAATACATATTGACCATTTCAGGAAATGTAATAAAACGTAATAACAAAACTTTAAAACACTTGTTGAATTGAATATTAATGATAAAAAAATTTTGCAACTAAAAGTTAAGCCAATGTGACAGATATTGTCAGCAATATTTAATTATCACCACAGAAAAACCCCCCTTAGAAATGAAACTCCTATGCTCAAGGTGAAAAATTATTTAATACTTCGTTGACCAGACACTTGGCGCTAATGTTTCAATTTGTAATTTGGCGGTAAATTTAAATTCAAACTGTTTCAAGTTTTGTCTATTAACTACAGCTATTTTGATGTATTGACGTAATTACAGCATTTGCAAACTATAAAATGACAATTATAGAGAAATCAACGTTATAACTTTTGAAAATGATGTAATGAAAGCAATACCTACATCGAAACAGCTGTAATTAAATAAAAAGAAATAAAAACTACGACAAATGTGGTGATACAAAAGAGGATATGTAAGTAGTAGACGGACACCTTAACACAATCTGGCAACACTGCTTTTTTTATATCACAAGACAGACCACGTGGGGGACCGGATTTTCCACCCTTATTTTTACTCGCTTACGTGTAGGACGTATTTTTTCACGCCTATTTTTACACACCCGCGTGTGAGACCGTATTATTAATCCTTTTTCATCACTAATTATTTTTTTCATACCCTCGTGTGAGACCGTATTTTCAACCCTTTCTTTTTATCCCTAATTATTTTTTACATACACCCACGTGTGGGACCGTATTTTCAACCTTTCTTTTTATCCCTAATTATTTTTACTCGCTTACGTATGGGACGTGTATTTTCATCCCTTATTTTTAATAAAACTTATGACGCTGGTTATAGTTGTCACCTAAACATATGGCAACACTGCTTTGGATTTTGACGTCACAAGACCGCCCGTGTGGGGGATGTATTTTTCAACCCTTGATGGAATTTTTAACGCTTTTGTTTGTATTAAGGGCCTTTTTGACAGCAATTTTTGTGTTCACTTACGTGAGCGACGTACATTTCAACCCTGACAGTATTTTCAACCTTTTTGTTTGTATTAACAGCCCTTTTGGTGGGGAGCCCCTAAAGGATAGGCAAATGGATGCGCACGTAGGATCGTATTTTTTACCTATTTTTAAGGGTTAATAAACGGTAGGATATTTTTTGGTATTAAAAGAAGCTAATCAAGGTAAAGGTAACGTATACGTTTGATTTAAATACACTATTAAATTCTATAATGATAATAAACAGTTAATGGTATTGCATAATGAGTTAATTACCCTGTTGTTGTCATACAATGTGAATGTACGGTTCAGCGACTATTTAATATGTGTTTTTATTATTAAAATTTAGTAGGATTCCGTATTGAATTTTATCAAAGGAGATTGCATAATTGTTGTTATTAAATTATTATTAGATTTATTTTAATCCCCATCTACAGATTGTGGTCCTCTACCTGTTTTCATTTGAATATATTTTAAAATGAAATTGCTTTAAAAATAAAACGTGTAATTAACTAATTGATTAACCTGCTTACAGCAATAGTAATCATCGAAAATTAAGGAATGTCGCTTTTATTTATTTACCTTTTAATACGTATCATTTACATGAAATATATTTTGGTTTTAAATATGAGTCACAATGTGTCGCAATCCTTTTTGCTTTAATTATGGGTCATAATTAGTTATTAGTAGAACCTGAAAGTTTCAGCACTCATAGGCTTTTAGTTAAAGCTGCTTAAACTTGCTATATAAAATTTAAATGTGGAATTTTACAGGTTTTTGAGCCTTCATATCTCAGGAGGAACTAAATCAATTTCTTTGCCTTAACTTGTATTAGAAAGAGAACATTTTTCTATATTAGGGATGAGATTTTTGTGATGGTGTTTTTTGTATAGTGGAGAAAATGCAAATCATTTTAGTTAATTTGCATCTACGTAAAAATTGTAAGCTTCCGTTGGTCCATGGTGGTTGTCCCACTACCAATTTCACTTAAATTGACAGTCCCATCGCCAAGGGGTCACGTCCAATAGCCAGGCAAGTCCAGCCACGGTTGGGTTTCTTAACAGACGTTCCCAAGCCTTAACTAGATTTATTTATGGTTCCCAAGCCAAAATAAAGGTTTCCAAGCCTCATTCTATTGGGTGTCTTAATGGATTCCAGGCCATAATAAATGGGTAACTTGCCTGAGGTTTTCAAGACTCACTTTATTGGGTGTCTTAATGGATCCCAAGCCATAATAAATGGGTAACTTGTCTGAGGTTCCCAAGCCTCATTTTCTTGGGTGTCTTAATGGAACCCAAGCCATACTAAATGGGACCATTAGGACTCCCAATAAAATGAGGCTTGGGAACCTGAGACAAGTTACCCATTTATTATAATTTGGGATCCTTTAAGCCACCCAACAAAATGAGGCTTGGGAACCTCAGGCAAGTTACCCATTTATGATGGCTTGGGATCCATTAAGACACCCAATAAAATGAGGTTTGGGAACCTCCCGCTAGTTACCTTTTATTTTAAGTTGGGAACCGTAAAGAAACCTAGTTGAGGCTTGGGAACCTCTGTTAAGAAACCCACCCGTGGCTGGACTTGCCTGGCTATCGGGCGTGACCCCTTGGCGATGAGATTGCCAATTCAAGTTAAATTGGTAGTGGGACCACCACTATGAACCAATGGAAGCTTACAATTTTCTCCTAATGCTATTTATTTATGCTTAAATATGCCTTAAAATATGTACGTAGATGCAAATTAATTAAAATGAATTTGCATTTTCTCCTCTATACAAAAAAACACCATCACAAAAACCACCTCATCCCTAATAGAAAAGAAAATTCCCCCTTTCTAACGCAAGTTAAAGCAAAGAAATTAATTTAGTTCCTCCTGAGATATGAAGGCTCAAAACCTGTAAAGTTTCACATTTAAATTTTATATAGTATATTTAAGCAGCTTTATTTTATAAACTAAAACCCTATGAGTGCTGAAACTTCCAGGATCTACTAATAACTAATTATTTTATATGTTTACCAAGTAGAGATTAGAAAGGGTAATTCACGACTGAATTACATCAGTTTTCACTTCAAGTTGTTTCTGTCGGATACCATTTTATCTCATTTTTGACAATAAATAATAGAAAAGGTACTTCACTGAGGTTTGTCAAACTCTGGACTTAAATTAAGCACAAAAAGTTGTCCTGGTTTGTCTAATATAAAGATGGTGCTCCTAATATTTACCTTAATAATAAGTTTTAAAGTTAGCTATTTGTTTTGCACGACACGCACGCTCTTATTCAGACCTATATTACTACTTCAGTTTTTTGTTTCAGAGCCTGAAACTTTGCTAAAGTTAGTTTTATAAGGGGTAGTATTTGCATGCAAAATTTTATCAAAATTAGAGATGATCAAGTGGGGTCTATCCTGAAAATTGGTTCAGTTGACATGGAATTACCCATCTAGAAGTTCGAAAATTTTGGTGCTTTCTGTAATTTTCCGCATGTACGTCCCATATAAGTGAATTTTCTTCATATAATGAAAAATGAAGAAATTCTTCGTGGCTCCATGTTTTCTTTATTGTCGACATAATAGAACTTGCTCCTCAACTCCTCAAAACATCGAAACTGAATGGAAGTAATGCGAGAAATCGCGCGATTGCAATTATGCATGTTTAGACAGGCCAGTTAAATTGTCTGATAGAACTTCCGTGAGTGTCCGTGAGTCGACTTGCAGAGTAGTTTATATTAGTGACACTGCTGTCGGGCAGCAACTTGCGCGAGATTTCTCGCTAGTCTATCTGCACCATAAAGCATAAAAATAAGATACATTTAATTCCAGTATATTATTGCAAATATAATTTCATATATCACAAATTATTGTGTGTAAACAGTGCAGACATTTCAAAAACCATTTAATAATGTTCCCGTTTATTTATCATTTATAAATTAACTACATAATTTTTAAATGATAACAATGAAATCATTGCATAAAAGTGAAATATTTTTCCTATTATTTATTATTATTTATCATGGTGAACGGATTATAGATTATTAAAATTGGACATTTATTTGTGAACAGGGTATAGATATGAAAATGTAAACTTTCACCATTAACACTCATAATAAAATACTTATCTTTTAGATGTTTGTCATTTTATTTAAAAGTGAATACGTTCATACAACAAACTGTCTATTTTTAGATTGTTTTGAAATAACTTAAGTGATATCATAAAAATGTTGATCATTGACATTGTGGATGTTAACCAATTTTAATACGAAAAACTGTATCAATGTGATTAATTAAGTTAATTTTAATATAAAACGAGTTCTAGTACATTGAAATTTTTTAGTGAAAGCTTATGATTTATTTTGTATTATTCAAAGTCAACATGCAAATTTGTTGATATGTATAATTAACCTTGTCATGCGCGAGAAAGCGCTAAAAATAACTACACAGAATGCTAAATATCTCATTTAAGTATTTAAAGTACGCGCGTTCTTGTGTAATTTTGCAATTCCCAATCGATTTTTTTTTTGAAAATATGGACGCTCCAGCTGTATTTTTTCATCAACACTCATTATTTGTACATATCAAAATTAGCGGATGACTATCAATCTACTTACTATAATAAAAATCAGCAAAATAAATGAGTCTTCTACCGCATTTAAAATTAAAATTCTTAAGCTATCTGCAGCACTAGGTCACTGAATATGGGTTACGATACTTCTTTTATCTGCCCCGCCGAAGCCCAATCATTTTTCTTTTCATCTCAAAATGCTCTAAGTCGAGTTCTAATTCCTTTATTTTCTTCAATAATTCATGCAGTCGTCTACACTTGCTACTTTTCTCTTCGCATCGTACGTACTTGTTTCGATATTTTTGCTAAAGTTACTGAATCGTACGAAGCTTTTCATAATAAATCTACAACCACTAACCTTGATGCACAATTCTTGAACTGATTCTATTTTTAAATTCTAATTGTAATATGATACAACCCTCATTTAGCCAATACAACAACCATTTAACCTACGCCAACTTATTAGCATAGAGAACAACCTTATCTGCATGTATCTTTATATTAGCATAGACAACAACCTTCTTCTTCTAGAATTTCTAAGAAATGGAATATGCCTGCGGCTTCAATAATCTCTTTTCACCTTGAAGATTTCTAAGAATTGTAAAATGATGACATTTCTATTTTTAAATTTCTAAGAATTGTAATATGATACATCCCTCATTCAGCCGATACAACAACCATTTAACCTTATTAGCATAGACAACAACCTTATCTGCATGTATATTTATATTGCTAAGAAATGTAATATGCCTGCGGGCTCAGTAATCTCTTTTGTCTTTGAAGATTTCTGAGAATTGTAAAATGATGACATTTCTATTTTTAGATTTGACACGCGCCAAAATCAAGCCACCAGTTTGTCCCTTGAATGAGGTGTGGCCTTGACCTTCACGCATTCTCTCTCTCATTCACAAATTCTCTCTCTCACTCGCACACTTACGCTTATATATGTAAACTCTTTATGTGGTCCACATACCAGGCATAAGGGCGAGTGACCTTCAACTTAGCCAGAACCGGCTCCGTATTACTATTTGTGTGTGTGTGTGTGTGTGTGTGTTTAGGAAAAAGTCTCACCCTTATAGCAACTGCGCTATTGGCTGCGATCGTCGTGATGTGCTTTCGAATCGATAGCGCATTGTGACTGATTATTTGGAGCGTGTTTTCAGGAACGATACACAGGAGTTAATATTTTCGAAGGTATTTGCAGAAAACTATACTTTTCGTCGAAATATAATCAAAATCGATGGATCAACAAACTTTAAAGTCAGAATGTATAAATCTGAATAAATAATCGTAACCGATATTGGAAAAGAAAAAACACGAAAAACCTCATTAAAGTTGCTGAACGAATACAGTTTTTGAAATCTGCAGAAACATACATACATCCATCCATAGTTACATACATACAAACACACACACACACACACACACACACACACACACACACACATACACACACCCACACACCCACCCACCCACACATACGCGCGCACACACACATGCTCAATTATTCACAAAAGTAAGTACCTAAAGTTTGCTAATCTGACTTATTTGTGTACCTAACAGATTCGTATCTATAAAATCATAGAGATGTTATTACTACTGAGGACGAAAACTGTGTTATCGTATCGACACGTTTAGATATGTATAAACATAAATACAAAAATACACCATTAAAAAACTCAAAAAGCTAAGTATTTTAAATATGTGTAATAATGGTAAAAGTTTACATTTTCATACATTATAAATTGATTAAATTTTTGTAAATTTATTTTTTGATTTATCATCTTCACAGCGTTTTAATAGTATTTCATGTATTAAAGATCTAGCTAATCCTTACTAAAATAAAATTATATTCCGTATTTGGCTTTTTTATATACGTTCGCTAACTATTTTAGCACGTTTATATTTGCGTTTTCAGATTTCATGTATTTATTTGGCACCTTGTTAATTTTTTTAAACTATTACTATTTACTGAAGACGATAAGTATGATTGTTATCGAACTGTTGAAATTTGTAAAAATTAATAACAATATATGATTACATACCCAAAATATAAGTATTTTAATTATAATACAGATATGGGAAGACAACATCGTAGTTTATGGATAAAGTGAAACACCCTTGCTAGCAGACACAGTACAAACAATAGTTTCATTAAAAATCAATGTATTGCTGACCAACGCTTGTTCTACACAGCAGGCTCCGTTTATATTCTAAAGGATTTAAGTGCTTCGTTAACGAAGGGTTTGATATATACAGCATTACTCAATCATACTGCATCGGCTGCTATGCGATATGCCATTTCTGAAAGACAAATAGATCTCATTCACGAAACTACTGCATGGTTTATTAAGAGAATGCCTCATTGGTTTATTAATATCATCACCAGACGATCGCACCATCTTCCAAAAATCAAGAATGCGCTCAGGGCGCAGCCTTTTCAAAACGGAGCCATTTTGACAACAGAAACTGCCTTACAATTCCACGAAATTTACTGAAACAATTAAAATTTTGACTATTTTTTGCTAGGTCGATGAACCCAAGATGTTCTAAAGACTAGCTTTTCTATAACGATACACATTTATTACCCTATTGTACAGATGTGAACACATCTCCAGTTTTTCAAGCAGACACTCATATTCGTAACACGGATGTAAATACATAAAAATATGAGGCAGTCGATTTGAAGAAATGTGTAGAAGCAAGTTTGCATTATTCACTAGTCGCAATTATTAGGAAAGTCAAAAGAAATTGTGCTGTTTGCGATGTTAGACATTATCAGCTTATAATTAATAACCGTGCAGAAGTCGTATCAATAAGTAAATTTTGTAGATTGAAGGAATTTAAAGAAACCACACTACAACATTACGCAACCCTAAAATTGTATAAAGAATTATACTGTTATTTCGGTGAATAATAATATCACAGTTGATGGCTTATTAGCTACAAAAGTCGGATATACTTGTCAAAAATGTATAAACAAACAGCGTTACTCGATACTAAAGGTGCGTGTTGCAATACAAAAATAAAAAGTTGTAGGTGCAGTCAGGAAAGAGACCAAAATGAGTGTACCATCTACTCACTAATTAGTTATACATGTGCTCTGCCTCAACCGTCATTGGAGAAATCGCTTTAACCAATTGATTCTGGAATCGCTACTACTGGCCCGACCATTAACTTCCTGAAAGGATCTTGTAACCTTCAGAATCCCTACCAGCGTTTAAGGCCCATTACATGGACGTGATGTTAAGCCAAAACCAACTTCGCCGATGAGCGTATGAACATCACCTGTACATTCACGTCTGCTCCGTCAAGTAGTTCATGCGGCCTGGAATTTAACTAGGATCAGAGTCGCTTCAGCGTACGTGGCCAGTACCATGTCGGACACCGGTTATAAAAACAATTAGTAACAATTATTTGAGTGTTATGTGTTCATTTTAACTATAGGTATTTCATATTTTGCATTTTATAACTTCACTGTTATGTCTGAACTCGTTTGTGAAAAAAACATTCTTCTAACGAACGTACAGGCCAAATTCTGCACAGTTATCAATATTTCATGTTCTTAAATGAATTTTTATTCGTACACCCATTGATCTCATAACAACGCTTAAGAATTACCTTAAATACTTAATAGTAACCTTTAAGATAAACAGTGATATAAAATTGTACAAAAACTCTCTTTCATCACTCTTTACACCCTACTTATACTTTAAACTTGCCGCCACAAAGCGAGCCTACTTTCTTTTTTTTAGTGATTGAGGTATATGGTGGCTGCGCCATCTTCGCTTGTTAAAAGAAGTACACTCTCGCCGCCCAAATTCTTTCTTACACGAGTCGCGTACACTACTTTTCTCTGAACTTTTGAATAGATCCAGCATTTATTAAATATTTATGAATTCGTTATAAATTGCAATGGAAATTGGTTAGTAACATTGACAGATTTGCGATCATAGTATACCTCATTGAGATGGACAACTTGACAAAATGTATTACCAAGTTTTTACGCACGTCAAAATGTGGGCGGTCCTTCCAATAATTGCTTACGGTGGTTATCACTTTTTGATTTAGCTCGTGCGTGAATGTTATTGGTTACAGTTTGGTTAATTGTGAAGGTTAGTTGTTTCCGTTCTCGCCGCTAACGAGAGATTAAGTAATTAGTACAATAAATTGAAATTACTAATTAACCCGTTATATAGGACGTTACTTTTTTCTGGTCGAAAGTGGCAAAATTTTATCAGTCGATTTGTTATTTAACGACCAATAATTTGGGAATATCAAAATAAGCATTAAACCATTAATTTAATTTTAATTAAAATATCTCTCAGTACCCCCCTACGACCATGCCTATGTTATATAGGCAAGTGGCGCGGCCGATCCGTTATCTTTTTCGTTCTCACTGCTTTAGTGCACAGTCGAAGCTGAATTTTCCTAATAGGATGAGGTAAACGACCAGTTTAAATTACTGAATCCAATTTAAGTTAACAGATAGTCGCTCTATAAGTACGTATTCGATCTGTTTTAATACTAGTAGTAAAAGTTGCTTTGCTACTGTTAACCGCTCACATTTAAACCGTAGCCGTTGAAATTTAAATACACTAATAGAGCTCCTATTTATTGAACCGCCACCATTCATTTATCATAAATCATTGGTGAAGGATCTTGTTTGTCAAGGGAACCAGCGACTTCTGTCAGCTTTCGTATCCGCCGTCCGTCCGAATTAACTCTGTTTTAGATACATCTTGCACCGCTGGAAATACACAGAAATTTTCCTCCACTGTAGCACCTGGAGCAGCCATTTGGAAACTATACATGTTCAGGATTGAATTCAAACACCGCCTGGACATTAATTTATTTTTGGGTGGCACCAGAATCTGTTATCAACCCCTAGAGCGAACAACCGCTGTCC